>CARXXK010000005.1:33473274-34072364 GCA_949089665.1 Macrosiphum euphorbiae
AAATCTCGACTTACAAGCATCAATTCTATGATATGGTGATAAACAGTTATAACATAATCTTTTTTCCCATACGAAACTTACTCTGTCACTGAGTGGGACTTCTTTAAATTTACTACACATGTACAGTCGATGTATGCAAGTGCAATAAACACACCTATCCTGGGCAGATGATTTTGACGCCACTAATAATTAGGTTTTTGTCCCACTGATTGTGTTGACCTTCCTTGAGTTAGTTGATTGCTAAAGCACGTTCAATTTACCAGTATTAGTTGACAAAGCTTCAGAATTCTCAATGGTAACACATCTGGTCGTCAGAAATCTTTCAAGATCCTCATACTTAGATAGTGAGGCGTGTTGTTGACTCAGCTGCCAGAAATGATTAGTGATGCTGTCTAGACGACTGACAATTATGGTTACCAACCACGCGTCCCAATGACTATGTTGGTTGCTTCGATGCTTTTAGTGCTACAAGGTGGATACCTACGTTAATGCTTGTAACTCAGTTGAAGACGGATTTTCCACCCGTGGTGCTTCCAGCAGTGATCTAATGTGTGATTGGATGACCAAACCTTTATTGTCGTATATTTGCTTTAGAAGTTGAAAGGCTACTTCATAATTTGCGTCTGTCATCGGTACTGATTTTACGAGACGCAAAGCTGTACCAGAAAGGCCTGTATGCTGATAATAAAATTTCTGGACTGAAGTGTAATCAGTGTCTTCGTGTATCATTGACCGAAAACACTCGTAATATATGACTCCTAATTTTCTAAATTTCTGTCAAACTCAGGAATGGTAATCGGCAAAAGTCGTGCTCTATTTGATGTCTGTGGTGCAGTGTTGCTAGAGTTAATATTTGAAGCGGTGGAACTATTTGCTTTTTCTGCGTTTATTATTTCCTGTATTTTTGATCGTATTTCATAGTAATCCCTTTCAGATGTTTCCCGTTCGTTTTCTTCTGTCTCCGTGTCATCAGATAAAAACTCGATTTGGCCTTGAACATCGTCGTACCTTCTATTGATTTGTGGAAACTCATCTTGATGGAAGTTTGATGATATACTAATTGGATTATTGGTAATAGTATGAACAAGGGAAATAATTGTTGGTCAGCATATTTTTGTTAATTAATTGATACTTAGAGTCTAATCCATGCTATTGTAACCCAACAAAAATCTTGTAATTTAAATATATTAAATAATTTTTGTTAATTTTTACATTTTTGATTTATATTACAAACTACTAGGTACCTAATTCTCAAGAATTAAAAGTTGCATTCTATCTCACTTGTACTTCAAAATAATAATTTATACTCTCGAAGTATATAGGATCTATATTATAATTATTAGTTACCAAAAATTAGGTACTACAGTTTTCTTATAAAATACTGTACATAAAAGCATTTATACAAATAGTAGGTAGGTAGGTATTACAACAATTAAAGTAAACCTGCATTGATATTTAATTTTTTTATTTTAATTTTTACTTAACATGAATTTAAAATATTTATATATTAACTAATAATAACGTAGATTCATTTAAAAGTATTTATTATTTGTACTATTTAAAGTTCATAATACTCAAAAAATGGCTATGCAGTTACAGGACACTCAGCAAAACAAATCAGAATTGTGCTATTGCCGATGCACTAAAACGTTTATTTATTCACCCAGAAGTGAAAGCAATTTTTTTCTCAGTATTTTGCTGATGGACTTTCTCTTTTCAAAGCAATAAAACAAAATATATCAAGACTTCAAACACTACCAAATAACATTGTCAAATTAGCAAATAGTGCACTAAACTCCAGACCTTGGACAGTTTATAGGCTATGGCATTAATATTAAACAGAAAATTATGGTTCCATAAAATCCCTTTGATAGACTGGCAGAAAAAATCCCAGAATATCTTAAAAAAAGTTTTTATTTATTTATAAAAAGAAAAAGTAAGCTCCTTCTACCTAATAATGTAAGTAACAGAAACGTTGTTTTAAAACAGTTTTCAACCCGTTCAATCACTATAATTAAAATATTTGAAATTTTTTTTTGCCAAAATTGTTACTCAATGATGGTTTAAACTATCTGTACTAGTTTTGAAGTTCAATCTTAAATCCTTCAATCAAAAAAAATAATAAGTTAAATTTGTTGTAAAAAAGCCTTCAACAGGTATGTCGCCCGTACCTATGTAAGTAAAAAGTAACATTTTCCGAATTTTTTTTGTATCAACGTTAATACCGCTATTTAAATAGAGAGTTGAGCCCATTTTCAAAGGAAAAAATAAGCTCCTTCTACCTAATAATCTAATAGTAACAGAAACGTTGTTTTAAAACAGTTTTCAACCCGTTCAATCACTATAATTAAAATATTTGAAATTTTTTTTTGCCAAAAGTGTTACTCAATGATGGTTTAAACTATCTGTATTAGTTTTGAAGTTCGATCTTAAATCCTTCAATCAAAAAATAAAATAAGTTAAATGTATTTGCATTATTTGTAAGAAATACTTTGCCGCCCCACCAAATATGATGGTTAACCATAGACATATTAATAAATGGACTGCGTCCCCCACACACCCTACCTATGTCACCGTGAGACCAACGTTGTTAGAAAGAGATCAAAGATATTATACATGAATGTGAAAGAGATAGAGCATAGTTTAAGAAAATCATAGATCAAAAAATTAGATGTCATGGAATGACAAGCAAAATTTGGAGGTGATAATATAATAATTTATCTATGGATGATCATGATAATAATATAAATGTTAAATATTAATATATTATCAATTTTTGTTATCTACCTAAATGGTTTTAAATTGATTATAATGTTTTTTACTCCATGATATGTAATTTGTTCTTATATGACCATCTTAAGTTGTATGCTATTTCTTTCTAACAATGTTGGTATACGAACCTCTCTTTCTACGATCAGTCCATTTATTAATATGTCTATGTGGTTAACTATCTCTTTTTAGGTTCTTCCTCGGGACGCACAGTCTGCATTGTTGTGTGCTGTAGGTAGGTACGTGTCTCCAAATATTTGGAGACGTCATGTACTAGATTTTGACAACACTTGTTCACTGCAGCTTCTACCTCTGACAAACCCAGCTAGCAATTTTGGCAAAATATTTTTTTAGTTAACTATAAATCTACTTAAAATAAGTTTTTCTCCCGTATAAAGACAGCAATAGATACGGGCCCACGAATCCCCGATTCATAATTCCTATTTACTTATTAAGTAGGTACTCATTAGTTATTACTTATTATATATTTAATACCTACAATTGTAATTGAACGATAATCGTGAATTGTGGCCATTTCGATTTATACAGTATATATTCTATGATAATTTTATTACAAAAATACCTAACCTAACCTAACCTAACCTAACCTAATCTACCTATCTAATACCGGTGTAAATAAAAAAAAAAAAATTTTATAATATTATACCATAATAATTTATATGTACAGTATACGCTGTTATTAAAATTTAATAGATTTTTAGAAATTAGAATAACCTAGTTGTTAAATACAAATATTATATATGTATAATATTCACCATTTATAAGTAGAAATATAGTCGTTTTTTATAAGTTTTAAATTTTTGAGTAATTTATTATTTGATTTATAAAATGTGTTAAACAATACAGTAGCACTTTTACACACAATATTTATCTTCATATGAATCCTGCGAATAATATGAATAAAATTCTAAAATGAACCCTAAAGGGTTTTAAAATATTATACATACATAATAATATATATATCCATGTAGGTTGATACTTTCAACTTTTATTGGTGTAATATTATACAAGTGATTATAATACTTATTTTAATACCCTCTTAATGTATTAAAAAAAAAAAAAATAATTTACCTATTAATTGAAGTTATAGTAAGTTATAGCTGTAGTACATACTACATAGGTAAGGTAGTCAACCGAATGTGATTTTAATTTGTTGAGCACTATAGTCTATAATAGGCACCTACTAGCAAAATATTGTGAAGATATTTATATATACAATATACTAGCTGTCCCACCTGGGGTTTCCAGTGCCAATAAAAAAATTATCATTATGTTAGATTGTTCATTGAGATGGTTTTTTTGGGTGAACATTATTTCCGGTGGAGAACGATTCCGTAAATTTTGCGGAATCGTGTTGATTTTAATAGCCACTGATATACATACACGACTCCGCAAATTTAATAAATATATACACGATTCCGCATAATTTTAAATGCAACGTTGCCATTCCGAAAACAAAATCTATATTAATGTAGTAAGGGCCGAGCCACACTTGAGTGATTTTGAATATTTTAAATATTATTAGCCGTTGTTATACAAACAAATTGTTCATTTGGTGGAGCATGAATAAATTGTTGGTTTTTGTACATAAAGCTATTGTCTAATTGTAAATTTCTTAGCTGTTCTAAAGCTTCGTTTAGCGATTTGGGTAGCGTGGACATTATTTTTCGGCGTTTATCGTACATAGCCTTTCTTACCGATGTAATATCTGAACATTTAATAGCCAATTGTGTTTTAAGTAATTCTGTTCTAATAATTTTTACTGACCTGCATGAAATAGATTCTTCTGCCTTTCGTTTGCAGTTTTATCTCAAAACTTGCCTATCTAATTTTAGTTGAGGATCTGCATCATGGTTATGGCTGCCAGAGATGTCACAAACAAGTATCTTCTCAGGCGTAGAAAAAATTATCGCCGTACAATTTTTATTAGTTGTACACCTCCATTTCAGAGCACCATCTTTTTTTCGATAACCAACAAATCTGTGTTTATATAAATTTACTAAAGCTAACTCTTTCCCTCGCTCGGAAGTAATTTACTCAATACGCGAACCGATCATTTTTTTTTAAAAGAATTATTTAATGTTGTCAAATTGGAAGTATGCCATTGACTAAATTGATTTCACCTGTAAATGTTAGGATTTGGGAAAATATTGGAAAGAATTGTATATAATATTTTTATATATAATACTTGTAGGCTGTAGCTATAGCTTTATATTGTGTAACATAATTGACATTTATCTAATACTTTATCTTATATATAATACTTTATACTTAATCTTATAAACGACGATGGCATGAACGTTATCTTATCACATAATAATATAGCTGAAACAAACTCATATACGTTTAATTCGTTATGTTTCGGAAACTTTGGCCAAAAAAACTTATTTTAACAAGTAACAACAGTAATATCGTTATTTCATTATACGTGTAGGTACACTAGAGCGATTTTGATGCGCTGTGAAAACGCGTGTGTATCGCCCGCGTACCACGCGTCATTTTAACGCGCGTACCGGGTGCCACCGTCGTATGCGTACCGCACGCCAAAATCACTCAAGTGTGGCTCGGCCCTTACATTAATATAGATTTTGTTTTCGGAATGGCAACGTTGCATTTAAAATTATGCGGAATCGTGTATATATATATTAAATTTGCGGAGTCGTGTATATATATCAGTGGCTATTAAAATCAACACGATTCCGCAAAGTTTGCGGAATCGTGTTATAGCCGTTACTATTTAATATTGATCCGAAGGAAATAGGAATTCTATCATAGAAATAATGGCTATAACACGATTCCGATCAATAATAAATAGTAACTTGTAATAAATAATAATAATATAATATACTAATTTCTATTAAACTGTAATATTCCAACAATAAAATATATATATTATGTTTGTGTTAAATATGTATTAACATTTTTTTAAGTGGTTTCGCATTGTCGGGACGTACTTTTTTAGTGCCTAATACAACTTTTTAACATTATAATATTTAAATATATTGACTTTCTAATATTTTTTTGTAATCAAAAATATTAGTATTTTGTCGGGTACTTAAAGATATTATTTTTTAGAATAAGGACAATTAGTCCTTTTTATAACAATTGTTCTTCCCCTCCTCCCCAAAAGTAAAATCGTGGGTACGCCACTGAGTTGGTATGGTACACACCATTACACCAAGTTCATTGGTAGTTTCTACAACGCGGAATATTCCCAGCAAGTATTAAAATTGTATGATTTTCAAAATAAATTTTACTAGAAAACACGTGTTAAATTATAGGTAGGTAGGTATAGTTATTAAAATAATCCACTCAGCTAATTATTACATTATTTTCATTATTGTAATTATTATTATTTAATTTCTTAAACATAACAGTATAATATATTATTATTATTATTAATACATGTCTACATTTTATGTTGTCTTATTACTAATTTAATGGTAACAATGAAGATTGACTATAATATTATGATAATATATTGATAATATTGTATATTATTATTAAACAAACAAAAAATTATTTTCGTTCTCATCAAATTTATTCTTATCATCATAAATGTGATGGATGAACTTCTTTTTGTTGATAAATGTATTAATTAAATTAGTGTTTTTTTGAATATATTATAATATAGATACAAATAAATCACTTTAGGGAATAACTAAAGGACACAATGTATTCAAACGTTAATAATAAGCAACTTTTAACACATAAATATTTTGAGTAAAATAAAAAATAAAATTGGGTGATGAAATCAGAAAATGTGCATTTTATGTGTAGTTTGTGCTTGATTAATTTGTAACATATTGTTAACTTTTTAATTTTTCAGATTTCAATGTTATCTTTGTAGAACATGTTAATAAAAAATAAATTGAACGTCTCTCTTGTCATCGATCTTCCACGGAAAAAAAAATAGTCAACAAATAATGAAAAAAAAAATGTAGATTTAAATACTTTTTACGACATTTATTATATTAACGTAACATAAACGTATAAGTAGATTAATATTACAACATTAAATCATATAATATAATAGTACAATTAATGAGAACATTTTTACGATGGCGTTTAAAACAACAACAATAACAACAACAACAATAATAATTAATGTTGATAAGAAAAAAATAGGTAAGTAGGTATACATAAAAAATACTAACTTATAAATACAATTAAATAATAATTTAATAACACAAAAATCAATATTATACAATTTATTTTGTCGTAACCTAACCTACATATCACATTGGATGGGATTCATAAACTAAGTAAAAAAACTTAATATTGTTATAATATATTATAAACGATCTGACAACAACGCGAGGCTAAACTAAAAATAATGCTAATGCGTATATATTTTGAAATAAAATTTCAATTTTCAACAGGTAAGTCGGTAGAGGTACACCCGTTAATAAGTTGATTTACGTCCTAATTTGACTGCTAAAATATTTTTCACGTGGACTATAATATTAGGTACAAAAGAAACAATATTTTCACGACTATGAGAAGACAATACTTTATTCATAAAACTAATATCAAAAAGAGAAAAACGATATCGAACAGACAAACGTACCTTCTTTTAATATAGTAAATTAGTTTTCTTTTACCCAAGTAAAAAGTTTTTCCATAACAGCATTTTCGGTTCTTCCCCACGTTAAACCGAACATGATTTGAACATAATTATTATTACCAAACAATCAACAATGGTACCGATATGAGACAATTTTTGGGTGAGAGTTACTTTTAAAATATCGTAGTTTAAATTAAAATCACCTAAATCAAATCCTTTAACAATCGGGTGCTTGACATTCAAACTCATTGTATTAAAAATCATATATAAACATGGTACCTATGGAATATGACAAGATTTATTTTTTTGAAAAACATTTTAATGTCCTATTAAAAAAATTGATTTTTAAACACGTTTGCTCGTCTATAATATTATTATATTATGGATATGAATAGAATGGTTTAAACCAAAATATAATATACAGTCGACTCTCGGTATCTCGAACCTTCATAATTCGAAATCTTTAATAATATCCCGAACAAATAAAATTCCCCTTCAAACACACTAAGATTTTGATTAGTCGGCATTTTTAGTCAGTCGAATTTTTTTTCCCCCGTGACCTTTGAGTCATGACCGTCTTACCGAGAGTCGATTGAATAATATATTATTACTGTTTAAAACCTAGGAGCTGGTATTAATATAGACATTAACGCGTATTTTATGCGATAGGTCTATTATTATATTGTCGTACGCCGACAGTTGCTCATCTTTGCAGGTCAAAACTTCACCCGGACGACATATTTTGAAGGTTCCTTCTGCAGCCTAACCTTGTTCGATAGCAATGCGCATGTAAATTTAAATATTTTTATAGCAATCAGCAAGTGGTTAAGACGGATAGAAGCACCCGACGTTATAATAATAATTTAATAACGTCATTATTGTGTTATAATAATATTGCACTTTACTCGTCTAATTTGATTTAATATTTTACACACATAATCGTACATAATATCATTACACAAACGTTTGATACTTGGTACTTACAGGCATTAAACTATTATTATTATTTTGAGACACTCTCCTCGTCATCGTTTCGCAGTGTTTATACCTCACAAAGTATAGGTATAAGGTGTTTTGCCGGTGTGTAAACGTTCGTTCGTCGCGTCATGCAGGCCCTAAGTGTCCGTTGAGGTGGCTTCATAGGCGCAAATTTTGGGATTTGGGGGGGTGGGCTAAAGCCTTACTTTGATAACACTGAATAAGCTTAAAACAACATGTAGGAAATTTTTGGGGGCTATGGACAATTTTGGAGGGGCTTAGCCCCTAAAGTCCCCCCCTATTTGCGCCTATGGATGGCTTATGTTTTATCTTTTGATTTTAACTGACTTGGTTAACTCTATTTTCTATACATTTTTTTTAACAGGAATAAATTATAAACCTAATAATAATATGGTCTGTACCTATATATAGTTGTATATCATATCTTATACACGTAAACCAAACGGACAATCGTAAGTCGTTTTTCTCATGTGCAAAATATTGTCCATTCAATGCATAGGTATACACTATTATCATTGTTGTATTATAATATGTCCAAGACAGAATCCATTATTATTATTATTTTTTCGAATCGACAAAAGTTAAATCACCGAATTTTGATTTACATTTTTTTAGCTCCGTTTTTCAATTTAATTTTATTGATGGGATTTTAGATAACGTACTTGCGTACCTAATTGAGCAGTTTTTTACATGACACGATAAGACCGATCGCTACCTTGCACTACCTATCAAAATATGAAAGACCTATTTTTTTTTTATTATGCACGCACACACGGTTGCCTATACCTACCTAAACTCTGATCTCTAAAAACGTTTAATG
The DNA here is from genome assembly GCA_949089665.1 of Macrosiphum euphorbiae. NCBI lineage: Eukaryota > Metazoa > Arthropoda > Insecta > Hemiptera > Aphididae > Macrosiphum > Macrosiphum euphorbiae. The sequence continues at coordinate 33,482,451 of CARXXK010000005.1, forward strand.
AATAGGACAATAATATTATAAGAGAAACATATCGACGCTTTCTCAAGTGACATATTATTATAGCCTTATATAGGTAATACTGTTATATTATTATATTTAATATAATGGACTAAGACCAAAGACGCAAATGTAAAGACATATCTTATATGCACGAGCATCTCGACTAAAATATAGGAACTACTCATTGCAGAATGCAGAAACACATAGTTCTATATGATGCAAAATATTATATTAACAACGTAAAACGCGAGAAAAAATTTGGCACATAGTAGGTATAATATATAAACTTATATAATACATATTATTAATAATAAATAATAAAGAAAAAAGAGTACAAATTTATATTATTCATACCTTAAATCTACGGGTCATTCAAAAATGACGTACCCGATGGATATGGATTTTAGAGCGTCGGAATACAATCGTCCTGACCGAAATGGCGTGTTAATATACGGTGAAATTGTTTATTGACGTACAGCATACTATTTTAATCTGTAGATAATTATTATAAATTCGTGTAGTGAAATATTTAAACGTTAAGATAATATTATTATTATGTATAAATATTTTATTATATATTATTAATATTACGTCAGTTTTAGGCAGAGTCCCCACAAGGGGGGGGGGGTGAAATGATGGACTTGGAGTACAGGAGCCCCGCTACCTATCAGGGAGCCGTTGAAATAAATTTGTAATTTTTGAAATTTTAATTTGAATACTTATTTTATAATATTAAATATATTATTTTATGACATAAATATATACGATAATATAATATTAAGTAATTTTGTCATTTTAAGCTGTGGGTTAACCGTTAATTACCTAGAAAACGTGTATGGACACCTGTATGGCTTGTATAATGGGTTGTACGTTATTGGAAGTTTTGAATAGGGCCAGCGAAAACATTAAGTACAGGTGCCCAAAATTCGATGTGGGGGGAGGGCCTGATTGTAGTTATTGCAAATGTGGATCGCCAGTCGACCGTGGCGAAAACGGCAGCAGCCAGTTGTATTATTATTATTATTATTATAAGGTGCCATGGTGGTTGGGCCAAGTCACTACGATGTGCGATGGCGTAGCTAGCTCCCGGATGGATGACTTTAACCCCCCCACACACCCAGTGGGTCCATGTAGCCGAAGATCAAAAAAAGATGTGGCTGATTTTTTTTTAAACGCACTTGATACCTGTCCACCTATATTATTGATAGTTAAAAATATATCTTATAGTTTACCTAGATATAAGATCTTAAATATTGAAAAAAGAGATCTATCCCCCTTATCACCCACCGTATTAATGACTGGTGTATGTTATTATAGTTATTGCAATACCTATTTAAATGTACCAAACAGGACGGGCTGCGAATTCAATGTGCGACGGAAATCGATAAAGGGAACTTAATTGTATAAACTATATTGTGACGTATGGTACGATCTGCCACCCATAGGGTGAAGGGCGATGGACGGCGTGAGACTCGTCGACAGGATAAATGCGTGCAGTGAGAGGATCGGGTTTTTTGGTAATTTTTTTTCGTTCCTGTACGGTTCTAGGAAAAACTTTGAAAATTTGGTCTAGAAGTCTTATATGCACCGTCGGTCGTAACCAGTAAACAAAAAAACCAATCGAAGCCGTGAAAACCATCGACAAACACCTATACATAATATCGTGGGTTCCGATTTTCCCGGAACGTTTTCCCTGCAATGTCTGCTTCCAACTACCGGAACCTGACATGGTGGGCGTCATATGCTATTCCACTGTTTGGCGCATATGCTGTTTAATCTACTTCAAGGGTAAATTCAAATTACGGTTCCTGTTCGGTTACCGGTTATCCGGTAGACCGCGACCGGGCCGAGGGATGAAGGCGGGTTTCCACTATACACGTATACGCGTGCATATACAAATCCTTTGCTGTGATTGGTTGGTTACGTTAAGTGACCACACGATTAACCACGATACCATTTTTCGTGTACACGGCAAACGTGTATAGTGGACACCCGCCTTTATGATAATATATTACTTGTATACAATATAATGATTTATGGACGTTTAACAATTTACAAATTATTACATCATAATGTTATAATATTATTATAACCGAATAATATTGTATAACTGCACATGTGCGTTTCTACAAGCGTTGTCGTTCAGACGAGATACTCGACGGTGAAACGAGGCATGACGTCGTCGCCCGGTAGCCGGCCACAGCGGGGCGGTCAGATCTCCTCGTCGGCTTCGATGATGATCTTCTCGGACGAGTTGAGCCTCGACTGGCGGAGCGACGCCACTGACGACCTCGGGCTCGCGATCGGAGGCACGCCCGCGCCGCCGCACACCGATTGCTGCGCAGACGCCGTCGCGGCGGTCGCGGCCTTGCCGTTGTGCTTGACGACGGTGGACGCGGCGACGACGGCCGTGGCCGAGGCGGACGACACGAAATCGCAGCCACCGCCGCCGGTCGGCTTCCGCCGCTGGTTGTGCCGGAACGACGCGTCCGAGCTGAGCACCACCGTCCGGTAACCCTTGCAGAAACACCAGTCCGGGTAGTGGGTGGTGAGTATGCGGCGGAACGCGTCCCGGAACTCGGTGTTGAATATCGAGTAGATGATCGGGTTGAACGCGGAGTTGGAGTAGCCGAGCCACGTGAGCACCTTGAACGCGGCTTCGGGTATGCACGTCTTGCAGAACGCCGCGATGATGTTGACGCAGAAGAACGGCACCCAGCACAGCAGGAACGTGCCCATGATCACGCCCACCGTGATGGCCGCCTTGTGGTCGCTCACGTGGTACGGCGACGTGTGGTGGTGCACGGCCGTCAGCGTGGCCGACGACGCCGCGGCCGCCCCGGTGGTCGTGGTCGTCGTCGTGGTCAGCGGCCGCGTCACCGCCCGGATGCTCTGCACGTGCTTCTGCGCGTACCGGTACAGCCGGCAGTAGATGCCGATCATCACCACGCACGGTATGTAGAAGCTGATGCACGACGATATGATGGCGTACTCGGGTGTCAGGTCCAGCGCGCACCGCATGTACTCGGTGTCGCCCGCGTGGAACACCACCGGCTTGGGCGGCCGGTGGATGCTCAGTATGCAGATGGGCACCACGGACACGAACGCGGCCAGCGCCCAGACGCCAGCGATGCCGAGCAGCGCGTTCCTCCGGTTCAAGTACGTCGTGTACCTATAACACGACAAAACCAACACCAGTATACGGGTCATTAATTGGCAAAAAGTATAAGTATTGGGAGCAAAACACAAGTTAGAGGAAGCTAATGGTGAAGTAGCGAAATTGATTTTGAAAAAGTGCAATCGTGTTTTTCAAAGAATAATGGATGAGCAGAACTTTAAAAAGTCAATAGTATTCATAATGGCACTGCACTAAACGTAAATGTAGTATGATTAAAATGATTTAGTTTCTATGAATTAATATGCACCGATTACATCGGTTGACGTGAAAAGGTCTTTTTCTGTGTATAAAAATATATTAGCACCCAATAGAATGAGTTATAATGAAAGTAACTGGAAAAGAGGTCATTTTTCAATTTTCTCCATAGTTATTTAATGCCACGGGAAAAACTACTGACAAATTACGAAAAACCGCTAAAAATAGGATTTTAATTTCTAACGCTTTGTTTATCACCATAGAAACGAATAAAAAATTATAATATTATAATATTAATTCAACTTAAAGGCTATAATAAATAATAAAAATTTAAAAAATCCAGACTGATAAACCGTCTCCGCTCAGAATCGTTTTTCTTATACAATGATATTATATCATTGAATTCAAGTTTAATACAAGCCATTAAACATTGACCCACTTGTAACCTACTGTACATCAGAGCGACCTCCACTTACCTGCTTTTTTAATTAACTAATTCTATGTGTAAATGAAATTTGTGTTTTTAGAATTAAATTAATAAATGCTTTTTTTTTTGCTTTTTATGGCTACTTAAAATGAATTTTCAAGGATTAAATTTTGCTACAAAATCCGAGCCCTAGTCATTAATGTTGTCGACGTAAATGAATTATACACAGGCACGGTGCTTGAATTTTTTACGGGGGGGGGGCAGAGTGGGGCAAATATTTCTTTTACATGGGCTAAGGTTTTTTAAACAAACACTGAGGTTAATAAATAAAATATAAATATTTTCGTATCATATAACATAATATAGCTATTAGCTATATAGTACACAAGTTTTTATATTGTATGCTCATAAAGTCTAAACAGATAAATAGATAATATTATGTACAGACTTTTGATAAGTTAAAAATGTTTTAAGAATAATGTCAAATATTTTTTATGTAAGAAAATGTTTAATCACAGACCTTTAACAACAATATTCATAATGAATAATGATGTACAAAAATGATGCTTTCTTTATGGCTTTAATATTACATACCTTTGTGAATGTATAATTATGTTTCTTTTACTTACCTACATTTTATAGATATAAACTAAAGTAATTGTATTTAGTGAGAAAGTATACGAAAGTATTTCCATAAATTCAAAATTTTAAAAAGTATATTTCATAAATACTTTGATGTAGCTCTTTTAAGAATAATGTTTTATGACTTTATTATATCGTACATATTTGTCAGTGGTGGGGCTGGCGAGGAGATTGAACTTTTCTCTTAGGGCCTAGGGGGCTAGAGCCCCACCTTGTCCCCCCTTGGCGCCGTTCCTGATCATACAATCATTAGGGTACAATTTGGGATACATTTATGGGTAGTTAAGTCGAGAGACTTTGTGAGTGTGTGAGAGCATTTGATTCCCGTTTCCACCAATCTATCTACCTGTTTTGGTAAAATAATTATCTATTATAATTTATTCGATATTTTTGAAGGAAATGCTTTGTATTTTTTGGGGGGATTTACTGCTTTCATAAGTGTGTAATAAATAATCAGTAAATATGAAAAATAAATTTTCTTTGATTTTTAGTTGTTTCACAATATTGTGATCGAAACAGACAAATTGGCGAAAGCCGGAAAATGGAATTAAACCTTTTTTTTATATTGGCAGAAATCAGCGATGGTGGAAAAGAGGGATTTTAAATTTTGGGGGAAATTGGTAATTATGCCCATTTGTAACGGACATACACCAAAAGACATTTACCTATCTCTTTATCACCAATACCGCCTTACCGCTGTTTCTATCGAATAAGTTGACGAATTACAAGTTTCCATAAAAAAACATTAAAATAATTTCTTTAGCATTAATACATAATATAATAATATGTATTAAATTGTTTTTGACAACAATAATGTATATTTTAGATTTTGTGTCTGGAAAATAAGAACAATTAATTATTATTTTGATGTAATTATGTTATATTTAAATAATAAATTATTAACTTTATCTTATATTATTGTTATACTGTATTTGACCAAATCAAGACTACGGCACCGGATGGAGTTCATATTATTGCTTAAATATTCTAACAATATGAAAATTATAATTATTTTATTTTGCGTAGGTTATATTTTTGTATTTATTAAAATTGATGATTCACCGTTTTGCAATACCTTATTGTATTTTCGATAAACTTATTATACCTAGAACAGCTATTCAATATTTTTTATTTCCCTTTAAAATGTTCTCAGAATCTAAAGTAATCATTGTTGTAAAACAAAAATATATAAATACATTGAACCTGCCCCTAACCAGCACCTCTAAGTAGCGGACACCTGAAAATATTGTACGTTTTTACGGGTTTTTACAACCTACAAATTGAACCCTCCTATAATAGCGAGCACCTCCAAACTGTGGACAAAATTTCAGTGACCGAGAGTTTCCGGTATTAAGAGGTTCTGCCGTATATATAAATGTATATACAGTACACGAATTGATGGTAGGTATAGATATTATTTTGATGGAAATTCGTGAACACGGTTAATATTTCATTTCATGGAAAAAGATGGGAAAACTTTTGGCGGAAAGTATATACAGAGAAAGTATATATAAAGTATATATACCACCATTTGTTAGATGTCAATTTCTCCGGTATAATGTTTTACCTGAAAAAATTATAAATTCCACCGATAGTAGGTATAATATTATGCACCAGAATATAGAGCTTTCTTACTTAGTTCATATAATATGTATACCTTTTGATGTCTTACATAGATTGTCTGATTACCTAGAATCTATAGATGAAGTCATTTGATAAACCTTTTTGCTTTCATCTACATTAAATTCCATACAACTTCATATCATAAATATTTAAACATCGTAATAATTTCATCATTGAAGAACAAATATTACCAGGAGATACCTACGTCCAAGCTGCATCTCATCACTACAAACAAACATTTTAAACTGTATTTAATACTAATATAACTCGTGCATTTCATCGATCATTAACATTTGTTTTGTATCGTAGAAGACATCCAGGCACATGCCATAAGTTGTTTACATAAATCTGTACTCAGAAAACGATAAAATAAAAGAACGGAAGCTTATTTGAACTGTCTCCTCGAAGACTTTCCTGAGTAACATTGAACGTTAAATACAATTTAATTAAAAAGAAAAAATTAATCATAATCATATTTAAGTAGGTATCTAATAAAAACTGGATCAGTGGAGTTGACATATTTTATGCTCTGGGAATAAAAATTCGCGCTCGTGGAAATCACATTTTTTTTATGTAAGAAATTTACCTTTGGAATATACAGGGAAATAGGTTCAAAAATATTGAGATTAGTTTTATTTACAATTATTATTGTTCTTTTATTCGTATATTTTTCTATAATATACCATTTAAACGTTAAAGTGTTAATTGTTCAGGATTTGAATATATTTGTACTTTTTTGTTTTGGTATATCGAACTAGAAATTTAACGGATATGCTAATATTATGTAACCTAACTTAACCACGTTGGTTCTCGTTAACCGTTCTTTGAATGAGAGTGATGCGACCTTTTGCAGTCGTAAAAAAATTCGGTGAATTATCTCTCAGAAAACGTAATCTTATCGCAATATATACTATATGAACAGAGTTAGAATTTTGTAGTTCTATAAAACACTAAAAAACAAAAATACTTAAAAAAAATTAAAGAACCACCAACAATCCTAAGAAAAGCACTAAAAATTATCTTAAAAAACCTAAGAAAAACATTTTCAGTCGTATCCTAATTTTGTTTTATTCTTTGAATTTAAGAGATACGGATAATCTTCAATTTTTACGTATATATAGCTAAAAATTCAGTGGCGTAGCCAGAATTATGAAATGGGGGGTGTTTAAGTATAGATTAAAACCAAATTTTTACAGTTTTCGTATATAAATAAATTTTGGGTTTAGAACTTGACTTGTTTTACTAAAAATTATCGAAATATGCAGTCAACATTTTCAAAATATACTTAAATATATGCAGCTACATTTTTATATTATTTTTGAAAAATTCATAAAACATAATAGTTACAATTTTTGTAATAAAAAACTAAAAAATAAGTAGGTATATAAAAATGATAAAAATAATTTAAACACGGGTATACAAATTTTAATATAGGTAGGTAAATATATATTGATAAATATGATGGACGGAGGACACAGCTATTGTATGTTTTGGACATTTTTAAACTGTTGTGAAATGAAACTGGATTTTTAAAAATACTGGCATAAAATACTAGGTTAATAATAATAAATAAGTAATAACGAATAACGTGATATGTGAACCCCGTGATAGACGAACCTACTGATTGAATCTACTGATTTAAATTTCTTCGTACAATCTAGAATCTAGATGTCAATTATAGTTTTAACACAGTCTTGTCACAAAGAGACTTATAAAATCTTACGTACCATATGCGAAAATAGGGCAAAACGTAGCCAAGCTTCACCAACAACTTTAACAGCCCTCCAAAACATTTACAAAAAATTTTTAAACTTATTCAATTTTATAATAGTATGATTTTAGGCTTCGGCTTCCCCAAATCTCAAAATTAGCTCCTATTGTTCCTAGCCAAACATAATATTTTTAAAGATATTTTTCAATGTTATCCAAATATGATTTTTCCCGACAATTGTATGTAAGTACCTACATTTAAGTTAAAAAAATTCAATATATGCACAAATATACGAAAAATCGCTCAAATGTACACTTTTCCTACAATATGCAAAAATATGCAAATTCAAACATCGTTTGATAAGACAAAAAAATTTCATAAGACAAATTTATAACTTATCTAAAATAACCTACTACCACTACAATAAGACTTGCAAGGAGTCCCGAACCCTATAAACAATATATTTATTAGGGGGGAAATGTCAATGGGGGGTGTTTAAACACCCAAACCCCCCCTGGCTACGCCACTGGCTGAAATACCAGAATAATGAAAACATGTGATGGTGACGGCATCGTATTATGACAAAAAGGTAAAATTTAACTTTCCAATACTGGTTGATTTAGATTTTAATTTTTAGAGAATAAAATTATTATTTTGTAAATTTATATGACTGCAACATAGCGAATAACAACGTACACCGTGACGACTGACGGTTCTATTTTGAACGAACAGATGGCGTGGCAGATATATCACTGAAATAAATAATAATTACCGTGTACAAAGCCGTAATGATGGGTAGGTATACCTAAAATATTACGAAATTTTGAATGTTAAAAATCGACCAAGTCAAGTACTAATCTGTTGTGTTATAAATACTTTTATTATAATATGATATACGTTTGAGCACATGTAAATCGAATTATACCGTATCTGGACGCATTCAACCACCTGTGTATGCCTACGATGAAATACTATAGTAATAAAAATTAAATATAATTATTTACTACAATATCACTTGACATTAGAAAGATGGGCAGTGAAAAATATGTTTTTTATTTATGATATATATACCGTATTATAATGGTAGTAAAAAATTAACTAAATATTTTCGACGAATGGCAATGCATTTTAATCGAACTGGTGTGGGACACTCTATTATAGACTAATATAGTCCTTAGGATATGAGAGCCTCAGGGCAAAACTAAATACGAAAACGATTTCGTAGTTTGATGTAACTTTCTACAGACATAAAAGTCTTATATTGAATTCATATTTTATTGATTCAAAATTAATGTACTTCAGAAGAATTGTGGTCCATCTTTAAGCAGAAAGAATAATGTAGATTTTAGATTATGCCGAAAAATGTCATAGCAGCCGGCATGGATGATACCACACTTCTCAGAGAAGAAAATTAAATCTACGAGCAGTGTATGTGTTCTACGGAACAAAAAACCTCTAGGCTCTAGGGTTCTCTGAAAGTTTTATTGTACTTGCATTGGAAAACTGTAATAACAATAATATTTATCGCAATGTTCTGATTAGGAAATCACATCAGTAAAAAAGCAGTAAGCATAGTTGCCTCCAACAAAAAATTAAAATGTTTTTCATAAATTTTTCTGAAATAAACCATGTGAATATTTAGTTACGTTAATTGTGTATTGTATAATGGTGGACAGAAATACCTAACAAGAAAAAAAGTTTATATTAGTTGAACCTATGACAAAAATTACAAAAATTATAATATGGATAATAAATAATTTGAAAAATAATATATTTATGTCGGGAAATTCCCAAAAATAATATTAAAAAAAAATGTTAATAAAATATATGCATAAAACGCAATCCGTCTACTGCAATCAACGAATAATTAATTCTGAAAAAGGTAAATCTGTAATTTAGTAGGTTGGGACGAAAAAAGCGATAAAAAATAAGAAGATCAGATGCGAAATTCAAGCAAAAATTCTGGCATGTATTTTTAATAGAGTTAAACCTACTCGTGGATGGCCTAAGAGTTTATAAAAATGAAATAGTACAATAAAATTGAAAAAAAATCTTACAACATTTTCAACATTCCCCTTTTCTAATTCCTACTAAAATATGAGACTTTCGACTATTCCGAGTAATCACTAATGTACCGCAGTTACCTTACACCAGACATGTTATTTCTTACACTTTTTCCATATTATAGAAATATGCTAATTTAATTATTCCAGTTAATTTGAATCGTGTCCTACAACTGTGGGGACCATTGACCTTTGTTCATTGTGCTCGATTCCAGGACAATGTATACATTTCCCTACTGTATGACTATTAAAATTGGACATTGTTCACAGTTGTTGCCGTATTTCCACCATTAATAAATCACATTACATTAAATTGTGTACAATATTTACTGTAACAGTAAAAAATAAACTCGTGCCTAATAGGCGTATTATACTTATTAATATTTTAAACTATATCAAACCATAGACCTATAAACTAATGGACAGCGTATTCCTCTCCACCCTGTCCTCAATGCACGGGAATCATATAAGAGAAAGAAAGAACGAAGAGAGAAAAGAGAGAAAGAACATAAAGTATAGTAATCATATAGATCTATGAAACTAACACTGTATTTCCACCAAGTTCTCTTTTCTCTTTTACTCTATTATATCGTACCCCCGACCTCTCTCTCTAAGCGTTGTCCATTAGTTTATAGGTCTATGAATTAAACTAATATTCACACAATTATTCTTCTACTGCGCTACAGATTTATAGACGACGTGATCGAACCGAATTGGCCAAAACCCATAAAAAAATTACCATCGGTCGTCGTTAGATATATTTTGCGAAACACCAAACAAGACGAGAAATCTGACCTATATGTGCATTGTGCACATATTCACACGCGATTTATTTACCGTTTTGCAAAAAAGAATGGTTTATGGTGAAATAATAATTTTTAGCAGCTTAACCTATTTAAAGCACTGCACGCTCCTGTCAGGATGTATAGGTAGGGTTTTAAAATTTCAAGAAATTTATTTTCTTGAAATATATCATGAAATATTTCATGAATTTTTCATGAACCAACTCAACATAACAACATATTGTTGAGAGCCCTGGTTCTGGGAAAGCATATTATATTATAATATTATATTCACAATGTATAGACATAAACCATTCTTAATAGTCGTGAGACGTGACCTTTTACAATATACAAAATATGATCTAAGTATTAAATAAAAGAGTCCAGAGCACACACACAGATAACTGATAAGACTTTTGTACACTTTATAATTACTGAAAATACACTATTATTTCATTGACTGTTGAAATTGACTTCAACTTTATTTGAAACCATTAACTTTTGGATCGCTGACAGTCTGAATACAACAATATTTTAAAACTCATATAAAAAATATTTTTACCCTCAAAATAATGACAGGAATATTTTTCATAACTACATACTTAATATAGAATATTATACAAATATGAAATAATAAATCAAAGAAAATAATATTTTTTTCTTTATTTCTAACTTCTAAGTGTGCAATCACCATATTATTTCTAATCATCTATAACCGAACACGTTTAAAAGAAGAAAAAATATTTTTCATAGTTTCATTAAAATATTTCAAGAAGAGTGAAATTATCGATTTTGAAATATTTCAAATTCAGAACCATATGTATATAGGTATAGTGCGCACGATAATAAACAAGTCTTAGAATATTTAAAATACGGGTGGGGCCAGTTTATTGGTGGAATAGTAGATATAGCTATTATAGTTAAAGGAACTGAAAACCGAAGGAATAAAAACATTTAAAAAAAAAAAATAAATGAATAAAAAATCCTGCCTGCTAAACATGTACATTCACGAGTATGTCGTCGTATGTAATATTCAGATTGTGATTCTGTGGAATACGAATGAAATGTACACATTTAAAAACTGCACTACTGACTAATCTGAGTAATCACCACAGATATATTATATACTATATAATACTAGATGCCCGACTCGGAGACCATACTTGGAGCCAATCGTCCTACACCCTAACCTCTATATGGTAGGGAAATGTTTACAAATCGATGTTATCAATCTTCTGTCTATTATATTTATACACTATAATATTGATAACAGATTGTAAACACTGCCCAACCTTTGGCTTCAAAAACCCATACCTACTCAGTAGAATATAAGGTCAGGCATCTAGTATAGTAACTAGAACATATCCGTGGTAATCACTAATGTATCGCAGCTACCTTCACCAGATATGTTGTTTCTTACGCTTTTTCCATATTAGGTATAGAAATATTATGGTAATTGAATTATTCCAGCTAATTTTAATCGTGTCCTTCAACTGTACCTATCGACCTTTGTTCATTGCGCTCGATTCTCGGACCATGTAAACATTTCCCTACTGTATGACTATTATATTTATTTATTTATAGTTTATAGTTAAAGGAACTGAAAACCGAAGGAATAAAAACGTTTAAAAAAATAAAAATGAATAAAAAACCCTGCTGGCTATTATCGTGCTTATGATAAACCTGCGTAAAATATATTGTTATTATTATAATAACAGCAGAATAAAAGCTAAACGCGATGTACATTCGCGAGTATCGTCGTATGTAATTTTCAGATTGTGCTTCGGTGGGATACGAGTGAAGCGTATACATTTAAAAAGGGCCTTTGAAGTCTGCTCCGTTCTACCATTTCCACAGCATAGCATGGCGCCCTTTATGTAGGTACCCTCAGATATCTATGGACGTCGCATATACGTCATAATATTTATGTGTACACGTACACAAATGCTGCAGGTCTAATATAACGACATAATCGTATAATAATAATATTGTAAAACGCAGAGAGTTGAACGCCGTTCGTATTATAATAATAATATATATATATATATATGTATAATGTTATAATATTATGCTTTTCCGGAAAACCTTATTGTCGGCAAATATAATATAACAATAATAATACAATATAGAAGTATATTATATAGCAGGGAAGGGCAACTCAATGCTACTAGAGGGCCAATTTTGAATGCGCAAAAATCTAGCGTGCCAGAGAACATATGAAGCAAAAAAAAAAAACCTAACATTAACTATACCCCTATGAATAATATAATAGTATTTACATTTCATAGTTTAATAGGTACTAGATAAGTATTTATATCTACGTCTTACGATAAACATTTTATCGATTTTAATAATTTCATAAACATAATAAAATAAAATACAGAAAATTCTTAACATAATATTATGTATTTATATAAACTTAATCGAAAATTATCATGGGCCAGTGGGCCACCAGTTGCCCATCCCTGTTATATAGTATAACATACACTCGACAGGGCACGTCTGACGGTTGTCTATGGATTTTTGTATAAAAAATAATAATATTATAATATTATATCTCGTCATATTATTATTTGCATCATCATGAATCATCGTAATAATGGGCACTGATCACACGTTAATGCGAGGTGGGCTGGCACTAAAATATTATATAAAAAGAATAATATATTATACGTATAGTAGGTATATTGTAATAATTCCACAAAGGTCCTACAGAGTCACAGAGATGACGGCAATGGTTTCGAAGAAACAAAAATGCAGACTATATTGAAACCGCGTGCACAGAAATTCCTAAGCCTCGCGAGCTTATTCCGCTGGAGGGTCGTCGCGGAAGAACGTTTGCAATTTCGAGGATTATAAGGGCGGCGAGGGGACGTCTTTAAAATGCAAATGGCGTTTTATACGAATGGCACGGCGTTTACTCCAGAGACGGCGTCTGGGGTCTCGGGCGGCGGTCAGATATACCTAACTACAATAATAATAATAATAATAAGTATCGCTATAGATGGGCAGGCAGGCAGCGGTGGATGACATTATAAGCTCCAAAATTAGCTGAGAAAAAAAGTTGTATCGTACCAAAGCTCCAAAATCGTACATACCTGGGTGCCACGGTTAATAGATATTAAATAATAAAATAACAGATATTAAATTTAGAACTGCCTATCTATAATTATATTATATTTTAACAATTTATTATTGACAATTTTTATAAGATCGAAAAAATAACCGATTTATTAAAATTATATTTATTTGTATGTATATTATAATTTGACAATTTATTATTGACAATTTTTAAATAACTACTTATATAAAATATTCATTTTGGCGCAAATTATATGTCATTTGGCGCTTATGTCAGTGACGTGGTGAACTAAGCATTTTCCAGAAGCAAGTTACAAATACCCCAAGTCCTAATGCATAATAGTGTATTAATATAATATAACTAATTATATTTCAGATCGTTATTGACTACCTGTTTAGTATATCATATTACATATTTACTAGGGGATCCACCGGCTACCACCTACCCCTCTATATATAAGAAAAATCTCGGAGGCAATTGCCTCTGAAATTACCGTTCACCACGCCCCACTGCTTATGTCATATAGCCACAGCCGGGCAGACAGGCAGGTATATAAGTAGGTATGTAATATGTATATATACATCTATGTATATTAATATATACATCTGCAGACGTCTCTCGGTGTGCGGTTTTCCCTTGGAATATTCTCACGTCACGAGAATCCCGTACGAAATCTCTAGTAAACTTGACGACGACGACGTCTAAATCGACTTTAGATTTTCCGAGGGTGCAAAAAGAACGAAAATACCCTCCGGCGGCGATGGTAAGCAATTAAATTTTGAACGCGCTAAGGGCGTCCCGACGTCCTTTTAAACGTATATTATTATATATAATATTGTTATGCATGTACAGCGACGGTGACCGCAAAGTAGGGGTGTTTTGTGGCTTGGGGTCGCGTTTAACGGGGAAAAACTGGCTCTGGCGACGAGCGGTATAGGTCGGTATACCTATATGTATTATATGTATTACGTGTATATATGTTTTGAAACTACGACAAACAAAATTATAGCGGTCACTCGGAACAAGAGCGAACTTTTGAATTCGGTTGGCAAACCGTCGGGATTTCGTTGTTCAGGTCGACCGGAATAAATAATTGTGATAAACAGAATAATATAATAATATATGTGTGAAGCGAGGGCGATGTAATAATAATTATTATACGCGTCATGTCGGGGTGTAGGCTATACCAGCTGCCCTACGTCGAAAAATACATCGTCTGATGAAATAATAATATTTCGTTTTACATTTTCAATGTATTATACCATGGTAATAATCTTGTTTACATAAGTTATTACAATAATAATATAGTGTTCGATTTCAGATTTACATAATATAATAATGTTACCACCGTTGATGCAGCAGTGTGTGTGTGTGTGTGTGTGTGTGTGTGTGTTACATTTACATTTCGCAATCGCAATTCATTCATTGATTATATTACCTATATAGGTAGGTGACTATAGTATTATTATTGGAATATAATAATAAATAAGCGATAATGCGGTTTATCTAAATCCAGCCATGTCAATTTCAGAATATTGTCCGGACCGAAAAACTGAATAGAAGAAAATATATAAATTTTAATTCTGTTTCGTTTAAAAAAACGAGAGTTAATATAAAAATAATTCAACACCTATAATATCTAAGTAAATTATTTATTTAGTTAAAAAATAAACACAGTTAGGTCAATCTGTACATGGCAAAATTTAACATAAAATCCTTATTTTGCGTTTGAAATATTGTCACGAGGAGGGAAAACTTATTTATCGACAAAACGAAATGTGATTTTTAAGTAGGTAGGTATACATTCATGCATATAATTTTAATGGATAACAATAAAGCGTACGTCATAATGAATAAAGACAAAATGAACATATTTTGATGATACACGCCATATTTTGTATTAACTAAAAGGAGATCGGTAAACCGATTTAGGTGTAAGGTTTAGAGTTTTAGGGAAGGCCACTATAGTTTGACGTGTGAAATATTTTCAGAAAACAATCGACATAAAAATATTAAGTAACAAAATAATATATAATATTGTTTTAAAAAACTTATCGTTATTATCACTAATTGTCAATTTGACACTCGACGAAAACACTATTAGTGTACACGACAGCTGCAGCTGCTGTTCCCAAACGAATTCCGCCAGAGAGATTAGACGTTATTATTGTGCTCGTACACTGCTGCAGTATATCGCTTGAACGATAAAGTAAAAAAAAAATATATATATTTAAGGTCAAAATGGCAGGCACTTTTTCCAATTTAATTTCACTATCTCTAAAGCGAACTACACCGGGGAGGTTACTATATGCCCGTCACGTCCGTTCATCAACTTTCCCGCGTAATTGGGTTCAAATCAATGTTATCCACCCTATGCTTCGCCCCCGATATACTTGGAAACCGTCGGTGAATTTTAACACGTCAATATGATTAAGCAAGTCATGAGTAAACCTGTGGCTTTCGATTATGTTACACACTGTTACCAGTCGTCAATCAAATTTAACGATCGTATAACTTTTATGTGTAGGTAGGTAGGTACACTTTTGTTCTAAAATCCGTTCGCATAAAATGGCACGAACATTCCACTACATTGTACCTTAGCTATAGCTACACATCGATTTTTATGTTTAGCTGAACGCACAAAATTTTAAGTTAAATATTAACAATTTATTCCCGCGGGTACGATGCATTATCTCATTGAAACTATTAACAATTTTGTTTATTTCAATGATAATATCGGTGTTAAAATTAATATCATTATCGCACTTTTTGATTTTGCGGATAGAAATATAATATACAATGAGATCATATAGAACCACGAAAAATAAATAGATTATAATCAATCAAATGTGAAAGCTGTTAAAACCCCAATATTCTAACATGTAGCATGTAGTAGAAAGTTATTGATATGACTACAACAGCAATGTGTCTTAGATTTAAGTAACATCATTTTTTTTTTTCGTTATTTTAACTAATTGGATTAAAGTGTTGGTTACTTTACTAATTATACATAATAGTTTACTCGTTTTAAAATGCACTGTAAGTATATAAGTTGAATTACTTTACACTCAAGCCCATAGGCCATTCATAAAGTATAAAACTACTTCTGAGATAATTTTTCCTTAAATTAAGCTTAGCAAGTTCTTAAAGTTCATCTTGAAGTTTATCTGACGCTGCACGTTAAATTCACCGGTATATAATATGCACGTTGTTAAAAAACTTTTGGAATATTTCAACATATTTTTTTTAGTTGGTAGTTAATATAATATTTTGTTTTTCGTAGATTTTTCGCACCCGAAATCTATTAATTATATTTGTTACCCTACGTCAGTTTATAAAAAAAAAAATTATACTATTAGTATATAATATATTTTTACATACTACTATTATTATTTTTGATATTTTAGTAAAATAAAAGTGTTTTTTTTTTTTTACAACTCAATTAGTCATAATTGCCGAGGTTACATTGTTCTAAATTAACAGAAGTTTAATTTACAACATTTCATTCTTGTATACTCTAGTGTATTCTCACTATAACGTTGACGACTTTATTATTAAAAAGTAAAAGCACCCAATGTTAATATTGTTTCCAAATAATTGTGACATTACATGTATATTATGGTTAATTTGGATGACCTGTAAAAATGTCGTCAGCTCGATATTAGAAATTATTACAAATTTTATTTACACGGGTTCTTCAAATTTGTTGTAGAGAATAAAATATAAACTGTACCTACAAATCACACTTGCACCTACTCCGTGTAAATACCAACTGACTTTTATTTCTTAAACCTAGTAATACCTACCTTAGGAAATACGAGTTTTCATTTTAAAACATTTAAAAACATAAAACTATTCGTTTACATTTCCCTATCATTATTATATGTATTTGTAATTAAATCAAAAAAATAAAAGCTGGAATATAGACTTGTAATTTTTTTTTTTACCTAGTTTATACGATAGAATTGTTGTATCCAATATTTCAATACATAATACATCGTATAATTTAAAATTAAATTTATTAAATTTTTTATATTAAAAATATAACAATAATATTTATCGCGACAGAGAAAAATACACAATATAATAGAAATGACATGTCAGATAAAACAGTCGTTGGTGCGGCTCATCCAATAAGCAAATGTCATTGTCGTTTTAACTTCAGAGACAATAATAATATCGTAAGCCCTTATTATACCCCCCCCCCAGCCCGTACCCAAGTAGTACCTAGTTGCATAAGGATTTCGGGGAATCAAAACCAAATATATATAGGTACATAGATTCGCAGTAAAACGGAAACAGTCGAAGATATTTAGATAGCTGTGCCACGTACTGCAGAGGTGTATCCTATATTTGGCGCGAACCAATTTGTGAGGGATTTATATATTATTGTGCACGTGGATTTACGATATCGATGAACCACCGTTACCGGTTTTACAATATAGTATTACATAATATGTATCTATATACGTTTAATGCTGCACGATTATCACGATAAATAGCAGTCTAAATCGAGTGTGTTTATCAATAGTGATTTTCAGGGGGAGGGAGGATTAGAATAATATGCGTCGTGAATAGACGTATTCTTGGTGTCAAAACGGTTTATCACAATATAGTGATAAAACAATCAATGGCTGACGTTATTATAATTTATAAGGTGTAATAAGTTTCTAATATTATTTTTTTTTTGAATTATAATTAAGTAATATTATTGTAATCTGTATGCATAAAAGACGATGTCCTGACATGGTACTTTCGTAGGTACGATCGTGTAGTAATGTACTATAAGAAAGGATTTTTCCAAAATTTGCATTTTAACGATAGGCTCATACAGAGATTAATTGTTGGCCTACAAAAAACAAATATTTTATATATGCATGGGTTGCCATTGGCTACAGAAAACTAGCAGTTGTTAAAATTGAATATAAATAAAGACTTGTATTTTGAATTTGGTTGAAACTTCCCTAATCATTGTGTTAAAAATATGTGTAGCTTACATCTAATGGTGATAAATACAGGATAAATCCATGGTGCACTTGTATTATTTAATTTTTCACGGGAAAACGTAGAGCAAAAGATATAACAAAAATAATAAGAATAATATAAAGATAAATTGTCATGGTACCTTCGAAACACACTGTAGGGGTGTATTAAAAATTGATTTTTCAAAATTCGCATTTTAAAGAAGTGATCACTATGAGATTTTAAGATTCACGATGAAAATCAAATTTTTTTTTATAAACTGTTGCCATTGGTTATACATTATTATAGTAATTGAAAAATTAATACAAATGAGTAAGTACCTGTATTTTGAATAAATGGTATTGCCGTTGGATACTTGGGTATTTAAGGTTAAAACAAATTATATCTTAAAACAGTTATTATGAGAGTTTATTTAAAGATTCTTTTATAATATGTTTGTTGCCTGTGGAGTTTATGGACTCAAATACTACTCGTCTGATTTCGACGAGAATTTCAGAGAATATTTTTAGAGATATTAAGTAAGTTTAGACAGTGGTTTGAACCAATTTTTAAAATATACCAAGAGCTATAATATCTGAACTGAGGTACACTAAAATAGGTATACACCGAAATAATGCCGTATTTGATATGTTTCGTTCATTAATTATATTAGGTACCTATATGTACATATTTTATTTTTATAGTGAAGGTCGAAACTTGAAAATATGTGTTTTTGTAGTTTTTTTCACATTAAAAAAATAATACAAATCTGGTCAAATCTTGCAGGTATTAAAGTCACTATATACTCGCCTCAGTGGGTCTTTGATGTGGATGTATCTGTCGAGTGATATAGCGCATAGGTTGAGTATGGACGCGGTGGAGCACATCACGTCTATGGCAGTCCATATGTCACAGAACTTGGCGCCGAACATCCAGTAGCCCTGCAGGTCGTTTACCAGCGCGAACGTCATGACCAACGCTCCGACAAATAGGTCGGCGATCGCCAGCGAGGCCAGGAACAGGTTGCCGATCCTTCGCAAGCCCCTGTCGGTGTAGATGGCCATGCACACCAGCACGTTGCCAGCGATCGACAAGAATATAACGACGATTAGAAACGATCCTGGAAAACAAGAAAATGCGCATAAAGCACGGTTGTTACACCGAATATTTAAAATTTTTACTACTGAAATTGGTCCCTAGGTATATAAAAACAATATTTTGACGTTTGTTGTAACTTTTTCTTATTTCCTATATTATGGTTTGTCGGGACCGAACAGTGAAAATTCGAGTTTTGGAAATTTCGTCCTTAAAGTGTAGTCGGTAAATCCTAGGATTTTTGTCAACGCATAACGTGCAAATACAATAAATAGGGATATTAGATTGTGAGCATAGGGATAAATGTATATTAGTTTTGCAACGACATGTTTTTCTTTTTAAATTTATTATTTTGTTTTGTTTTGGAAGTCTTATTGTTTGTTGCGATCGTCATCTTCCAGGGAGGTTTCTGGTAGAAAATTGGATCTATTTTGTAC
Source organism: Macrosiphum euphorbiae (assembly GCA_949089665.1). Taxonomy (NCBI): domain Eukaryota; kingdom Metazoa; phylum Arthropoda; class Insecta; order Hemiptera; family Aphididae; genus Macrosiphum; species Macrosiphum euphorbiae. The sequence continues at coordinate 33,502,648 of CARXXK010000005.1, forward strand.
TATGGGGTGAATTAGAAATTTCCCAGAATTTTTGAAAATAATCTTTAGCAAAAGATTTTTTGGAAAAAAACAAATTTCGAAAAAACGAAGATTTTTTTTATCCAAAACCAAGTCTAAACAAAATCAGTTTTAAGTTCAACCAAAACTATACGTCTATAATATCATAACCGACGGTTTAATTTTTTACAAACTCTGTTTATATGGATAGGTACTTATTTTAATATATTTATTTAGCTGTACTGCCGGCGATGTTATAAATATTTTTTTATTATTTATTGTTGTTTTCGACCTAAATATATCAAAGAGATAATGACCAAATGCACATATTCTGTATCACGTGTTGAAATAATTTTTATTCTTGGAGTGTATTAAAAAAATATTAAACTATATGAAATATGAAAATATCGTAAAAGTAGCACGTTTACTGTACTTAAGTTAGTATTGTTATGGTTGTAAGTGATTTAATAGTTTGTTGTTTTTAAGCACTGAGCGTTGTCAAAGATACAATGATTTCGGTAAAAATATTTTTATTTATTTGTGTCACTATAGACTTTACACAATAGACAAACACATTTAATAAATTAATAAAACGGATTATGTATAACGATAGATGATGATTGATGAGAATATATTTTAAGTATCTTTTTTGAAATATGTTTATTATCTACGTGTACACTCAAAGGACCTTAAAACAACATAAGGATTGTAAAAAAAATGTTTACATAAATATGCTTTTGGGCTGGGTATGAATATTTTTATTTTCTAACCGATCTTGCGTAACGCTTCGTTTATTACCATAGAAACGAATAAATTGTAAAAATTTCCCAATCCCACTGGGTATATAGGAACATACAATAATTAATGGTTAAATACACATTATTATTTATGATTTATATATTTTCTTCGAAGTGGAAAATATCGAGTAGCGTGTTCTTTTACTGTAACTGTCTACCAAACTACTCCCACTACTACTACCGTATGAACTACGAATTAAACTAAACTAAAATATTTTGTGATTTTTGTTTACAGTAAGATATGAAAACATTTTTCAGCGATAATTATCATAGCAAACATTGTCCGCTCACGCGAGAATTTTTCCGAGTGGACTGGTATATATGATGACCTACTGCAAATACTACAATGATTTGACCTACTGCAATGATTTGTCATTTTTTAATAACGTATTGTACGTCGTACGAACAACAATGTATATTTATTGAAAACTCATCTGCAGGGAAAAGCGGCGTGACATATTTCATAATTTATTTCGTATCCACCGTCATTACGATTATATGTCGTATATAGATTGGAGTTGCCTTATATAACCGCGACGTGATTTGTGCTGCTTTAGACTTACCAATGCAGAACAACGGCAGCGCTGTCAGAGCGACCTCTCCGTCGTCCTCGTACTCGTCATTTTCCGGCGTCCCGTTGTTTGTCGAATTTGATATTGAATTGGTATCCTAAAAGCAAAGGAAACATAATATAAAACATCAGTGACAATAAGCGTTTCGACGCACAATACACTATATTGTGCCGCCGTAGGTGCACCCGTAATGCCGATGAGTAGATAAATATTTTATCGAAATTTGAGGCAAGGACAGTTTCAATTTTCGTAAGCCATAGTTTTATGGCATATTTCGCAATATGACGTATTGGTAACAGGCGAAATTTCGTAAAATTGGATATACCTCTTCCTACCACCGTTTAAATTTGTTCGACACAATTATTTACGAACGGTATAATAATGTATAGTTTTCAGTGTGTGTGTGTGTGTGTGTGTGTGTGTGAGGGGGGGGGAGGTATTACAATTTAGAACAACGATTTTTTAGAGTTTCATAATAATTATGTCTAAACCATATTCATTATGATATTTTATGGATATTGCTCGCAAATCTTATATTCTACAAAAACGGGAACAATTTCAGATTTTTAAAATCCCTCATAGTCTAAAAGTTACATCATGTCCATAAAATACTAAAATATATGATTTATATGCACATTAAATGTCAAGTTAATAAGAGGTTATTTAATTTTGATTTTGTACCCACTGCAGCTACTAAAAATGAAATAAATAAGAAAATTCAGTAATTCCCAAAAGTACATATTGATGAAATGCAGCGATAAATTTCACGTTACATTTTTATTTTTAGGCGTAGAAAAAAAAAAAAAATTTTTATGTGACTTCTCTTCTTTCATCAATAAGTGAGTAAGTTGATTTACCTATCTTAAATGTTGTACCAAATAAACACCAATAGGTGAAAAAAAGTTTTTTAAGCCTATAAATATTTAGGTACTTTTATACTGAGTTTTACACACACAAATGCCATCAATGTTAGGTATATCAAACGTCTTTTGCATTTTTAACGTGATCCATTAATAGACGAAACGTTAATTGAGTATTAATAATAAAACAAATATTGATATGTGAGATATGATGGGGTGGAGGGGTAGAAGATAAAAAATAAAAACACTAAGCATCCTCAACATAATTATACTCCTTAATGAGTTTCTTAAACATTTTGATTTTTGGAATTTATAACTACCTATACCTGTATAAACAACGTATTTTTAAATACTTGGATTTTTTTACTTTTTTATTTATGAAGTATACTTCTGCAGCCACTTAATCAAGTAACGCGGTAATGGCGGCACCGTTTCAGTATTGAGTTAGGAATCTTTCCTAACTTTGAGTTAGTCAGTTAATATTCCCATATTAAATTATAAACGTAAGGGCCATGCTTTTGCCCGACCTACAAGCCAAGCTTCATCGCCCGTTCGGATCCCTTAATTGAGCCTGGCCATATAGGTATGGACGCCTTACTCGAACCTCAATCAATGCATGTTTAAAATTTAAATACATAATTCCTGATTAATACTACATGCATTATCACAATAGAGCAATATAGATCAAACTTAATAGTATATATCCTCTGGAATTATTATTCAAAAACGACAGACGGTCCGCCAAACTCCCGGCACTTCATCTCGCAGTGTTAAGAGTCTAGAGGAGGCTGTGGGAATTATACTATCCACAGTTAGCGTGGAGAAAATCAAAACCATACTCAACGCAACGGGCAACAATTATCTAGAAGAATAAAGTCATGAAATGGATAACAAGTTTCAACACCTTATCATGGTTTTGAATACAAAAAAACTCTGATCACTTGAAATTGGAGTGCTAAAGCGGAGCGAGTGTCCTATACACTATCGACATTTAGTAAGTCAAAAATACTTTCAAAGTCAATCAAGCCTAGACCATACGTCATAACGATAATAAGACCCACACTTATCTACGGATGGGAATCACGATTCACGAACGACTACCAGTATGACAGAACGAATACTTACTACCTTTAAAAATACAATATTTAGCAGATAATATGTGAACCCAAATAAGATTGCAACACTGGTGTATGGAGGAGAAAGTTCATTAAGAAATCACAAGAGGAAATAGAGGTGCACCTTGTCAAAAATGTTATAATAGGTCAAAGTATCGGATAATATAATGGGCGAAAATTATTAATAAATGATCATAATACAACTAAACCATCAATGGCCTGGAAACAAACAGGGAAGAGATACCGAGGTGGGCCAGAAAAGGTAGTAAGACGTGGTTTAGGAGGACTGGAAAAGCTTATTAGTGAACAATTAGAGAAATACAATTCAAGATTGGGAGAACTGTAGGAAGATTTTGATGGGTGGCCAAATCTCTGATCGAATAGTAGAAGCCAGCAGAAGAAGAAGATGTAATTAATATACATTTATTTATTTTTAACATTGTCCCGAGTTAATATTGTACTAGGCCAAATAATATTGATTAATTTATACAAACCCATCATTAAGAACTATAGTGTCTTTGGCAGTTTAATAACTCCATTGAATTTCGATTTAAATACACCACTGTTTAACCCTATGCATTGTAATGTTGTATATTATGCGCAGTATTTGTCTACCCACTGTGCCTGTGTATGGTATTATTGTTAGGCGTCGCCGTTAGATGCTTACATTATAATATGATGTTCTAAATCACACACGTTCAGTCGAGTTGGAATTCGGTCGGGCAAAAAGGTTTTTTTTTCGTTTATCGCAGTTGGACGAGGCCGACGGGACTAAACTTGTTAAATAATATGATATAACGAGGGTGGTATACGCGTGACATGTTGCCTCGCGTGTGACGAAGGTGTTACGGTGGTTTCGAGCTTTAAAAAAAATATTATATGTACTCGTATATACGATATATTATTATGCCATATTATATGTAGCAAAAATGAAAAGTTTTTTTTAGGTCTACTATACGAAACACGAGTTTTTTTTCCCCCGTCGTCCGTTACGGATTTTAGCACCAAGGATAAAAACACAATATAACATATATGCATCACTCGCATTTTGTGAGAGCTATTTTTATTGCTATTTTTATTATTATTTTTTTTTCTCACATGTCTAGGTAGATAACACCAAGACGAGCCCGCGGATGCGGAATGATGACGAACCATTCTCGTCTCCGTTTGGTGATGGGCAAAATGTATACTAAACCCGTGGTATACGCCTCATTATATCATAAACCTACCTATATTATACACCTATATCACGAACTATAGGATTACCGATCGAAACGATTGCCGTGTGTACCGCACTATATACGTATGGTTATTATTTGCTTGTGGTGTTTTTCTATAATGATATTTATATGCATAGTGAGTGAGGGAGAGGTAGAGAAGGAGAGAGAGGGAGAGAGAGAGGGTGAGACGTGATCGTATTTACACATGGTACCGGAAACGTTTCCGGGTAAAAAAACTTTCATGTGACAATATATTATACACATATGTATATTATACGGTGTGGGCCACCGTGCATTTTCCCGGGCAGTATTCCGGGAAAGACTAATCTGCAGATGACCAGAACAAAAAAAATCGAAGAGTTTTTCGGGAGAAAAAAAACAGTTCACCAATCGGTCGCTGTGCGAGCACGACGAGTGTTTGTACATACCTACCGACTTGGTACGGCGTGACTTTTTGATCTGTACCAATATTGGTACACATTGCACACAATATATACCTTTAACCAAACACGACGACTCGTAGAGAGAACGAATTTTTTTATAATATGTGTTTTCAGTCGTACGAGCGACCACGCGCGCGCCGTGTTTTCGTTGCCACGCCGATAAAACGTCTAAATCGAGTTAATGTTTTATAGGGCACGATAGAAATTAGATTTTATAACTACGAGCAATGCAATTAAGTGTGCACTTTAACAATTTAAAACACAGAATTTTTAGCCGAATGATTGTATCCCTCAGGAGCCTCGGTCGTTTCCGATGCCATTATTAAATTGTGTAATCAGTTTGTATCGTGCGGTTTATGTATGCATTATACTTTATTCGAACCGGGTTTCCGGTAACATAAAATATTATTATAATACTATTAATATAGAATAAACGATATCAATATTACAATGTGCCATATTGTTTTTAACTTTTAGTTTGACTAACCACCATATTATGTTGTATATTCCCCAAATATTATATGTACCTACCTGTACAGGGTGTCCCGAAAGGATTTACCCATTGTGATATCTCCTGAGATAATAAATATATCATAAATCTGTTTCTTTTTTTTATTAGACTCACAGAGACGAGGACTACGCATATTTTATTTTTTAATTTAATTACATTGTTTGGTAAAAAAGTTATTTTGTTATTTTTGAAACAATTGAAGATATCCATTTTATAGAGTTCATTTTTGTGACTTACATTTTATTTTCATTAATCTCACGGTTTTTAATATTTTTTTTATTTTATAGGAAAACGGTTAAAACCGGTTTTTGTCCGGGCGGTGAGTCCTACTCTGCGACACACTGTCTTGAAGGAAATTACATTTTTGGTAGTAATAAAACGTATTCAAACGATGATGTATTAATCGCAGTGCAATTAAATCATTTGTAATCCAACCGCACACAGCCCTCAAAGCTGTCGTATAATTTTATGTTTCGTGTCGTTATATACTATTAAGTAGGTATTACCTGTATAAGTCTAAATTATTACAAATAACTCAAGAGCCCGGTGTTTTTGTCGTTATATGCGCATGTGGTATGTAAATAGTATCTTTTGTATACTAAAAGAATTCTTTCGAGCTGTGGTTATACGACATTAAAGTATTTAAGGAAGACGATGGATGGATCACCCCTTGGGTTTACATTTATGTAGGTAGGTATTTAAAGTTTAAAAAAGCCAAGTTGATTAATGTGAGACGTCGACGCATACCCTTCCGATGGTTGTATTAATAAAAGTTGTAATCGCCCCTCCCCTCTTCTCCCCAGACAATACATTGCCGATGTTAAGACTTCAGATGCACTACATTGATTGCACGCATAGTTAACATCATAACTGCACTGTTTTTGACCCGTGTCAGCAAAAAATTAGTGATAACGATCGGTTATAGCCCATCGGCAGACTGCAGGATCTCATCTATACATAGGAATGTATTTATAGTTTACTTATCGTTTTCACGAAGTAAGCAAGAAGTTTTTTAATAGTTCTAGAAGTTCTCACGAGTATAGTAGTAAATGCGGTGTGTAATATTCTGACAATGCGTAGTAATGTTTAGGAACTAACTTAGTGTGTTCTCATAATACGAGCGTTCATTCGTGAATTTACAGCGTACTATAGTTTAACAGTTGAATCAGAATCTTAACACACGCCGTTGCACATCAACAATTTTGGCGCTTATTATTTCGTATAATGTGGCCAATGAACACAATCGGTTTTGTCACCGTGTAGGATGAACTGCTTATAGTCTTTGGCAGCTATAATATTATACGCAACAATGAGATATTCTGATATGTTGTTGTGAATGGAGGCAGGCGATTCATCAAACACGTGCCAGCTATTTATTGTTACTTGATAGTCATTTAATTTTTTTTTATGTAAGGACCTGGGTTTGAGTAATTGATAATCATATTAATCATACAGTTATACACACTTACTATGTAATTTACGACCAGGCAAATTGTGTAGGTACGTTCGTGCTCTTTTAAAAAGTATGCGATATGCATATTGTAACAGATACGGTTATGATAAGTAGATAGTTTATTTTATTATTGTTATTATTTACTATCAATAGACGGGCATGGATGCCCCACCGTGCCAACATTTTATTTTATTTATTAACGCCAACTATATGATGGATATCCAAGAGCCAGGCAAGGTCGATACTGGGAAAGTTCTGCACTAGCTATAGGTATTTCACATTTCACAACATATCGAAAATGGTTTTGAAAAAAAATAATTATCAGCTATAGCTAGGAGCCTAAGCGTGTTCGTGGACATCACCGGTGCTTAGGTTAACGACAGAAGGTATCTATTAAAAAGAAAAGTCTACTACATAAGACATATTATCCAATGATGATTTTAAGCTCCCAAACATATACTAACAATACTTTTAAGTAATAGACATTTCTGATATTTGTTTAAGTTTTATACTTTCAGGGGAGGCCCAGCAGATTGGGAAATCAACAGAATATAGACTCCTCGGAGGCAGTGTGCTATCTCCGGTTCTCTTTAACATGTATACACCAAGCCAATATTAAAATTACGTAAAATAAATAACAGATCCCAAGAGAGGGGGCAATCGCTCTATCGCTCACCTCGTACTCATCACTGGCATAGCCTATATATAACACATAACATACATTTTTCAATTAGTTCCAAAACTCGTTTTCTAAACATAATCCATATATACTAGCTGATCCCGTGCACTTTGTTACCCGTTAAATGTATCAACTCTATATGACTCAAACTTTGTTCAATTCGTTATTTAATATTCAGTGTATGGTGTTCAAAATTTATCTTAACTTTTCCGTTGTTCGGAATAAAAATTCTGATTCATGGCAGTACCTATATTATCAGGTAGGCAATCTACCTGCGGTAGATCGCGGACCCCGTGATGTTTGTAAGTAACTTTACAATTTAATTCTAAAGTATCAAAGTTATACCAAGTATGTTACTGAACTTATCCTAAACGGTTGGACTAATTGTGAATACCGAGTCTATCGACCAATATTTCCTCCTCGTCCACGAATACGCGAAATCGTGATTGTTTTATGTAGGAAACTTATATGTGAGTATAATACGCTCAATATTTACGTAATTGTGATACATAACACATCGTACAAAAAAATTAAATGCATTGAATGAATACACTGATATCACAGCAACCAATAATTATTATTATAATAGTTTTAAAACCCATTTATAAACAAAAATTTCCACCTTAAATCTCTAAATCCCCGTTTGAGCCTGGTTGGACCTAGGGGGATGATTTGTAGCCTATGTATTATTCTGATGTATAAGCTATATTATTGTAAAGTTTCATTAAAATCCATTCAGTAGTTCGTACGTGAAAGAGTAACTAAGTCACAAACTTTCGCGTTTATAATATTAAAATAGGATAGTGTTAACAGGATATATAAATGAATGTCTGTATGTCCTTTATATACATCCCTAACCAGTGGTTGAATTGGGGGGGGGGACGCGGGGGGACGGAGTCCAACTTCTATTTTTAAAATATTTTAGCGTACCCCTTCTAATTTCAAAAATTGATAAGACATTTAAATGTTGGGGGGACGCACAAATGTTTTATACTTTTGCATACCCCTTCTATTTTTTTTCCAATTCAAGCACTGTCCCTAACAGATTTCGATGAAATTGTTTGTACATGTTTGAGTGGTTCCCTGAAAGATTTAGATTCGCCATTGGACCCGGTAGTCGAAGCCGAGGTGTGCTCAGACAGGGACTTATTTGAGATTTACAATGGAAATGTTTGTTTATAAATGGTCACTATTTGTTATAGGAGAATTACTAATAAGAAAAAAAAAATAGAAATTATTTTGTATATTGGTTGCCATTGGTTGATCGGGGCAGATCAGGTACAAGCATGCATAAAATCAAATTTTCGCAAATTGCCTATCAAGGAGACTGAGTTGCACTTACTGCAGCGAGCTACACCCAAAAGGAGTCGAACAATCACAATTTTAACAGTTGTCTTTTTTTACGGGAAACGATAAGTTTGTGGGATCAGCTAGTATGTTTATAAATTCTAGTAGGTAGATGAGATAATGCTTTTATTAAAACAATAGTGGTTAAATTGAGTAGGTAATATTTTATTTTATAAATCGTACCCGATATAGTTGATTTTAAGTTTTAGAAACTAATTATATTTAATCACAAGGAGATGGTCAAAATCAAAACCAGTCGTAGTTCACTCATGTTTGTTGTTTGGAAAGTTGTAAACTAAAATTTGTGCAAGGCTCCACCAAAACCAAATTTCATTAATTTTTATAAAACTTTGAAGGTAAATTTGTCATAAACTATTTGAAGTAAATTAATAAATCAACCACCAAAACGTTTATAAAAGTATTATAAACTTGATAATGTAAAAAAAATATCAGTGGGATGGTATAAATTATAGCATCACCAAAATAAATAAGTTCATGCATAGTGTAAATAATAAAATGTGCACAGATTTTTTTGTTTGTCAGTTTTTTTCCGTTACCATGACGACATGATACAAAAGAAAAAGAAAATTTTTATATTTACTACACGTAAATAATATTATGTTCCCCATTTTATATTGTCAATCGCCATGATAATAATATGTAATGATATCATATTATAATTTATAGCGCTGGCCACCCTCAAAGTGTTGTAATAATGTTTATTAATGCGAAAACACGTATTAAAATATTATAATACGCATATTGTTATTTGAAGATGACTGACAACAATAATTATTGGGAACATTTAAAACGAAAAAATTACAAAAGTACGACGCGGAGACAATAAGGCCCGACAGTCGCCGTCGCATTATTTAGATAATTTAAGTATCTCACTTGCCAAAAAAAAAAAAAAAAATGCTTTTAAGTATCTGGGGTTGTACTTAGCTATTACTTACAGGCAGTACATATAAATTTTCGTAAATGTCTGTTATGCAGCGGTTTCGCTTTGCGTAGTTGGTATACAATATTTATATAAATTAAGTTAAATGAACGTGAATATATTATGTAGGTATATATACATGCAAACGTGATTACTACTATCGGGGTGTATATATTATGCTTGATAAATTAATTATGTTTTATCGCAAACTATTAATTAATGTTTTAACACGATAAAATCATTTAGTACAAAACAGTTATTAGGATTAGTTTATAAATTATGGATTTTCTTCTTATATACAATATATAATGAGCAGCCAACGCATAATGAAAAGGCTGAAATATATACCCGTTATATTTATGCAAACAGTTTAACCGGGAGATCCGGTGGTATCTTAAAATATTTAATGGACCCGAGGACCACGGTTGTTGGAAGCATAATAATAGAAGTTGTAACAGAAAGACTTGACGAAAAAAAAAAAATTATGCTACTCAAACGTATGACAACAATTGTTAAGATTATATGATTAGTAAATAATTTAAAAAATATATTACTCATGTCAGCAAATTTTCAAAAAAAGTTATTACGTTCCATCAAAAAAATATTGATGTTTTAAAAAAATTCTAAAAAATAAACTACTTGACTTAGATAAATGTTGTTACTTTTAAAATTGTTCTTATAATAAGATTCACAAATTGGCTATTTTGAATATATCCCAAAAAAATTTAAATGTTTTATTTTCAGTGTTAAAAAATAAAAATAAATGTTTGAATAATACATGTGTAGCACAAGTGACTATAAATTATATGTAAAAAAAAAAATTAAATATTGATTAGAACAATAGTTATTCCAAAAGTCAGTTCTATCTATTACACCCTATACATAATATGTTACACATTAATTTAATTAGTGTTACCTATTCGAACGAAAACCTTAAAAAAAAACCATTTTATATAATTATTGCAGTCGATCGTGATTTATTCTACGTATCGTTCCTACATTATACGTGTATTTCGTTCGAAAAGTCGCCGCCGCCATAGTGCAACCGCTATCAACGCTCGACGGGATATCGTTAATGTATATTTCGCATCATAAATAGTTTTTTGGGAAGCGGATCACGATTTTAATTAAAATAACCCTTTTCTCAGATTCATCGAAAAAAAAAATGGTGCGATACGGCACGCAATGAGACCGACCGAGGTGAGCAGTATTCGGCTGTATAATAATATATTAGCTGCAGCTAGAAGTGAATTTGTCGGACCCTTATTCTTTAATATTAGAACCGTTTGCACAACGACAGAAGTCATAATATACGTTTTGTCGTCCACTGTTTCGGCCCGACCGGAGCAGCTGAGTACTTTTCACGAAAATATTATTGCCCAAAAACTTAAACGAAATACACATCATTGTCCTGTACATAGAAGTGCTCGACTTGACTTTACGACGGAGTGTGTGGCTGATATATGGGAGGTACAGTAGTGGACAAACGGTATTTATAGGACACACATTGTTCTTCGATTCTTAAGACCGTTTAAAAATTACCTTTTCTGCTGACTTGTTTATGGGATTTTTTGATTGCAGAAACTTAAATTATAATAACATATTTTTAGATTCTGAGCGGAGTGAGGAAGATATTGGTTTTACAATGGTGTTTGTTTTTATTTATTTATTTTTTATATCCTGTATACAAAATATCTACCAGAAGGAGTGCTTCGATTTCAAAATAATATAGTATCTTATCTTTTAGCAAATTGGATGAAGATAGTACTTTAGAAAGGTCATTTTCGATTTTCTCAATATTTATTTAATTGCACAGGAAAAACCTCTAAAAATGGGATTTTAATTTCTAACTCTTTGTTTATCACCATAGAAACAAATAAAAAATTATAATATAATAATATTAATTCAACTTATAGGGTATAATAAATAATAACAATATCCAGACTGACACACCGTCTCCGCTCAGAATCGTTTTTCTTATACAATGGTATTATATCATTGAATTCAAGTTTAATACAATCCTTTATACATTAACCCAATTGTAACCTACTGTACAACAGAGCGACATCCACTTACCCACTTTTTTAAAATTGTTAAAAAATAATACGCGTATATTACAGCATTAATAGTGATTACTTAATTCTATCAAATAATATATTATATGATTTTGTAAATCGTAGAACGTTTTACAATATGGTTTGTGATAACAAAATGTAGAGTATTATAATTTGTGGTGAATATACCTGATTGGTAATATTAGGTGAACGATTAAGGACATTATACATTTTCGTCCGAACTACCAAAAACACTTAAAATTCACAAATAACTCACCGCTGATCCGAATACCTAATACGACTGAGAACGAATTTACGTGCGACGATGTCATATTATTATTTAATTGGCCTATCAAATGATGCAGCTCGTTGTACTTTTTTGAACTGAAAATTTAAGTGGAGCGCAAAGTAATAATAATAACAATAATAATATATTATTAAAATAAGTTATTATAAAAGTATATGAATAATGTGTGTGTAGAAATGTTCAAAGTTATAGTCATAAATTATAATAATAATTATAACCTTAAAAAAATATATTACGAGTACATAAATTATAGGTTAATAAATAATATTAAGTTTTAATAAGTTGCCTATAATTTATGTCAATTTCTGGATAGCGTAAACCAACATATTATTATTCTAAATATTTAAACAAAATATTATACTCAATTTTTATACTCAACTATATTTTGTCTTTTTAATTTTTTTATAATTCTTTGTTTTTGCTTTGTTCCAACGTAGCCCTTCACCACTCTGAAAACTCATCTTCAACTTCTTCACAAATTAAAAATAATATACCAAAAACGACTTCAGCCACTTTTATAGGTAAAATTTTACTATACTTAGTACTTACTAGACTTTTTGTGTGCATTTTTAAATTATTGGTTTTTGATACCTATTTATCTAAGCTAATGAAAATTATTAAAAATGGCAACGTTGGAAAACAAATTTGCTTCCTCACTCGTATTATACCGACTTTAGGTAGGTAGGTACCTATACCAATACGATAATAGTAAAGATATCTTTTTATGCAGACGACTGCTGCAGTTTTTCTTTTATTTATTCTTAAATCCTTTTTAATACAATAAAAAGTAATCATTCTTCTATTTACAATATGTACCTATCTATTATATTATATTATTTTAAATACATAATATAGTAACAATATATTGTGTGGACACATGTGGTGTAAAATCGTTTTTTCATCGCCGTTATTTTTCGCTTTCTCATATTTATTATTTCACGTTTGCTAGTGAGCTGTAAACATTTCCGAATAACCAATTTCGCGTACAACAGATACGAATATGAGATCAATACGTACGGCACAACGGTCATTTATTATGATTTTTTTCCTCCGATGCCAACGCTCTCGCGGAAAAATACAGTCTGACATATCAAACTGACGTGTTTCTTTTACGTCGGATAGATTTATTACGCGGCGCAGACTTAACCGGTAACACACTCGCTCTTATACACCTCCTGTAATGTACAACACACATACCTATATAGATTATAGGTGCATCGTACACCTTTTGTTTGTTTGTTTGTTTGTGTTTCACGATTAACGTTACCTATGATATTGTATATAAATGTATAATATTGCATAAAATAATACAACCGCACACTTTGCGCCCTACTACGGTTTACACCATTGTCGGAGGCGTCCATTGCAATGGGCGGGAGGGTGATAAGGTGTCGCATACAATATATTATAATAACCTGTAAAGCAATGAAAGTATATATTTACCGCCGTACAACTACGTGGTCTGCAGAGAATAGTAAAAAATGCACACCTTCCCTCCCCCCTTTGAAGAGTATTAGTAGTATGCCATTAAATATTTTTCCTTTTGGAAGGAAAATTGGGGAATCATAGATATGTTTTTGGGTTTAAGTGAGGTGAAAAATTAATATCAGCTAGTACCATTTTACCAATTTTCTTAGGAAATTAATTTAATTTTAGATTCTGAGTGGAGCGAGAAGGTAGTGATGGTTTTAAAATGGTGTTTATTTTTTTTTTATCCAGTATACAAAATTTCTATTAGAAGGAGGTCTTCGATTTCCACATATAGTATCTTATCTTTTAGCAAATTGGATCAAGATGGTACTTTAAAGAGGTCATTTTTGGATTTTCTCAATAGTTATTTAATTCCACGGGAAAAACCACTTACAAATTACGAAAAGCCACTAAAAATGGGATTTTAATTTCTAACTTATCACCATAGAAACGAATAAAAAATTATAATATTATAATATTAATTCGACTTACAGGATATAATGAATAATAACAATATAAAATATCCAGACTGACGAACCGTCTCCGCTCAGAATCGTTTTTCTTATTCAATGATATTATAGATAGTTTAATATAGTTCATTATACATTGACCCACTTGTAACCTACTGTACAGCAGAGCGACACATCTACTTAGGTACCCGGTTTTTTTTTGTTTTGCGTTTATATGGAAATGAACAAAACGTTACGAAAATTGGCCTCAGGAATATCGGTTGGAAAAAAAAAAGGCCCAAAAATGTATTAGCTATGTTGAAAAAGCTGAGCCCGTGACCATTATCACTGCAGCAGTATTGTGACTATAAAAGTTCTTTTGTCAATGTATGACAAATAAAGATACTATACAAAGCCTCCCTTTGCACGGCCAACGCTATTCGATTGACCTAGCTAGCACCTACTTTGTATGATGAACAATACTAAATATTGTTAGGAAACAATATCGTATCATCCTCCGTTATCGTAGTCTGATAACTTTCAGACTGATTAACACGCTCTAATCTCGACAGCCGAATACCGCTCACAACTGTTTAAATCCCTTGGACTCTAAACACACCGCAAATGTGTTTAATATAGTGTATAATATTATAATATGTTATGGACTTCACAAAGTATGAGGGACTAATAACATTATGCTAATCGGTCGTAATTGATATACAGTCGAATTAAGACGCATGGTGGTTGTTATGCATTTACGTAACTTCAAAGTATATAATATGGTTAAATCAAACGATATTTAGTGGTCCAAATAGTTATAAGATAGTTTAGAATGTTAGTAAACAATAATATTATTGCTGTCAGCGATTAAGTATTATAAAATTGTGATGTTAAACACATATTAGATTTTGTTATTAAACTCTATACCTATAAGCTTATTATAATAATATGATCCAAATAAAATTAATTTTTTAGTAATAATATAATTACATTAAAGCCTATATAGTTACTATGATGATATTGAACATTAGTAGCTCCCAATCGCACCCATTTGGCTATATCCATATATTATTATAAGCCAATATTAAAATCTGCTAAAAGTTAAAACGATATGATTAAACATGACACAAAATATTATAATTTTCATTGGTAGGTCGTAGGTACTACAATGTATTATATAATTAATGGTCGTACTACCTATTATAACCTATGACGGACGTTGTATAAGCATTGATTGAATATACAAACTGTTTATTTTATTCAATGTTATAAGTAAATAATGTGACTCTATATGTATTACGAGTTATGACAATATATAACGTAATAGTATTATTTTTTCTGAAATATTTCTTCATACCATGGTAAGTCGTTAAAAATAAACATTTTTGGAAGAAAATTACATTTTTTCAATTTTTTTTCCATCGTATCGTGTTTTAAGCTTTTTACTCTTTTCGATGATAAAATGCATTTTTCATATTTCGAAACAAACTATTTTTGGAGTTCATATTTTGAACGGTACAAATCAAATTTTTGACAAGAAGTTTATTAGTTATATAACTTATAAGTAGGTATTTAAAGTTTATTTGAGTGGAGTAATGGACCAATATTTTGTGGAGTACCACTTCGCTCCACTCATCTAAATTTGGAACTCATAAACTACTCGTCCAAAATTCGATTTTTGTACATCGAAGTGGGTACTTCAAAAAATACTCTGATTTTGAATAAGGAGTTAAAAATACATGTTGTCATTTACAATATTAAAAAAATAATTTTTTTTTTCATGACGTTCCTCTTACCTATGATGAAAAATTAATAAAGTTTGTAAATTACCTATAATCGTGTCACTGTCGTCGCAGTATAGTTATACTATTAATAGTAGTAGGTATATATTTTTATTAAAATATAATAATAATCATATAGGCGTAGTGCCGAGGTGTTCGTCGTCGCCGCCGTCGGTGTCTGTATATATGTATGGTGGGCGATGGTGGTTTGTTTTCATAACAATTACTATGGAAATATGGCTTAAATTAAGACGTCACTTTGATGTGTCGGCGGTGGGTGGACGACGAGAAGGGAATAAACCATCTCTCGGCTATATGCGCCGACGACGCTTAAAAGTATTTTCATCGCAGAGTGGTTAGAAGGATGACATTATTATTATTATTAAACAGAGCATGGCGACAGCGGTCTCGTTAACGCACACTCACATTAATACGAATGTATGACATTACATGTGTCATCATAGAGAGTTTGTACGGGGTAGATCATACGGTATTCCACCACACACACCCCCACCCCTCCCCAATTTTGGTGTCGGCCATTTATGGGACATGGGGGAAAACATCGAGGACCGTGGTCGTTTGTGTGTGTATTATTTATATTATAATATTATATAACGCAAACGTGAATGTATTATTATATGTTTACGTGTGTGTGTGTGTGTACGACTGTTGGCTGTGCGTGTCAAACACAGACGAAACGTTTAATCCTAGGCGAATTGCTTCCGCGTCGCCGCTGAGATTTGAAACGGTTGTAAAATTCGTATTTCGCAAAAACCAAAAGGATTTTAAAGGCTTTCCCGTTTGTATTATTATTTTTTTGTTTTTTTTATCTTTCTCGTAGACAGTGGTCTTAAAAAACGGACATGATTGCGTTTATTCGGAAAAAGGAAGAAAAAAAACATTCGAAAAGGTTATAATCTTGAATGAAAAACAACAACAACAACGTCATATAAACCATTGCTGAATTCGTTCTTTTTATTTTCGCCGATTAAAATAGACAAATAAAATATGGGTTACCGAATAATAATTGTAAGCACTTGTTTATTTTTTTACGATACGTTTACCTAACCATAGAGGTAGTATAAGTTACCTAACTATTTAATGTACTTACCTACATTCTAACGTAAACCTACAGCCCTCATACTTTTTTCAATTAAATGTCAACATAAAGGCCCTGTATAATAATATTATACGGTTGACGGACTTCGAAGGGGATGTTAAAAAAAAATAATTGACTGTTGAACTACCGAAGTTTTAACGACAAAAAATGCACAAAACGTACAAAATATCGGCTCGTGTATAGTCAAACGCTTGTATATCCATTAAATCGACCAGTATAATAATAATAATAATATATGTGTAGCTTTTTTTTTTTTTTTGGATTTAACAAGGCATTCAAAAAAAGTGCTCGAATAAAATACTTATTTTAAGCACATCCATCAATGTTTTCTTTGTAAATGTAAAGTGTGCGTAATAAAGGAATATACTTATAATAATATTGCAGTAGGTATTTGAATAAAAGCTTACCACATGATTGAGATAGCAATTTTCAGGAGTTGAGTGCGTCCTTAATCGATAAAATCATAAACCTTGAATAGGAAATAATAATAAGTACTCTGCTTACAAACTAGTATAGGTACGCAATATACTTAAAAGTTACAGCATATAAAATATAAATACGTGTAATATCAGGGTGATCGTTAAGCGTGAGAACGATAATTTGTGTGTGGTCGACCTCCCAATCGACTATAAATATAATATATATATATATATAAATTATATTAGTAAGTACCTACCGATTAATAATTCAGAGGCAGGTAAATATATCGTATAACAAGAATTTTATGTATTAACATAATATAAATATTATATACGTCCCCTCCTCCCGATTTCCAGCGGCTCTCTAATGTATTCTAGTTTTTCATTAAAAGAACCCTTTATACGAATACTGAATTTTAAAATTAAACTGCAAGTTAGTAACGTATGACCGAACGTTGCATTTTAAGTAATGGGACTGCATTAGCATTTGAAATTATTAATGCCCGCGTAAAAGCGTTAGCTCGGAGTTCAGTAAAGCATTTTTTTTTTCCAGAGCATTTGATTGTGAAATAAAATAATCTATTCTTATAGTAAACGTGAACAAACAAGATGACCGAGGCTGTAAATTATCAAATAAATTACAAACAGCAGTCAACAAACATTCGCATCATGTTTATTTAAATAGTTAGTACTTATAGGTAATAGTAGGGTGGGGTGGTAATATTTTCTATGTACACATATTAACATTGTTTTTCAGTAATTCTGCAGAGACATCTTGTTCTAAGGACTAAAATTAATCTTGAAATAAAATATTTAGGTACCATAAATAATATATTAATATCGTACGAACAGTGGCTCAACTACGGGGATGCTAGGGGATGCTTAAGCACCCCCATGTTCCATGTCTTTATAATTTAAAATATCTTAAGTGTTAAGAATAGTTTAGGTTATTTTATTTTTTAAGATTTTACTTATTTTTACTGATCAGACATCAGTTATTTTTGTTCTTAACAGTTATCTTGCATACATGATACATATCATCATTTACATTTTAAAGTATATTATTAAAAGTGCTCGAATTGGAAATTATTAAGTATAGGAGCTCAATCCAGCAATTTATAAGCTGCGTTCCAAGTGCAAAATTACTCAATGCAAACCCGTGGGGGGGGGGGCAAGCCCCTCACACCACCCTTCACCAATTCTTCAATTTTCAATCCTACTTTTCACCTTGTTTACAAAATTTTAACTTTATTCTATTCCAAATTTCCAAATATAATATATATGTAAGTGAATTTGGATTCATATTTAATATCCATCTTATTTTTGAAGTTTTTATTGATAGAAATAATACTTACATATTACGGTAAGAAATAAAAAAATTATAACCATCAGTGATAATATCTTAATAAATAATAATTATCATTTGTGCTTCAGACGCATACCTATTTCAATTGTGGACAGTAGTCCACAGATATTGTGAGCGGATTTATGAGAGATTCACTATGGTAGCACCCCCAAGATTTGAACCCTAGTTGCGCCACTGCGTATCAACATATATTATAGTTCGTCAAGTAGCTATAAGTCCGACCTATTTATGCATAGAAATTAAGTAGATGGGATTTGTATTCTTTTTATTATTTGGAGAAGATATTTTTTTTCTTTTTTCGGCGGGAGGATGATTATACCATAACTACTATTATAGTTGGTGGTAGGACGATTTTGATTTTAAACTAGGTCATAACTTCTAGTTTTTTATTTTTTTAGATGTTAATTCCTAAAAATATATCCGTTTTGCCTATTATACAATAATATGTATGGAAACTGAAGTTTGGAACATACTGCAGTTAGTTGTTATAATTGACTTAAATCAACAATGCCATTTGGTATTTATCGATATCGTACAATGTCCACAAATCACTACTATAGGTATACATAATTAATCAATACATATAACTCGAATTCAAGTATAATCAATAATAGTTAGTAAACAATATAATAATATTACAATAATTAATATTATAAAAAAGTTATGTCGGAGTAAATATTATTGCAGCAATCTAATTATCGTGTAATATAAACATAACTCTGATTTAAGTACCTATCATTAATATTATTAATACTATTGTCTATTATTCACTTACATTAAAAACTTTTAATTCTACAAATAATACTACCGTAGTCCATCATAGGACAAATATAATTAAAACTAAAACTAATTTTATAATATTTTCATATCTACTATATTGATTATTAGTTATTTTATGCTAACTCGATTGTAGATTAATTCGAGTTGTAAATATCATATTATAATAATTTTCAATTATATTGCTGCTCTATATTTTACATCGATGACATTAATTTCTACATGTGATATATTTTACTGACGATAATATTGCTATTTTGCTATAGGTATATTGGTTACGCGATATTTTGTTGAAATAAATATTTAGAAAAAAGCCTATCGTCACTTTGCGGAACTAGTATGGTGCTGTAACACGATAGCACTTTAGAAGTTGATTTACAAATTAATATTCTCTACAGTTTTATTAGTGTTGACGGGCGTGTGTAATTAATTACTGATTTATTATAGAACTTCGTTCTACTACATAAAAAAAAAACCTATAATAATATTATTAACATCAATTAATTTAAGCGATAAGTATATCAGTAAACGTATCTAACCATTAACACTATATGCAATATTCGTTAATCATTAAACAATTTTCCATAGTTTTGAATCTAGCGTTTTTTTTTTTTTGGACGAGGAACCAGCATCAGCGGGGTTTGTGGCCCGTAAGGAATTAACGTTTTGAAAATTGGTTGTCGAACCTGTCGGGTGTAATTATTATGAATATGGATGAACAAAATAAACAGACGGGATGTGGGCACATGGGTTTTAATAAGCATTAACTATAAATCGAAATGGAAATAGCAAACTGAGAAACAAAAGCCAGGGGTTTATTTCATAACTGGTCCTATCATATTGAAGACGCGGCCGTCGTGTTTAATTCCCATTTAACCGGATAAATTGCATTTAATGTGAACAAAAACCAATACCACCTGGTTTAACAGTTATCTGAGCAAATTTGTTCAAATAACGATTCGAACTCAAGAGCGGTTCGTAAAATCTTTTTATCTTTTTTCCTTCACAGTCTGTAATATACTATAAAACTCTAAAACAGTTTATTAGATACGTCCTTCGAGCAATCATTTTTATAACGATTCTATAATGATGAAAATTTCCAATGAGGACTCGTCATTTTGGATCAATACTACTACTATTATTATTATGTCATAAATGTATTATACTTATTTTACTTGTTATCATATTACTATGTATTACCTACTCATAACCAATTTTGCTAACAATGTTAGAACCTAGTCAATTTAAATTATTGTATAATTTACCCAATGTCGCTTCATCGTATTATTATAACTTGGGCTCTTACCCGTACGTTTAATAAATAAATAAATAATAATACTATTTAAAGAAATTATAATATAAACTTGTATAATGGTGCTCGCAGCATCCCACTGCTCGACGATGACGACAACTATTTTTTGCACTTATCTTACCCTCATCAGAAGCTAATACAACTCACATCTGCGAAACGATTATCCGCACTTACCTGCTGGTATTAGACCTTCTATAGCAAAAAAATGAAATATGGACGTAATTTACTACGGTCAATTAGTTGACTGCAATGAATGAAAAAACTAATTACCACCCTTAAAACCGTAAATGATGTTGGATTTTATAATAAATTGAAAATCACATATAGCAACAAAAAAGTTTTTCATTTATTCGGATAATTATAAACTAACAATATAACGGTTCTCGTTACTTGAATGAAAACTTTTGTTGGCTCGTTGAAGTAGTCAGTTCCGTTTTTTTTTCCCCATCTGACACCGATTAAAATATTTTCTAGGGTAAGTACAGCAGCTATGGTACATATTACACTAAGGTATATACTATATTATAATGTGTTTAATTAGGTATCAAAATTAAAAAAAAAAATTGTAGATACAGATTCTAAAATTGCAGAATGGGTGAAAAAGTTGATTTGAAACAACTGTTATTGTAATGATTAGCAATAGGTACACTTTTACACAGCCTGAAAATCAAAGTAAAAAAAAATATGGCAATTACTCCAATCCAAGAAGTTGGCTTGTAAAAGTAAATTAAGAAAGTTGGACTTTTATTAAAGCTCGCACTTTTACGTTTCCACTTAGTTTTTGACTCTCTGTCTGACAACAGATATAGGGAATTGTATGGATGTTAGCCGGAGGTATATTGTACCACAATAAAACGGTATATACGCGTATACAACAATACTTGTTATCGGATCGATGTCCCAAAAGAGAAATGTGGCCTACGGCCCTTTGCTGAGAAAAGTTTCAAAATTTAATCCATTAAACATGAAAAAAAAGACATGAACAAGTTTCTTACGGCGTATGTTCCATAACACGTGTGGTGTCGTGCCTTTATGGACTTGGAAAGTTTACCGATGATTATTTATTAAGTTTTGGTTTTGGTCTGAAAGCCATAATAATTCACTAAAACATTTTATTGCACTAGAAAAAAATAACACCAGCTCCGGCGTGTTATTAGCTAGGTAAAGAACAAAAACTGCGAAATGTTAGAAATAAATTGACTTTCACTATTTTTAAAGTTTTTATTTAATAGGAGAGCGACGTCGACTAAAATTGATTCTAAATGGAATTGATAGAAACGAATGTTTTTACCAGCTGCATATTTTTTTGTCGGGTGCACGAAGTCTTTGGAATTTTAACGTTAAGCGTAACTCGAGTTGACTGTGTAAAATAATAATATTGAACAGAGGAAATTGTTGTACATCAAAAAGAAAAAGATGTACAAAGAAACAAAAATAGCTAATTCAACGGTACTTTTAAGCGTTTGTAATTAAGATTGACATAATTAATAGCGTAATTTAAGAACCTAATGGTATATGATTTTTTTTTAAATATGTATACTTTATAAGGTCGAGCTATTATTTGATAATTTTATTAAAAACTTGAGTTATTTTAATAAATAATTGTATTTTGATCATGACTACTAATCATCACTTAAATATTCTCAAAGTGAAACTTAAATTTTACACTATAGGTACCTATAATAATAGCCGCTACGGAAAATTCTATTTAATACATTTATATTTGTAACTTTACACTGTTGCAAGTTTGAAATTATATAATTTTAGACTCGAAGCGATCATCAAAAGTTGTACTAAGGTAGACATATTGTAACTAGAAAAAAAATATAATAATCGTTACTCAACATTTTTTTTATACTCTTTATTTCTTCAACGTTTTTAATATAAAACATGATTTATTCATCAATTAATGAGCTTTGCACATAATTTTTTTTGAGATGCGATGATTAATCATTTTCTGATGTAAAACGACAACTTTCATACCCCTAGAAAACTCGATTAATTGATAATCGAAAAAATTGAAAAAAAATTGAAAATAGTTCTTAGACTCTAGTAGGTAGGTATTATTTTAAGCACAAATTACGATATTTAAACGGTAGTCGAGTACACAAAAACAGACAGTCTACCTTTTTAATTAAACATATTCTAATAAAAAAATGCAATATTAAGTTTATATTTAAACTTAACGTAAGACAATTTATTTTGTAACCATTTTAATTTATAGATCACGTGCCAACTATAAGCTATTCAATTTAAATTAAACGTCTTAACCTTGTTGCTCCTCTAGAAAATTAAATACATTTTGTTTTAAATGAAACAAAATAGGTCAACGTAGTGATTATTGTATTTTTATCGGAGGTAAAATGTATATTTATAAGGGTGACATTTTATATATATATGCAGGTTATTTCCGTAGAACTTCTACTTAGTACTTACATAAGTGTTACATTAAGAAAAAACACACTTTTCTAAAAAAACAAAAAAATAATGAAAAATTTAAAAGTGTGTGGTATAATATGTCAAGTTTAAGAGCGCCACACACTTTTAAATTTTTCATTATTTTTTTGTTTTTTTAGAAAAGTGTGTTTTTAAAAAATAATTTTTTAATTTTTTATTTTCTACTTTTTAGTTAAAAAAAATTTTTTTACGGATTATTGTATTGTCATCCAAGACCAAGGTCTATACAAATTTTCAGAATTTTTCATCTTCAAAAAGTGCCTCAAATCGAGCGCGCAAGATTTGATCACAGACAGACGTGTAACCAAACTTAAGAAAAGTGTTAAAAAATCAAACTTTTTATTATTTTGTTCCGGGTATTTTTTGGAATTTATTAATTGTATGATTTGTATGTTGCTTAAATTCATAAGATAAATTATTTAATATCCAAAAAATTATAATAAATAATTATTTCTTATTAAAATTGTTGTTCCGTGAAATAATATTAATAAATACATATTATTATAATCCTAAATCATAACATCATAATGAAGTTGCAAAAGAGTAGGTATATCGTGTTTTATGTATAGATTATCTACTGTACGGTTTGACAGTTTCTTCTCATTAAACATAGATCGTGTACCTATTTAACAGGTTGATCGCCATGAGACCCCACAGATTTCTATATAGTACTAGATAGCGAATTCCCGCCATAATGAATCGAAGCTCCAAAGTCGGTTGGCAATCGTATGGTATTTAATATGACAAATAAGATGATATTATGATTTATTTTGTTGTCGTATTTTATTGTTTCTGAAAATGTTGTTTAAAAAAAAAAAATTTTATATAAGTGATTTTACATTTACTATTTTATTTGACCATTAAAAAAATATTATTCCTAATACATTTCGTTTAATAAATGAAATGTTTTTCGAACCGACAAAATGGCGGCCGTCCACGGCTGAGCTTCACTTGTAACAATGTGAATTGTATTGGAGTTCCTTATCTAGTGTAGTATAGAAGTCTGTGTGAAACCCTTTTTGGGCTCTCACTCTCTGACGCCACGGCATTTTTCATAGGTTTACTTGGAAACAGTTTTGAAGATTTAAACAAATATTTATAAAAAAAAAAAAATAATTATCTGCAAGCCTGTTATACCGTCAGGAAGTGGCAACACTGTACATTAATTTAAATCCGACTAGAAAATACTGATTATTGTGACTCAGGCTCTCGCTGAAAATCGATTTCAATCGTAATAATATTTTTGCGAACCCAAATAGAATATCAAAATCGATTTTAAGTAACTTGAAAAAAAACCAGTGGCGGTCAACTTGTTAATTGTGTCTTTTCAAACACACACGAAAGCCGAAAGAGTTGCGAGTTAAACGAACGTTATTGAAATGAATATTCATCTATTGCGTAAGTACCCAAAGAAAAATATGTATCAATGTAAATCAATACTCATTTCTTGAATCATGAATTATTATGTAAACTTTACGCGAATCGAATAAAAGCATAACATATAATATATTATAATGTTTACATTGTATCAGTTTGCTCGTTAACTTAAATTCTGATACACATAAAGTTCACAGGGGAAATCATGTCAAAGGGGTTTCACAAAAATCTATTAGAGTTAAAATATTCACGAGGCACCGTAAATGCAAGTATTACAATTTTGGTAATGACAAAAGTTTTGTACCAGCCAAAACGAATGTTTAGAGCACTAAAGGTAAGTACTATCATCACTTTTGCAAAACACTTTAGTGACAGAATTCTATTTCGGTATACATATACATATATAATGATAGTGTTGAGATAATTAATTTTTTTTACATATTATACATTTTAAAATTTTACTTATAGACACTTTATTTCTGAGTAGATAAGTGTTCAGAATATAACAGTTTGGATTTTGAAACCGAAACCATTTGTATAGAACAAGGGTAGGTACCTAAAACGTTTAAAAACATGATAATTTTAAGTAAATATCAATTATTATTTTTTTATGAAATGTTTCACTATTAGGTACATATTTCTAAAATCGATACCTACAAAAAAAAATAATAAATATGCAAATTACTTTTATTCACTATTTCGATAATTTAAATAAATATACCGAATACATTATTTTCAAAATATTTGAATACCGATGTATTTCAAATGGTAAAATATTTCATATTTATTTGAATACGTAAACTAGGCATCCATTATTACAAGTCGACCAAACATTTTTTTATACAATTGTTTCTGTAAGAAAGAAACTACAAGGACTAAATTCTTTTTGTCGAATATTGGCCATTCGTATACATATTATATTATGCATGGGTATTGAGCAGTTAATAATAATACTATTGTCTATTACAGTAGGTACCTACTATAGTGCTATTTATTAAGTAAATGTTGTTTTATAGTAACTGATGTTATTTATCGAGTCAACTGTAAGGGTCGGCGCCGCCGTGGTATTAATTGTATTAGTGTATTAGGTTAATTTTCGAACAATTCGGTTGTGTCCTACACTTGGTAATAATTCATATCCACTTTCACCTAGCAGTATATTACTGTCTTGGCGATTTGTTCGTGGCCGGGACGAGGATGATGGTACTCGGTTGCCAGAAAGGGAGGAAATAGCCATTTGCAGACTTGATTTATCGAACGCCCGTGGAAGGGGTGGTTTCAACTTGAAGGATAAAACTTTTTTGAACCATTAATTTTGGTAGGTTTAATCTGAAATAATGACTTGACCGGTCTGGGAGTTTTCAAAACTCTGATTGCAAAGGAGATAAATGAGCGGCTGTTGAAAGTTTACATATTAAATATTCCTGGAATGTCAGGTCAGAATAAGGGTAGGTATTGTTAATCGTGTCACAAATACTACTTCCATACATAACGTCACTACACAGATTTGATTTACCCTTTCACTCCTCGGTAGTCCTCCCAAATCCTAATAGTCCTAATCTATTTATCTATGTGTCATGATGCATCATTGCTAATCATTAAACGCTTTTACGTCCGTCTTGTTTCAAATAACAATTAATAGTACGAGAGTTGTAGTTAATAATAAAGTTACATTACCCATGAATAATATAGGTATATGTTTTAATAACTCTTGCATATATTATCTAAATTTAGTGCCTATACCTAGGTAGAATAATAATTATACAGCTCTGTCATCAATACATTTTATTATGAGGGGTTAACATGTCATGCAGGCTATGCGAGGAACATTACATTGACTATGAGCTAAATATTTTATAGTATAATTAACGTTCAGTATGAATATATTATTTGCTATTAGGTATACAATACAATATTATTTATATGACAAAATAATAAATTTGCATAATAATATGTGTAACAATATCGTTGTAGAATGTGCAGTTGTCTTTTTATAATGGTAAACTCAGGGTTGGGCAGTATCTTCGATACAAGTATCTAAGATACGTATCTTAGATACATTTGTATCTTGTATCTTGTATCTCGATACAATTATGTGAAGTATCGAGTATCTTGTATCGCGATACATTTTTAGTCAATGTATCGAGTATTTCATGAATTAATTTAATCGAAAGATACTCGATACATTAATGCGATACTTTGAAAAATTAATTGTTTACGATTATTTTTACTCGTCAGAAACCACTTTTGAAAAGTTAGTGGTGTAATGGTTGTATATAAAATATAGGTAATATTATGTTACACACGTACTTTGAATTGGACTTTACGTCTGTAAGACTGTAGGTACCTTATTTTTCTACTATGTAATAGTAGTTACTTTACTGGAAGTAGTTACTTTTTTTAATGATAAGGCTAAATCGTTAAATATTCTAAACAATTATCCAATTATAAAAAAAACTTTTTATTAGATTTAATACCAGCTTATGCTCCTCAGCACCCGTAGAACGATTGTTTTCCATGGCAGGATTTATTAATAATCCTACCAGAAATAAATTATCCGATATAACCTTTGAAAAACTTGTATTTTTAAAAGGAAACAAAGATAAATTAACTATATAAATGAATGATGTTATGTTACTATTACTATTGAAATTTTTTTAATGTATACTATTGAAATTAAATTTTTATTATACTAAAATTAGTTTTATTATTTATATAATTCAATACGACAATACCAAGTAAATATAATTTTTAATGTAGAATTATTATTATTTAATTTTTATGTAATCGTATTGTGGTTATTTTTGGTGGAATCGTAGACGATAACAAGATTACGTAATGTCGTAATTGATTTATTTTATTTTGTTTTATTACTAATGTATTTTTATTACTGAAAGTGTCAATGTTTTTTATTTTATTTTTCATTTTAATTACTTAATGAAGTGACCATACCCACAATAATAAACATAATTTTTAAAAATCCAGTGACTAATTTTATTAAAATGTATTGAGTATCGAGTATCTTGTATCGCGATTGTCCAAAGTCAAGTATCGAGTATCTAGTATCGCGATACTCTAGAGCCAAGTATCGAGTATCTAGTATCTCGATACTCCAAATCCAGGTATCTAGTATCTACTATCTCGATACCGATTTTTGAGTATCTTGCCCATCCCTGGGTAAACTATAATATTACCTACGGTATTCTAAATAAACGATTTACTAGTTAGTTTGTTTAGTTGAAAATAATTAAAATGGTAGCTGATACAACCGAAAACAGTGTAAATCGTACTGACGTGCGGGCAAATAAATTACGTCTTTTGAATTCGGCCTTTGTAAAATTTGTGACCATCCACGCAGTTTAAAGTTCGGGGTGTAGCCCACGGCGTGTTTTCGACTGCCAAAAACGTATATTACCTATATTGACGCTATTGCTGTTGTTATGAGAACGGACGAGCTCAATTGGAACATTATTTTTTGACCTACAATCGATTTTTATCTTCTCGTCGAACGTGGTAATAATATTATTACGGTTATCGAAATAGATGGTAAACCGATTATAGTTTGTATTGAACTCGGTACCTACTGCGGTCCCGATTTTAACGGGTTATGAATAATGGAAAATTATTAAATTGGAAATACGTCGAATCGGATGCATTACATTTAATAATAATAATATGTACCTAATACCTATATACTGAAACAGACAGACGGGTGGAATAATATTATTATGACATTCGTATTCACGAGCTGTAGCTGTTATCGGCGATTGTAAACTCTTTCAATTTGAATGACCTCTAAACTCTCCCAATGGTCAACTCTCTCGGGTCTAGTCCAGTACTACCTGAGTACCTATGACGTGTACGTGTAAACTCTCCCGAGGCTGTAATAACTTTGTCTATACATTACAATATTTAATGTTTACAATAATATAATATATTATGAACAAAGACAAAATTATTACAATTGAGTATAAGTTTGAATTTAATTTTAAAAAAAGGAAATTATTTAAATTATAGTAAATAATAAAAAAAAAAAAAAATGATAATAATTTAAATCAATCTCAAATTAAATTAACATTTTAAATAACGTAAGGTGTCCATTTTTGGTCTGTATAATCTAAATAATGTTAAACAACTCGGGAGAGTTAACATACTTCCTTCTGGTAAACATGATGACCCGGGAGAGTTTATTATATAATTTTAAAAATCAGGAGAATTTACCATAGACTCGGAAGAGTTGTTTTATAGTATCTACTTGTTAGTGCTTGGTTATTAGTTGTTAGTTATTACTATTATTACTTATTAGTTATTACTTATAATTAGTGTGTTCTGTTCATAAAACAAAAATTTCGGCCATTAATATTTTTATGAACAAATCGACCACTTGAAACTTTGGAAGTATAAGTTTTTTCAAATTTATACTAACGAATATTTTGTGTTCAGGGTACTTCTCGTTTATCGTATACATATATAATTATTATACCTATTAACCTAACCTATTTCCAGTCAAACTCAATTACATGTTGTCGGACTACCCCACAGATTAACACTGCTTTACTACGTTTTATTATTTTGAGACAATATTTTGATATCTACCAGACAAAATTGAAAATAATATAAGTTGATCTTCCAAACAAATGTTAATGTGTATTATATGCTACCGAACTCCTGAAACTTGCTTAGGGTCATGTTATTTACATATAACCTTCTTTTTTTACAGAATTTTACAATACATTTTCAAAATTCATGATTCCTAAGTATAATAATTTTGATTCGTGGCCCACTGCTCGTCTCTTCGTTAAAACACTATGGTCAATACTGTAATGGAAAATTCACATCGATTTTTCTTTTCTTAATTAATTTCAGATTTTGAGGTGAAAATGAGTGTTTTACAGGGAATTTGGTTTGTTGTCATTACTACCTAACCATATACAACCTTATACAACCTAACTCGGTTAAACACTGTAAATGTATACTAAATTTGAGACAAACTATAATTTGTTATATAAAACTGTTTAGAAAAAAATAATGTAAATTATTTACTCAGGTATATAACCCTAACCGAACTAAAATCCTGCGTACACCACTGACAATAACAGAGCATTGAGTTTACCTCAAAATCGTTTATATGAGCATTTCGCAGTCACGATAACCGATAAGTTCCTAGGTAGCTATACTTATATTGTTCAAAAAATAATGTTATACTTCTCTGAAGGTAATAATATACCGTGTGAACATTTAATTGAGAACGGTATGGGGAAATAATAAAATTCAGAGATCGCAAACACTTCCGGAATATCACGTGTATAAATTTATCGTTGATTATACATTTTTTTTTTTATTACCTACATCACGGGTTTTTATAAACGTCTGTTTCGCAATAAATCAGACGAGAAATCGGTGGAATTTTTGCAAAAAGGCTGATATAATAATTACATCCACGAGCGCACACTGACCTACGCGGCTACCTAGGAGCAATATTTATGCCACAAACAGTGTGTCTACACATTAATCAAGTGGTGAAATTTATGGGATAGAACTGCTATGCAGCGGCGTATATATAACTGTGTTTGTTCTGACCAATGAGAACGCGCGATTCGTTTAAGTGTTTGGCGACGAGCTCCTAATCTGAAATGTGGCTTTATTATGTGTTTGTCTCGGCCGTCCTTTACCGTCATCGCCACCGTAGGTCATTTATGAAATTCCCCACCATCGCGCGGTCCTTGACACACACGTAAATATGTCGTTAATCATATTGCACGAGATACTGATTATGATAACTGTTATCTAGACATCGTATGAGTTTGTTCTCCGTATAACATCCCCGATGTTTAGCTCTTCGAAAAAAAAAAACCAGAGCTTAAAAATAAATAGCTAGTGTAAGAGAGAGAGAGAGAGAGAGAGAGAAAAACAGAGTATAATAAAATGGGCTTACGGTCGGTAAAACATTAATACAAATATATTTAAACGATTTAAGTTGTTTTTTATATATTATATTGTAGAAGAAAACTTTGTTGAAAAATAAAACATTTAAAGAATAATACATAATCATAAAAATAATCGTAGTCGTATTACTTTTTATCCAAAAACTAAAGTAGGTACCTATAAAAAAAAATTAAGTTAATTAAATACAGTGGAGTCACGATAACTCAAAGTTGAAGGTAGATAATAAAATCGCTATGAGATATTTTTATTATTCAAGATTTCGAGATAGGTACCTATACATAACTCAATTTAATCTAACCTAACCTCAAGGGGAATAAAAAACAAATCAGGGTTTCTAGTTTTTCAAGTTATCGAGGTTTGAACCATTTGCGACTCTACTGAAGTTATGTACCTATTCCTATTATAATATTATTTTTACCTACCTACGCATAAGTAGGATTAATAAATATTATCTTATGTAGGTACCGTTTAAATATAATATAATTGTGAGATATTGTTTATATAACTAATATTTACACTTTACAGTCCACCCTCCCCCCAACATCAAAAACTTGATTATTTTTTTAATCTAAATTAATAGAACTATAATACGATTTAATAAATATAAACATGTTTGATTTGTTTTTTAAATGAGCATCTGCATAGTTTTTGTATGACTACATTATTAAATTATACTGTATTGTCAATATATTTCTGAAAATTAGTCAGTCCAAAATTGAAGATTATTAAAATAAATATTAATAGTTATTACCTACCAAAACTGAAACATTAGTGCAACATTTTTATTGTTTTGATTTCGAGATTAAAAAGATAAATTATGGGTACATTACATTTTGTATGTAATCGTAACTGCTGTGTTCAAATATATTTCATTGTTAAATAGGAATTTCCGAAGTATTTATTGCGTACTATACAATATGTAGTGAGATAAAAAGTCATGACCGCCATTTGAGTTATTTGTATTTCTTTGTCGTATACGCACCATTGTAAATAAACAAAATATATTCATAGACAATTATAATATTATTAAATGCATCAGCTGTTTCAGTGTTTAACGAAATTTAAAACAAACGATTTACTTTAATGCAATAGGTTTTTATCAGCTTAATCCTCTGATGTGATCTAAACCAAATAACTTTGTTTTATGCACGTAGACGTTTTTATTTTTATCTTGAATTGTATTTTCTATGCTCTTGTTTTCCGAGTCATCTACATAAACTTCTGTTACGAAATTGTTAAGATTTTTGAATCATTTAGCATAATCTCTATATGTTTTTAATTATTTAATATGATATTATATTTTCATTTAAATTGTAATTGTAACACCGGGGTATACTATGGTCTATAATATACCGTGATTAATACTGGTGTTGTGCACAATGCCACTATAGTTAATATTTTATTCAATTCCTTATTCTTGTATTCCTTTTAGGCGATGTACCACAAAATAGGACAAAATATTATCAAATACTTTACAAGACAATAACTCAAATAACTGTTAGAAAAAATCACTCTGTACGTTACAAAAATAAATGCATCAATACTACGGTATTTATCAATTATTATATGATAAGATAAGGTATTTAATACAATTTGTATATTATTGCATGATATACGAAATATTTAATCATAACTTTTGTTAAAAAAAATATGAAAGTATTCTTAAAACTCTTTATTTAATTGGTTAAAAGAGTTGCAACAACGTCATTTTTGAGACTCAAATTTATATAGAATGATGATTTTAATATTATAAAGCCAAGATGCACGACTGTGATCAGTATAACGAACAACTAAGACAACAATATAATCACCAATAACCACGTGCCTAACTCTCTTTATAGTTGTTCAAGGTTTTTGGAGAATTTACCATTAAACCTTTATTTAATATTTTACTTTTTATATGCAAAGCAAGAGAAAATAAAGAGAACGAAATAGAGAGAGCGAGTGTGAGAGAGGGTGTCTAGAAAGTTTAAAAACATTTAAGTGTGTAAATATTATACTCGTATAAAATATTTTGAAACTTTCTAGACACTGTAAAGTCAAAGGTTTTGACTTTAATATATTAACTCAACTCGAATTATCGTCGTTAATTTTTTCAATTATTAATTTAGTATAGAATCAGATCTTGTAACTGAAACGGTTTTTAATATGGCACACAGGTCCGGCATCTATACTTATACCTACAAGTAGAAAAACTATAACAATATATGTCTAAATGTCAAAATGTCAGTGACACATCATTTCAGTAGAGACTTTGCTGAAAAGTTTACCTACCGTATCCCTATACCTAACGCCATATTTTAACTATCGAATTTCCCATATTAACTAGACATCACTGTACCTCTCTATACCTCCCTGAATTTCACTACACCTCTAGTAGATAAATAACAGAATGTGTGATATACCACATTATCTTAATATGATGTGGTTTACTACGATGATTTAATGTGTGTACATTGGCTTCATAATTGTATTTAATCATATTGTGAATTTATTTATATTATTTAATATAATATATTTTGATAATTTATACCACAATACTGTATCCACCGTCATAGTTTATTTAAAGTAATTATAGGTTCAGTGCCGCGGTAATAATAAATAAAAACCAGTTGGGTCTACATATTTATACAAGTACGTAACATAACTATAAATAATGTTTGACAATTCAAACGAGTTTTGAATGTTGTTAGGCTGAACCTATTATTACGATATTACATTTTAATTTAAAGTGAAAAACTTCGATTCAAATGTGGCTTTAATTTGATTCAGTTTTTTACTAAAAACAGAATCACATAATCCTCAATCATTTCACTGCTGTAAAGAAATTCGAAAGCACCTGTTCTGTACTGAAGTGTTTTTTTTATATATTGGCTTAAATGTTTTATACCGCCCTATGTTGATGGATCTATTCTTGCCATTCTTGGCACTCTCCTACTCAACTTGAAAACAATTTTAAAAAAAAAATTCTATCAAGCTGTTGATCATATCTGTAGTTACCAAAATTCTCAGTATACAAAATAAAAGTACAAAATTAATCTGCACAGGTTTCACACTTGTTAATGTCATTAAATATTCTTCTAATGATTCCATAAACTATGTAGTGAATTTTAATTTTTATGGTTGGAAAAATAACCACATTTGATAATGACAACATCGAATTATGCCAAATATTAAAATTATCAATGATAGAAGTTCATTTGTTTTCCATTGAGAATTCAAAAAAACCATAGCTCTAATTTAGTTTTAATTTTCATTATATAGTTTAAAATTTAAATTTATAACGATGCATGTTCTAATATTATAAGTCCGAGACACTAACAGGAGCTTTTCTCAGATACTGGCGGAAAATATATTTCGTATAAACATGTGCTTCGATGCATATAAATGAAGAATTCAATCACAGACAGGATTTAAGTTTAATTTATGAATAAAAAAAAGTATTTTTTGAAAAAGTATTTCTTAAAATCCGTATTTATTATTTGTTTCTGTTGTAGAAATAGTATTTAGTGGTATTGTGCGGATAATATTTATTATTTGATTGATATTTTTCGGTTAACATTTTATGTATTTAACTTCAAATTTGTTTATATAGACAATATTTTTTTTATAGATAGGTTTTAAGTTCAAATTTGGAAAAATTTCAATATTGAAACAAAGAATAACAATTTTAGTTATTTTGTAGTATTTTAAAAATACTTTTTTGTATGAATTTGAAACTCTTACATAAATTTGGTATTATATTTACTATTTATATATCTATACACAATGACATTCTCAAAACATTTAGATAATTTATCTATTCTGTATAATATTTGATAGTTTCTAACCTTATAACAGCAATTTATTTATATGACATAATTATTATAGACTGACAACGGTCTCCACTCAGAATGATTTTTCGTTTGCAATGGTTTATCATGAATTAAATTTAACCATCCTCATCAGTGTGACTTAACATCAAAGCAGGGGGGTTACTTGCTATCCCCCTAAAAGGCTGGTGGGCTTTTATACCGACATTTTTCAATTTTTAAAAATCAATCAATCAATTCGTACAATAAATATTTTGGGATTATTTGTATACAAATAAAATATTTGTTTTTATAATTTGTATAAACAATAACGTCATACAAAATATATTATTATTAATCAAACGTCTCTACATCAAGTTTTTCGTTCTAATTAATTTTCCAGTTCACAGTGCATTACTTATTCCGTTCATTTATAACCCTATTTAATTCAAGTAGGCTGTATAAAAAACGTCGTTGACGAATTAAGCATTGTTTTAAATTACCGTGTCTGGTACACACCACCCTACATTTATCTCAGAGTCACTCGTATTTAACGCCGGGTCGGCTCTACACCTCAAACAAATGGAAATCATCACAATCGAAATTCGATGTGGTTAATTAATAATTGTTCGGTACGATAATATTAACGTTGCATTGTTATTATACCTACAAACTATTATATTATTATATTTTAATAAACAATACGCTCGTAAATATTACTGAATACAAGCGAGGTATATTGCGTATTCGCTATATCGACTCTATATGTGTTATAGGTAATATTTCGATTTGATTTATAATATTTTAGTTTTATTTATTTATTTTTTTTTTACGCTACCAGCTATAGATTAATAATTGATGGTATATTGACGGTTATGTGTAAAAAAAATAAAAAAATATCAGAAGTAGATTATAATATTTATTTCGAATTCTGACGTGGAAAATAATAAACTTTTTATTTGACACGGGTGATAATAACCGTAACAAATTTAAATAATTATTAGCTGCACCGTTGCGCTGAATCGAATTATTTTTAATACTCATGAACACACATTAATATCGTCGCACAGAGTAAACTAAATATGACAATAAACATATTATATTATTATCATATACCCATAGTCCACGCAATGTGTTTTTATGGGTGCAGTCAATAAACATTATTCGGCATTTACAGTGGGGGGGGGGGGGGATTTTCACGATGCGTTAAATTGTCTCTGTTGAACGGAAATCCAATACGGCGACGATCGTTAATAATTATAATATCGTGCACTGGACCAGGTGGAAATAGTTAATATAATATAACACACTCTATAAATCTATTAAAAATATACAATTTACCTAAATCGTAAAATAAAAAAATGAAAACAGTTACCATATAAATAAATATCAAATAAACTGTACATTATATCAAAGTCAAAATAATATTTCGTATCACAGCGAATGAAATATTATTATGTTTCAGTATGATATTATTAAATAAGTTAGGTCCACTTTTATACCTACGATATATTTTTAAGTCTATCAAAACTCATAATAATATTATACACTCATTCGTTAAGCACAGCTTATGAACTTGATGTGAAAGAAAAAAAAAACACATAAAACGGACACTTAAAAAATACTAACGGACGTTCGGTGAGGATTTAGGTGCGGGCTTAGTTACTTTAGATTTAACGTGACGTAGGTATCAAATTAAAAACACACCACATTATTAAGTATGGGTATTTATTATACCAATTTTACCGCATCCGAATTATTATTTTAGACATTTTTTATTCCTATTGTTATTTTATCAACTCGAGTTCCTACATATAATAATAACTAAAAATGTATAGTATAATGAGGGTGGATTCCAAAAATATTTAAATTATTTAAAGAAACCGAAACTTGTTTTGTACTAGATAATAATAGATTTATGTTGGTTTATTTTACCTTATATATATTATATCGAATAATCACCGTATGACTTACAATGTATTTTTTATGTGCTGTATTTTTAATAGTTAAATTTCAGAGCATATTATAATATATTATTATGTTTTAACTTTCATCATTAACACGACGTATACGTCTTCCTTTTCCCGTGCACGAAAAAGAATTTCTAAAAATAACAATTTTGCTGTTTCTGCGCATATTATTTTTAATTTCTAACAATATCGGCTATATGTCGTTACCTGCAGGCAGGATGTGCTCCACACGGACCCGGGACCACCGCCCACTACGGCCTGCGAGTTGCAATTAATCATTAGACGTTTTCGCCCTTCTCTTTACCTTAAAAATAACACTCGCATAATATACTATTCTTCCTTCCCGTCGTCATCATAGGTCACCACCGCCGATATTTAGAGAAACCGCTCCCGCGTTTGTAACACCACGGTTCAGGTCGTTAGGCCCACCGGTGGTGAATATTGTTTATCGTAGCTCGTCGAGATATTACATTGGGTTGATAGTTCTGGAGTCTGCTAAATTATTCATAACATCAGAATATGATATAATAATATACAGAATAATAGTAATAATATAGAGTTCGTATGATGGATGCCGAGAAGAGAAATTCTGCTGCAGAGTTCACAGTTTTCAAATTTCTATTTGAGATTGCAGTGTTTGTATACTATTTGTAGGGCTCGGATTAAATGCGTTTAAAACCATACTTCCTAAAAAAATAGCCATAAAATGTCTTAAATTAACCGTAAAAAATGACCTTAAAAATGCCTATTTATTTTTTGATGATTTTTTTTTTGGGGGCATTATGTAACACAATATTTATCCTATTAAAATTATGAACATGAAATAAAAACCCATGGAATACGACCGTGATGTAACACACAATTATTTATTATTTATCCGAGTAAGGGTGACGCTCCACGGTCAATAATTGAGATAAGATAAAAATTGAAACGAAATGAATCGAACGATTGACAATGTGTATGGAAAAACTCGAGAAACCTATAAATTGAAAACAACTTTAAATTCAGGAAAGTAACTTATCTTTAAATACAATTTTGAATAGACTAAATTTGTATAGCATATTGAACAAATATACATTAAAACCATCACAAATGACTAAAATGCTAAAAATGCAAAGTAAAATGATTAGCTTTCAAACACTCGTTATATGAAATTAATTATGTACTTGGAAAGCATTGTCTAAGATCAACCAAAAAAATATGCACTTTGCATTGAATCCGTGCCTATTTATGTACCTATAAATAGGATAAATTCATATAGACGAGCTGAGAAAAAAGAATGCAGAGTTTCGCCATTTTGGAATGCTCCTATATTTTATAAGACTATAGTTTTTCGTATATTGTATACATAAAAAGAATAACACAAACGTATACGTATTCAAAGGACAAAGGCACATTAGTTTACTCACCGCACATCACCACAGATGAATAGTTAAAAATATTCTCACAATGCCATATTTGTTTTCGGTTTATACCGCTTATTAGAACACTCTCATCTTCAAAAGGAATATTGCAGATAATACCTGTTAAAAACTTTTTCTGTTTACCGTGGAACCAGCTGAACCCCCCTTTTGGAAGTTGTTGATTTGACTTGAAAATTATTCATGGGCACTGAGACAAAAATAAAGTTTTAACATAAGGCTCTATGAAGAACTTGTATATGTTGATAAAAGCATCACGGAATGATTGCTAAATTCAGTGCACACAGCAAAGATATATATGCAGTCGGTTCAAAAATCATCAGAAACCTCAATAACAGTAATCCAGTTAAATATTATTCTTATTATTTTTTTTTTTTTATATCAAAAATTAATGTGCTTTTGATATAAAATAAACAGAGTTTCTAGTACAATTGACACACTTCAAAAATCACGAAAACTTTGAAAACCATAGACATTTAAAATCATTGGGTTTAAATTTACCTATATACCTACTATGCATTAAAAACATAATACATAATATATATATATATATATACTATTCATTATAAGAAAATCGTTCATATATTATATTGTTCACACTTTGAAAGAACATTTATTGACTTGGTAGCTATCGATAGTAATTGCATTTTTCAGGCGCGAACAAGTTAATAAAATAATGCGAATTTTTGGACACGTTTCAATTTCAGTGTTCAAATCATTGATGAAAATACGCAGTACTAGTGCGGTGTTTTTGCATTGAATTAAAATTTTTCCGTCGATTTTATTTCGATGTTACGCTTGGGACCGATAAAACATAGTGATTTATAGTGAGTTGCATTTTATATGTGAAATTTATTGTCCTGACAGGTATCTCTATATCTGTGCCTACTGATAGTGTAATCATACATCAAATTTCGATTTCCTTTGCAATTTCTATGTGTTCACATTCTCTGATTTGTTTGATGAGAAAACAGCCATTATATACATCTCGGATTTTTGTATGTCAAACTTTCGTTTTATCTGGTGGCTTTTTTATTATGAAATATAGCTCCTAGGTATATTATTATATTACCGACAATACTCCTCTTGTTTTCATATTCTATAGTTGAATAATATCATATTTTAATATACGCAGTCTCACAGCTGCAGTATACTTATACCTACCGGTGGCTATAATTATATATACAGTCAATGGTAGAGGCGATTTAAATTTAAATTATTGTAGATAGTACCTATTATACCGCTATGGATATGTTTGTCACGTTAAATTATACAACTAGAATTAATTTTTACAAACTCAAGCAGTAATATATAGTACCTATAGGCATTCTAAACTATAATTTTAAAGATGTATGGATTTAAAAAAAATATGGAACAATATGGCCAATATAATATAAAGTAGAAAACTGTAATCAACAATTGGGTACTCTTCGGAATACCCACGTGCGTGCACACTGCAATTATTATGAACTATTGTGTGAATAATGTAAACACGAAAATAAAATTGTACACCTGAAACACATCACACACGACTATTAGTATTCACGGCAAGTGTTTTTTTGAGGGTTATCGCCGGAGGCATCGGAATCTGACAAATCGTTAAGTATAAAGAACCATCACTCCCCCAGCCAATGCTCAGGGCCGGGCTTACACACATGTATGCAGAGAAAAATTGGATCCGAGTCGTTGCGTGTAGTATAAATGGGGTTGGAGACTTAGAGGTTTTCTACACGATTGATGGCCGAGACACTGAGTTATTAATAACTTTATACTCGTTTTCCACACCTATATTCTCTCACCGAATCAGTATCAGAGAGAACCCGAGTACGTTTGACTGGTATTGCTGGAATTGCGTGTAACAATAAGAGACTATTTGAATTACAACTAAAAAAATACTAAACCTGTATGGGTACTTTCCATTTTTTTAATTTATCAAAAAATGTGATGAATGTATCATTTAAAATTATTCGATTGAGTCGATAAACAAACATATTATAATTGCAGGTTTTTTTTAAACACAAAAATACCAAATAGCTACTTATATAATGGTGTTATTGTATTCAAATAACTATTTTAAGTTAAATTCTTACATGACGTTATCTTCCAAATAGGAAATGGAAAATAATCGAAACGCACCGCCGAACAATAATATTATTCAAACAAAGTATTATTGTGAAAGGTGCGCAAAAGGGGAGGTACAAATTTAAGTATGAACGCAGATGGTGGACCTCGATAGATGAGGTATTAATAATAATAATTTAATAACATGTAATTTTACACAATAATATAGAAATTAAACAAAATTAAAAAAAAATTTATGACATACCATACATCCCCAGATGGCTGCTGGCATATTATTTGGGTATGAACAGGAATAGATTTAATATTTATTTGAATCTTTAATTTGGCACTAAGATAATGATAATAGTTTTTTCCGAATATTGATTTTAAAAATTATTAATGATTTTAGATTCTGAGCGAAGCGATGAATGTATTGATTATACAATGATATGTGCAATTTCTAAAGACCTAAAGTATATTATTTTATACAAATTTTTATGATAAACAAATAATGATAATTCAACTTAACCGGCTACCCTATTAATAATAACAATATAAATATAATATAAAATATCCTAGGCTGACAAACCGTCTCTGCTCAGAATCGTTTTTCGTATACAATTTGATATTATATCATTGAATTCAAAATGAACACCATCTATTACAGTCACCCACTTGTAACCTACTGTACAGCAGAGCGACTTCCCCGTCTTATTTTAAAGTTAGTTTCATTATTACTTACCATTTATTTTTTATTTGATTTTGTTTCATTTATGTTATTACATAATTAATGAACTTTCTATCTAGACATAATTCTTTAAATCAAAGGTAGGCAATGTTTCTTGTTGTATTTTCGTAATTGAAAAATGAGTTATTGACTTTCTTCATACGTGTTCTGAATTTTGTAGACGTGTACAAGTATACATACATAACTTCAAAATTCCCAAAATCCATATATATTTTATAATATAATAGGTAGTTATATACTATTATAAAAATTAATTAACAATAATATAATACATGTAAAGTGCTCAGAAAAACATTAATTAAACCTATCGTATTACTAATAATAAATTAAACTACTATATATCAATATTAATAGGTATATTATCATAAAATATACTTAGTAATATAGACCGACAGACAGACTTCGTATGCAATGATTTGCCATTGAATTAAAATCAAAAATATATTAAACTGCAGTGATTTAATCAGTGACGAGGTACACTATCGATACCTACAACTATGAAGCGGAACGGTTACTTACTTTTCACTCTATTTTTTTGTTGTAAGTAGTAAGTAAAGTCGAGGCTCCCTAACCTAACTCAACTGTTGAGCTCATATTATTTTGCGTCTGACTAATATCGACAGCCAGACAACTTTCTGTTGATTTTTGAGATGTACGACACATTTTTTTTTATTCTTTAATAAATATATCATAATATACAATAATTATAGGTAAAAAATGGTTTAAAGTTTGAAAATTCACACGTGATTAAAAAAAAAATTCTATTAAAAAAAAAATAGTTGACGATAGTGAAAACCGTAGGTACACGATACACGAGTATAAATTTAACCGGACTAATCGAGTTTTGCACTTAACAAAATTAATACATTAATATGATACTGGGGTGTATTTACCATACCTAAATTGACAATAGCGTGACTGGCACTTATAACGAAACATCTAAGATATGAAGAGGTTGGCTGTCCTTGTAGCTGCAGTAATTCCATTTACTTGATATCATTCCAATTGAAAGATGACGTGTGTACACGTGGAACTCAGACTTACGTTGATTATGGTTAATACTGAATACAACTTTGTTAATTTTATACGTAATTACAATGTACAATATATACATAATATATTATTGTTACTTCTGAAATAACAATAGTTTTCCAATTTTCATTACCCAAACATTTCATAAGAATTCAATTTTGCAAAGTTAACTGTTTCTATATTACATTGTATACATTTTCATTAACACTGTTAACATAATATATCGAATTATGAATATGTATATTATTGATTTTACAGACATTATAGTCATTATATTATTATTATTATTATTATTATTATTATTATTATAATTTTTTTGTCGAGCTCAAGCCCAGAAACTATGGGCCCATTAGGTGTTGTTTTTTGTTGAGGGAGGAAAGGTTGATTGAAACACGTTTGTATGTGTGGCAACGATTTAAATCGTAGCTCAAAATCCCGGGTGGTCACCCATCCGGGAACTAGCAACACCGGCCGATTCGGCGATACGTACACTCAGAGCATTTCCGCAGTTTAGTGTACGGGACCAAGCTACATCCGTTTACATATTATTATAATTATATAGATTGGTAAAGTTTCTGATATTTGCATTAACTTTATAAATTATAACAAAATAATATATTGAATATCATAGGTTAAACTTAAGTAATATATAATAATAATTAATATTATGGTACTATACATTAGTTAACAAGTCGATTTTATTTGTACAATTGTGCATCAGTAAACAAACAATCTACTTTAATGAATAATGATTTTCAAAGACCAAAGACAAATTATTTAAATTATTTATTCAATGTTTTTTTTTTTTATTATTTATTTGTTTATTTGTTTATTTAACGCCAATCGGCAATTCAAGAGATTTACAATACAAATTATATACAGAGAATATTAAGTAACAATGTGATGGAGTAATCTTATATAAAAAACGAGGTGAAACATAGTAATTTACAGAGCAAACAACTAAATATTTAGTACAAATAAAAACATAACAATATAATGAAACTAAAAACTAACTAACTTAAGTAATATATACATTTAAAATATCATGATCTATTAGTTATTGAGCAGACGAAGCATTCTGTGTAAAGGATGGTTATGAGAGTAGTTGAAACGGTGAGAAGGGACAAGGAAAAGTGAGTGATTTCTAGTGTAATGTACAGGAACGCGGAAAGAGATAGAGGAAAGAAGGTCAGGGGCATCAACAGTGCCATTAAGAAGAGAGGTGACAAAGGAAAGGTCAGCCTCTATACGGCGAGAAGAAAGAAGAGGGATATTCAAGGAAGATCTAATGGATGAATAGTCATGGGGTGGGTGAACAATCTTGAGCAGAAAAGCAGCGTATGAGAGGAATCGATTTTGAACTCGCTCTAAGCGTAATTGGTCTTTAGCCAAATATGGATGCCATACAACAATTCCATATTCCAAAATAGAGCGGACAAGAGAGAAATAGAGGGAACGAAGACAAGTGGAGGACGTGAAAAGGCTAGTGTTGCGCTTTATGAAACCTAGGACTTTTAAGGCTCTACCAACTGTTATATTAATATGCTGTTCGAAAGAAAGAGATGGAGTTAGGTAGATACCAAGGTCTTTGACAGAAGAAACACGTTCGAGTGGGGAGCCATTGAGGGAATAAGGGAAGATAATATGTATTCGCTTTCTGTGGAATGTCATACTATGGCACTTGTTGAGATTGAGCGTAAGGCCTATACGCTGAGTCCAGAGACAGAAGGAGTCGAGATCTGACTGAAGTTGACGGCAGTCGGAGATAGAAGCAACTTTAGAATAAATTTTAATGTCATCCGCAAATAGAAGGACTTTGGAGAATGAAAGGTAATTGTTAATTGAGTTAATAAAAATTATGAACAGTAGAGGACTAAGATGTCCTCCTTGAGGGACTCCAGAAGGAGTTATAGACAAGTCAGAGGTAGCACCATGGATTTTCACAAATTGCATTCTTGGACTGAGATAAGATTGGAGCCATGATAGTAAAGGGTTCCCAATACCGAGTGATTCTAGTTCAGAGATAAGATGGTTATGGATAACCGAGTCAAAAGCTTTACTAAAGTCAGTGAACACGGCATCAACTTGGCAATCGGACTCAAAGCTCTCCAGAATATACGACATTAGAGCTAGGGTACAGGTGGTAGTAGATTTCCCAGGACGGAAACCATGCTGGTCAGCCACTAATATATGGTTAAGACTTCTTTTGATATTAGTGTATACAATGGACTCAAGTAGTTTTGAAATGTGGGGAAGAATAGAAATAGGCCTGTAATTAGAAACAAGTGAGGGATCACCAGATTTAAAAACAGGGGTAACAGAGCTGGTCTTCCACACAGCAGGAAAAATACCTTCATCGAGTGATTGTCTAAAGAGCAGAAATAAAGGGTAAACAATGGAGTCTTGACAGTTAAAAAGTAAACGTGCAGAAACACCATCAGGACCATTGGAATTGTTATTTTTTAGGGAGTTAAGTGCAAGTTGCACATCATCAAGAGTAATGAGGCAATTAGAAGGAAGTTCGTACGGATATCTATTATTTGTAAGGGGATTAAAAGGTGGAGAAATAGAGGGATTATACATGGAATAGAAGTACTTAGATAACAAATTGGCAGAATCACGAGGATTATCAGCCGTAGTGGTATCCCAACGTAAGGTGGAGGGTAGCGTGTTGTGCTTACTGAGATTTTTAGTATACTTCCAAAAGGAAGAGGGGTTGTGAGTGAGCGAGTATTCTGTATGTCTTATATATGACTGATAGTCTATCTTAGAAGTGTGTTTACATTTCGCACGCAGCTCAGAAAAAGCTAAGTAGTCGCATGGCAACTTAGTCCGCTTAAAAACTGCATGGGCACGCTTTTTCTTTAAAATAAGATTTTTAAGTGTGGGAGAGGTCCAGAGAGGAAATTTTGGTAACTTGTAAATTTTTGTAGGAACAAACAACTCAATGGAATGAAGCAGGGCTTCATTAAAAATAGAGGCAGCGCCGTCG
The DNA here is from genome assembly GCA_949089665.1 of Macrosiphum euphorbiae. NCBI lineage: Eukaryota > Metazoa > Arthropoda > Insecta > Hemiptera > Aphididae > Macrosiphum > Macrosiphum euphorbiae. The sequence goes on from CARXXK010000005.1 coordinate 33,547,432, forward strand.
ATTGAATATTGTGAAAAGGTAGACTCCCAGTTAAATGAGTTAAAAAATTGCGATATACCAGAGTAGTTTGCATCTTTGAAGTCTTTATAGGTATGGGTGTTATCTGCCACATTATCAGATTGGAAAGGAAAGATTATGTGAAGAGGCGGGTGATAAGGGTCAGGAATAACAAGTGATTCAGTTGCTGTACTGCTAGTGACTTTATTGGAGTTTGAAAAAATAAGATCTAGAATACTGCCATGACTATTAGGAAGGAAATTATGTTGAAAGAAATTTAAGTAAGAAAAAGAGTCTATAATAGATGTGGTAACCATATTGTGATCACTTGTGGCAATTAATCCTAGTTCATCAGATGACCATGTAACATTAGGTAGATTGTAGTCACCACAAAGGATAACTGATACAGATTTATAGGAGGATATGATTTGCTCAACAGAAGCAACGTGGGATTCAACTACAGGAAGAGGAGAGTGTGGAGGTAAATAAACACCACCTACCAATAAATAATTAGAGTTGAAGGACATATTGAATATCATAGGTTAAACTTAAGTAATATATAATAATAATTAATATTATGGTACTATACATTAGTTAACAAGTCGATTTTATTTGTACAATTGTGCATCAGTAAACAAACAATCTACTTTAATGAATAATGATTTTCAAAGACCAAAGACAAATTATTTAAATTATTTATTCAATGTTTTTTTTTTTTTTTATCAGAAAGATACAACTTTCATAGAAATCAACGTATGTCGCTTATACTCAAATACAACACTTCAGTGTTTATTTGCTTTGAGTAAAAGCACGTATCGAGGTTTTAAAATAAGTATTGATATTTTTTTTATATAGAATATTTTAGTATTTAAATTTCTTGATAATGGTAATAATATATACGAGCGTTGAACAAATGTTCGGCGAACTGTAGTTAATTGATGAAATTACTGCATTCATTAATTCAGACGCTATATTATACAATTTCAGTAAATGTTCAAAATAAATTATTTCAACTATCCGAATACTTAACGTAATTGGATAAAAATAATATGCTAAAGCTTCTCATTTTTACAACAATTGGCACTGTAATTTGTCTCTCCTCGTTCGATGGAGTACTGCAGTATAGCAAATGTTATAATTTCTGGAAATTATGAATAAATATTTTCTTGCAGGCTACAATATTTTTTAAAAGTCGATTGCATGACATTATATGAAACCGCATTTGTTGGGGTTGCAATGCAGCAGTGATGGTTTATAAAAACAAACGACTTCTTGCGATGTATTCGATTCAAAGGCGATATTGGAAAACCGAAAGGGCCTTATTGTCGGCAGAACCTACGCGAAGTTGAGATGGCGGCACTACCTTCCATCGAGTAATAATATAACGTATGAACCACCCTAAACAGGGACAGCTGAAAATGGCTATCTGTGGATTTCTATACATAGCTGGTGCGTATAGTGTCCGTACAATAAACTTTGTGTTATCCGTTCCAACGGTTTCAACAAAAGCGACCTGTCGAAATTCCTTAAGGTACGGCCCCCGCCACGATGCCACCGTCTACCCCCGCGACAGTCGATAGGGGTGGGACCATGAAGTGTACGGGCTTAATGCTTCGGATTTTTCTTCCCACACGCGCATGTAATATTATTTTCACAAAAATTGCGAGCTCTGAGGATAGATATAATAATAATAATAATGATATCACTTGTAGACGAACTCGTTCCCCTCCGGCACTTTCTATCAGACGGTTCATTAGGAATGGAAATTCCATATGGGTTTCTACCTCCGTCTACGCACCAACTGCTTTCACCCGTCCTTCGGAATTTTCCACGCTTCGCTGACACAAATGCTCGCGTGTTCAAACGAGTCATCGCGGACAGTGGTTTCATCGATGTCGACCTTTGATCTACCTCCCCGACACCGTTATTATTATTATTGCCATAAGTCTTATTCGTACGGCAGGGCGTCGTATATTATTATATATAAGTACACCATTATTATGTCGTACTATGCGCTCGCACCTATCGTCTCGGATGTTGTAACGACGACGTTTTTATTGCCAAGAGTTTTTCAAAAAAAAAAAAAAAAATTCGAGTAAAACACTACGGCTTAGGACAATCGCAGCCGGCACCTGGGTGATGGATACGGCGATACGGCGTAAGGCGAAGTGTCACGTTAATTGATGGTCGCAACGTGTGCTCGGTCGTTAATAACCCACTGAAAGGCTTTACAATGGTGACAATTGTACGACGGTGGACCGCGCGTGTGTCTTTTAAAAACACACGTCGTCTACAAAGGATTTGGCACCCACCATTGATGTTGTTGATAATCAAAAATATGTCTCTTGATTTTTATTTTATTCGCTTATCCTTGTATCGAAATATTATATTCTTTGTGGTTTTTACCATCACTTATCTTTAAGAGTCCTCAACTCCTCCCACCGCCGATATGACTTAACCACCTTGCGCGTTCACACACACACACACACACACACACACACACACACACACACACACACACACACACACACACACACACACACACACACACACACAAAGTCGCACACTCGACAAAAGCTATCAATAAAGTCTACTGCTACGAGCACTTCAATAGAAATACAGATTAAAAAAAAAAATCAGGAAATTCAACTGAAAATCATTGTATATACAGTGCAGAACACATGCGCTATATTTCATTTTATCCCCCCCCCCCCGAAGATCACACGCCATTTGTGTGATCACAAAATATATAGCATGTTATCCCTAAATCCCCTAATGCACTCTCATTCACTCATTCATTCATTCATTCATTCGTTATGTACGCGTTGTAATGTTCTGTATAAAACCTTTGCCGTAAAAATTCACGAAAGGAGATTTAATTAGTCGATTTATTACACTCGGGTTGTAATCAATTCTTTTAAAACGCTTTCTTGATAACGACGAGGCGAAATCCATTAATTAATATTTAATAAATATCTGCTGAAGGGACAGTACTATAAAAGATTATTATTATTATTTCCACGAACCAGTACTTTTTAATAATGAGTAAACGTGTTCAGAATTTTTATAAACAATCAGTGACAATTTCATTCTTCTGATACGGATAACAACACACTTTTCTCAGGAACTCGTTCAACTATATATAATACGATGATTTTTTTTTTTACCATACGAATTAGTCCATAACTGATATATAATATTTTGAATTTTATTTTTTTCTTCTATACATACGGTTTTAATAATAATTTGAGATCTAACTATCGTAAAAACGTATTAAAGAATAATGATAATTTGACCGACAAATTTAATTGCTCAATGTTTATGATATGTATAATGTATTTACGTAGGTAGTAAAAGAACAAACAACATTTAAATAACATAATATTATGAACTGTTTCTTTTCTATCTTAATTAGAAATAAAAAATATTAAAATATATTACAATTTGTTAGACATAACACATAAATAATGAGTAATATTAATAAAAAAAAATTACCAATAAATATGGAGCACATGAAAACCAGACCATTCGGTTATAGAACTTTAGAGTACAATCAACAGTGGATGTTTTGAGGAAATGAGAGGGAAGATATGTTATTAATGAAAGAGGTTTGGTAACTTCAAGTGGAATTTTTTATAATGATTTTTTCCAAGTTTATTGACTGTTTATAATTGAAAATAAATCGCTGTGGAGGACATAGTTTGTCATGTACCATGGAACACCTGTGATACGTTTTAAAGCGATGGAAGGCTGGAATAGGAAGAATATTCGGTTATTTGGATCCCACCATATGATCATACTAATCATTAGTTTTCTCAAACTGTGGATCGCGACTCACTGGTGGGTCGCTAGAAGTTTTTTGAATTATATAGATTTTAGGAAATTTATTCATTTTATACCTACCAATATTATATTCATTATAATTTAAAAAAATAATAAAGTATTAAGTTATAATAATAGTACCTACTTAAATTTTGTTTTTAAAACTAATTTTTAATCTTGTAAATAAATCATGTGGGTCGCGATAGATTTTAGGGGAAATAATTAGGTCACCGTCCTAAAAAGTTTAAGAACCACCAGTCTAATGATCACTTTCTAAAAAACTACTTTATTTTTGAAACTTTTGTTTGATTTTTATAAACTAAATGACCCTAAATGTGGAATAACCAATAATTAATGTCGTACCAGACACCAATACAAATAAGCAGTTATGTTTGAATATCTCAGTTGTTGGCCAATCCAACAAAACAAATTGTACCTAATGAGTTCTGCTCACTAAATATAAAACAGGTTAGCAATGCAAAGTTAATAGTTGATAAAAATTGTAATATATTAAACACAAGAAATGTTTTCTCTCCTCCCTCCCTCCTCCGTCCGTTAAATGGCGTGGCTTAAATAACAAGTCGATATGGACATTTTCCATTAAAACTGTCTGAGCCGCGGGCACAGTGGACACTGAACATATTACTGTACCTTATCGTAAGTCGGTGTAAGAGACAAAAAAATAAAATAAAAAAATGTACCTAGTTACAGTTATTAACATCATATAAATGTAAGTAGATGGGTTCTGAAATAAAAATAATAAATTGTTCTCGGAAGATACTATTCCAATATAAAATTATTTTTACGAGTGGATTTTAGGTGGTTAATGTTGTATGTAGGAATTTTTTAAAATATCTATGATACACACAGTGTGCGTAGAATGTAGATACACAAAACTAACCTTCGGTATAAAAAAAAATTTGTTGTTTTTTAGACAGAGGATTGTGGAGAAAAATAATATAGATTTTTATCTTATTGACGATGATAATATTATATTATTGATATATTTAAACAATGCAATGGTAGTAAAATATATTATAATGTGCTTGAACGCCGCCTAACCTTGAATGCTACCTATCTCCTTATCAAAACGTATAAGTTTTTAGATTCTGAGTAATGATTGTATTGATTTTACAAAATTGTTGTTTAAGTTTTTTTTTAAGTGCGTCATCAACACACTTTTAACCAGTAAAAAGGTGGGTAAGTGGATGTCGCTCTGCTGTACAGTAGGTTACAAGTGGGTCACTGTATAATGGATGGTATTAAATTTGAATTCAATGATATAATATCATTGTATAAGAAAAACGATTCTGAGCGGAGACGGTATGCCCTTCTAGGTAAAAGACATTATATACCTACATATCTATGGTATTAACAAAAAATTGACCTATAATGAATTCCAAATTAATCATATCACAATATCCATTAGGTACTTATAACGCGTTATACACCAACAACAAACCCTGATACTATCATAGATATATATAGTAGATTACTTTAGAAATTTCAAGTACCCACGAATAATATTATACAATCACAACAAAATGGGCGAATGTAAGTTCCCACACGAGATATAGCAGGTAAAAATTACCCCTGGATATCCATACGTAAGTTCCCACACGAAAAAAATTACACTTGTACGTAAGTTCCCACACGAAATTTCAGACACATAATAATGTTTATATAAATTGCTTATAATTTTAACTTTTAATTCGTTAATGCTCAGCCTTGCCAAACACAAACTTCCTTCCCACTTTATTCAGACTTAGGACTGACAACTTAAACGTAGTTGGTGTGGTTAAAATTTGTTTTGTTTTTGTATTGCATAAAAAAAAGTCCAATTGAATCTAGTCCGTATAATATATAATAAAAATTAATAATATAATGTGTATAATATTTGTATATGTATAAAATAAAAATAATAATAGAAAAAATCAAATTTTATTAGGTTTATTGCGATAACTCAAACACTATATTGTAAAGTGTTATTAGATCAAACAAAATGTGATTATTTCTATTATTATTATTTATTTTATAGGTACCTATACAAATAATGTGTGGAAGAAGAAAAACAAAATAAAATATCAGATTGACTATGTGACTTTTGACTATGTGAAGTGTTTGAGCTTTCGAAATAAACCAAATAAAATTTGATTATTTTCTATTATTATTATTATTTTATACCTAAAAAAATTTCGTTTAAGTTGTCATTCCTAAGTCTTACTAACTTAACTTACGTACAGGTGTAATTTTTTCCGTGTGGGAACTTACGTACGGGTGTATTTTTTTTCGTGTGGGAACTTACATATGTACTCGCTTACCTGCTATGTTTCGTGTGGGAACTTACCAAACCCCAACAAAATAACTAAAATCGTAATTCTTGGTTTAAATATGAAATTTTGTCTGAACTTGAAATTAAAATGTCTGTAAAAAATAAGTGTGTTTATATATTTTTTAGATTTTTCGGTTACAGTATGAATTATTTAAGAGAATCTTTGTTTTAAATTTTCAACTCTTAGTTATAAAAACTGAACATTTTATAATTTTTTAATTCCAACGATTGATTATTTTCGAGATTTTGATAAATTTTGTCAAAATTCCAACTTTAAATGCTTATAAAAAAAAAATCGTGCCTATGTATTTTTAAAATTTTTCAACTGATATTGTAACAATATATAAGAAAGCTTGTATTCAATTTTCAGACTTTTTGGCCCACCAAATAAAATTTTATTGACAATTATAAAAAAAAAAAACTAAAAAAATTGAAAACTGAAAATGTCCGTAAACAGTTCAAAAAGAGTCAAAATATTTTCAAAATTGTATGGTGTATAGGAAATGCTAATATAAACATTCAGTGAAATTTTCATATATCTATAGTTATTCGTTTATGAATTACATCAAAATAAGGAAATCGCTACATGAGAAATCGAGTGAACATCCAATGTTGTAAAAATTTGAATTTCAAACGCTCATAAAAATTTAATTTGACTGTCCGGTAGAGATTTTTTTATTGATAAAGGTAGACAAACTTATGAGTAATCTTGTATTACATTTTCAAATCTTAGATTTAAAAAGAAAAATTTTTGCGAATTCTTAACTCAAAATAATTTGCTAATTTTCGTGATTTTTCCATATTTTGTCAATTTTTGAACTTTAAATGCTTATAAAAAAAAACTGTGACTAACGATTTTTAATATTTTTCATCTGCCTTTGAAACAATATACTAGGAGTCTTCTATTAAATTTTCAAGTTTTTTTAACCAACAAATAAAATTTTATTGATATTTCTATAAAAATAACTAAAAAAAAATGAAAAATGAAAATGTCCCTAAACAGTTCAAAATAAATCAAAATATTTTGAAAATGTTATCGTGTATAGAAAATGCAAATATAAACAACCAGTGAAAATTTCATGTATCTACGGTCATTTGTTTTAAAGTTACACCAAAAACCAAATTCGATTTTTTAGAAAATCGATTTTGCGTAAAAATTCCCGTTTTTCCTTAATTTTTATGTTGTTTTTCCCGGCGCTTGTGAAAACTACTGGAAAATGTTTACTTTTGACCCCCCAAAGTACCAACTAGATTCACTTTCCTATCAGAAAAGGTACTATTGAAGAAAATCGAAGCACTTTTACTGTCCCAAAACGTGATGACAGACGCAAAAAAAAATATAAAAATATAAAAATATAAAAATATAAAAAAAAAACACACATCATTGTAAAACCAATACATTCATCGCTCCGCTCAGAATCTAAAATGCTTGGATTTTTAACTTCAACATCTTTTCTAGTAAGGAAAGTGAATATTATAGTAGGAACTTTAGAAGGACAGAAATAAAAAGGTAATAAGTATCTGCAGACAACAGTGACCACTCTGCTGAACAGTTGTAGGTGTCGAATGTTTTTTGTCATTGAGTAAGTCACTAAAATGTATATGTGATAAACTTGAATTCAATGACAAATCTTTACGTATTTTCTATGAAGTATAAAATAATTCGCTAATTTTTGCGATTTTTATCTGCTAAAAGTATTTATGAGATCCAATTTTCTACCGAAAGACCAACCCCCCCCCCCCAAGTTGAAAATCCAAGCATTTTTCTACTATAAACCGTGTACTCATACTCAAAAACACACACGCACACACCCACACTATTGTAAAATCAATATACATTCATAAGTTCGCTCAGAATCTAACAAGGAAAACTGTTTTTTTACGCGGAAATATTATTTTTATTTTGTTGTAAGTATAATATTTATTAAAAATGGTTTAACAAAAATGTAATATAAATGTACATTTTATCTAGTAATTATTATTCATGGAACATTTTTACAAATAAATGCCGATATTAAAATTACCTATAGGTAAGTACTAAAATGTTCAAATCACAATAGCGACCTCTGCAGCGCTAGCCTCCATATCTTCCAAACCCAATATCATGGAAATATTGGCTTTAGTAGTTACGCAATATTTGAATATTATGTTGAATAACTCAAAGAGCACTAGTTCAAAAATGTTCATAAAAGTTATCGTTTATTTAGTTAAATAATTTATAGGGGAAAAGGAGGTATTCTAATATAGATAATAATATATGTCTGTTTCTCCTCACAACACTCCTCAAGTAATACAAACACAAATCTCTAGAATTTTAATTCCAAAAATCCGGTTTTGTATAATTGAATCATTGAAGAAAATAAGGGATGAGCATGCTTGGCGAATCGCCCTGTATACTTCGATAATATCTGCCCATTATATCTATATACGATTACGTCTTGTTCTCTTACGACTTAAATTTCTATTTAAAAATAATGAAAACATTTACTTTTTTTTTATTCTTACCCAGATAAAATACACGTTAATATTTTGTATTCTCTTCCGGATATTTGTCATCATAATAAGAGATTTGATGATGATACTTATTGTTTAAATAACACAATTCATATTAACCTGAAACAAATAGAAACAAACTCAATTAATAATCGGGATCACATGGAAAAGCCTATTTAAGTAAAATGATTACTATTGTTTCTCGGGTTTCTACACTACATTGTTTTCTACCATTTACAATCTTTGACCCTATGAATAATTCAACCCTTATCTTGTTGGAAAAGACCCCTTGGGTTCCAATTTGAACAGCAATTTTTTTCCTCTCTGGTCTAATCATTATTGTTTACAGCAGTATTACGATTATTTACTATACAATTTACAACTATTTGTTCCTACACTAAAATATATATTTTATGAGTAAGTTTTTCATGTTTATTGTATTGATTGAATATTACACAATTATTTACTATGAAATCTTAACGAAATGTGCTCAGTACAAATCATAAAACCATATTGACCTTTCCTTTGCATAGCCGTTGCCCATTATTGTGTTTTATTTAAACTGTCCATCCAAATATTAAAACACTTACAATTTATTTGAAGATAATAAACAATTAATTATCATAAATGGTTTATTCTTAAATTTTCTCTAAGGTGTACTACAGTACTACATTAGGTAAACACTTATTATTACAATTAAATTTTTCCGACTAATAATATTTAAAATGTCTATTATTATATTGTAACACTATCATATCGATTATAATTTTATTTCTGAATCACAATGTTTTGTATACATTGATTTATTAAAAAATACATTATTACATAATGATAAATTATAGTTGTAGTGGTATGAAAAAATTTTGAATATTGTATGGACGAACAATTATTTCAAAACCAGATCTACGACTAAATGTATACACTTTTAAAGTATTTAAATAATATATTAATCAATTAGTGTTAATATATTATGTAAACATGATAAATGATAAAAATATTAATGCAAACATAGACTTTTTTTCTTTTCAAAATAAAATATATACTTAATTCATAAAAAAGCGTGATCATTAAAGGTGTTACAGTGAAAAAATTGTTTACTCCCATAAACATTCGAAAACTTTTTTTGTATTTCCTTTTATTAAACACATACTATTCTTTAGAGCAATCAAAAATCTCTGAAAACCAATTAAAGTTGTTGTAAAGTTTTCTTTTCTGCCTGACTTTTAAAAACTTTCTACCGATGAATCCGCGAGCGCTCGCTCTTTTATTTATTTAAAACATTACCTATACAAACCCATTGATTTTAAATGTCATTTCGCATTTATGACAGGTTAGGTCTATATGTAAGTATCATTAAGTAAGTTGTATTGTTTTACAATTTAATAAACAGGTTGAACACAAAAAAAAATAACAAATTATTTTAAGCGTGTGCAATGTTTTTGAAGTTATGAGCCATATTAGATGATAAAAAAAGTAATAATAACTGAATAATCATGGAGATTATATATATTTTTGTCATATTGTCTATATATTATTATTTATTATCATTGTTAGAGCTATTATATAGCATTTATATTAAATATTTATTTTTATGGTAAAAACAATTCCCCGAGCCACTTTATACGTACGAATAGCTACATAAAAAAAAGTATACGTACAACATATCATAAAATAATAATGGTAAATACTTGCTAATATTTCTAAAAAAATATATGACATAATATTATTTTAGATATTGAAATAAGTATTTTGTCTTTAATACCGACTACTTCCGTCATATATTTGAATACTCACACTTGTAATTACACAGTTATTACAATATGCGATTTTAGAAAGTGTTTATTTAAATACGACTCCTTTGAATGTGTTTAAAAGCTAATTTTGTATATTATTATTTACTATTTAAGTTACGTAATCCTTAAGTGATAGTTTTAGTAATTAACAGTTACGGTTTTCGGGTGACCCGTATATATGTTAGTGATTGTACACAGATTTCAATTTCAAAAGCAGCTCTTCGATATATTATTATGGTTTATCGGGAGTAAAATATTTCTGACCTATATTGTTTATTTACTTAAAAATTAAACCATTATTATATCGATGTTAAAACAATTTTATTTTCGTTCCACAATAATGCGATATAGGTAGATAATTCACATTTAATAAATAAAGTTTGATCGATTTTATAGATTTAAATAATATATATTGTTAGAATCAATAGAACCATGCAATTAAGGACAATGCCTACATATTATATACCGAGGTAATTTAGATAAATGAATTGACGAAAAAATACGCTCATCTAAACGTAATAATTTATATGCAGTAAATCTATAGGTAATCCTCGAAGAATAAGACGGATGGACTTTATCCGATAACATATATAATATTATATATATGCGACGAGGAGGAAACAACGGATCGATTAGCACGGAGTGAAAATACCAAAAACAAACCCTTCTTCGTGCGTAGTAGTATAATAATGATAATAATCAGAGATAAGGTAAAAGTCAAATAAAAACGCGAAAGTATACGACATTTTTACAGTGGAAATAAACTCGCAGTGTCTCGAATGATATAAAATTTTTTTGCCATGTGGCTTTAATGGCCCGACACGTTTTGAAAGACAAACAACGAAAGTGATAGTACCTATATATACCTACACCTACCTATACGTTTTCTCGGATAAAAAGAACAATGAGTAATCTCGTACCCAGTTTTGTTCTCATCAATAATTTTTTATTTTCCACGATAGTTATCGTATATAATATGTAATAGCCAACGGATAGCTTTGTGCACTGTAATGTTATTGTTTGTGAGATAAAGAGAAGACGTGACTTGTATGTTTACAAAAATAATATGTTTGTCTCGCAGCATTCGTGTTTTGTTAGTTTTGAAAATAAATGTATAACACGAACGGGTCGTATATACAACACTCGCCTATGTGAACGACCCGAACACGATGTGACCATTTACACGGACATGGCATAATATTTTGTAATTTAATATATTTGCTCACCATATTAAATTTTTATTCGTCCATCAGACGAGTATTTGTGTTATATTATTATAATAGTTATATTTTCTAACCGCATCTCGTAACGGAATAATAACTACAGAATAACCAGAAGAATCACTTTTCTGGTATTACATGGGTTTTTACGGGGGATGTGATATTTTCCATACCCGGTTTAGCCTGTACAAAGATACTATAATCAATGGTACAACACTTGTTGATACAATAAATATCGTAAATAATTTTATTCGCTGATAATATTATGTAAAAGTATTAATATTTTTATATAAATGTGTGTATTAATATCGCGTTTATTTACTATGATTACATCAAAAATTTGTAGAATCGGTTTTAGCAGCAAAAAAGAATTTTTGATTATGATCGAATTCTGGCTACACGGATACCTAACGAAAATTGTTCACCGATTTTCGAGTTCTCATTAAGTAATCCTTCTGCAAGCTTCTAGTTATTCTGTGACGGAACAGCGAATTGCTTGAAGAAAAGATTAAAACAATTAGATCCCTGCAGGATTACTTGAATACAACATTTTATATTTTTGACGTATGTTATATAGCTTCCGCCAAATACTGTTTATAATATATTATATTGATTAAAATCAACATCAAATTAAAACATTCGAAATTAAATTCTCAATTGATGAAAGTTCATCTCAACAGTTTCATATATTTTACACTGCAATATGTTTTTAATACAAAAATACAAACTGACAGTTACTTGAGCTGTATTAAAAAAACTAAATCATTCCTCAATATTACACTTGAAATCATCTTAAACTAATTATTCAACCCCCATAATCTGGCTGGGTACGCAAAAATCCACTAAGACGTAAGTAGGTACCAACCGATGTGAACAATAATATTAATCATATCAGTGTAAGTATTATGATGTAAGAAAATTAAACATTCCGTCGTCGGATAACTGTACATTAGTTTTTTATTGTATTTTCGCGTTTTTAAGCAATTTGATTTTTGAGTTTAAACTTGTTGATGAAAATTGACCGGATATGCTATTGGCATAATATAATTATTGTGGAGTGTACAGTGTACCTGTGTTTTAGTGCCACCGTTTACTCGTTATTTTTACAAGATTGAAAAATTCGTCGAAACCTTTCAAACCGTTTCTCTTAGACATTATATTGTTTCTTTAGTTATAAATCGCATAATACGGTTGCCGTAAAATGGTCTCATACGCTTTCACTCGATCAAAAGTCTTCTTGCGGTCGCCCAGAGATCATTTTGACACTTTTCACTCAAAACTCACAACCCCAAAACTCATCGTGTCACAAACAATATTTCAATACTAACTAACCTACGTGAAGGATAACTTTTTACGTTGTGTTGCATGCCTCAATGCCTGCTCATATGGGAAATCGTATGGGTACTGTGAAACTACATAAAATTTCCAATTTATTTCAAACCTATAAAACGTATGAAGAAAAAAACAGAATATCTATGAAAGTAGGCGGAATTTAATACGATTGGAAATAATAGTACACAGGGTTATTCAATAAGCCCAATCTCATTAACTTTTTTTGTATTCGATAATAAAAAAATTTTATTTTTGGAATTTTTAAATATACTGAAAGACCATACCTAATATATTATCAAATAATTGAGATTTGTTGTACTACTTAAGGTCTTAAGGAGTACCCTGGAAAAAAAAATACAACTTCTGTTTTTCAAATGAAAACACCTCTTTTCAACTGTAGGTAAATAAATTATTCATCAGATAATTTTTCTGAGAATGTAGAAAAAAAATTATCTCTTAAATAATTTACTATGAACCATAGCAGGGGTTATTATTTGAAAACACAGAAGTTTATATCTCAAGAAGACCCAATTCTTAAGTAGAATAAAAAATCTCCAGAATTTTAAACCATGGCCTTTGAGTATGTTTAAAAATTTCATACATCAAAATTGTAATAAGTTCATTATTAAGGGAAATGTGGAGTGATATGTATAATAATAACATAGAACGAAAATCTTGAATGCTCAAAAACGTATTTTAGCCTTTAGAGAGGGTTTTAAGGGTGTTAGGGATGCATCTATCTGTTCTATAAATACTAAATGTTCCGGTTCATTTTTTATAATCATACTCCATATCAGCTATTGGTGCTGCGAAAAATATACAAAAAAAATTTAAACCTTTCGAAAATTGTGTCCAGTTACGCCGCTGAGCATGTTAATAATTTACTCGGTATTGATACATTATAATAATTATACGCATTGCTAGTTACTACACTTTACATCTGTACCGTCAACTTTAATTAAAAACAAATATTCATATGATTTATTATTAATTACTACACATTTTATAACTCAAGTGTATATTCAATTTAATATTCCGTCAAAAATAAAACATCAAAGTAGGTACCTTGATGTTTGAAAAAGACATATATGGTTATTATTTTGATTTGCATTTGAGTTTATGTTGAATTCAACGAATTTAAATTTGTAATCACATTTATGGATTATGACGGTTTACTAACTCGGTGGGAATAACAATTATAATATCATAGAAATTTCATTATTTCAGAAATTTTTACTTAATACCCACACTTTATAGATAGACTTCCACAAAGTTACTATTCTTCTTAATATTAATAGAACCATATATATTATTTCAAAACTTATCTTTAGTCAATCCTGTACATTAATAAATTATAAAATTGTAGTCTATTAGCCAATTATTAGCTATCTATTGGTGGTATTATTGTGGTAAATTGCACATAAAATACATTTCCTAGTTGGTAATTTGACAGTGCAATCAAAATGTTCCAGCCAGTATTCTTTGATAATTTCCATTTGAATCTATTAAGCCAAAATTGTTTACAGTTTTGTTAAGTTCCCTCAATATTCCAGCCCTCCTAGTCCCTGATCAAGTATTTGTCTAGAACACATTAATAGGTCTAGGATGTTCATATTGATATATTATTATAATATATTAGTTAAAAAATGATTATAGTACCTATAACGAATTTAATGTTTTAAATTATAGCACACCATATTATTAATATAATATATATATTTTTATCACTTATTTTGATGGACCTCTTATTTGTATACTAGGTACTTCAAATAATAAAATTTATCTAAGTAAAATTTGTTAATACTATTAGTTTTAGGTACCATATACTATTTATTCTGTATAGTATTATATTGCCTTTGGTCTTTGGACATTTTTAGTCCTTAATATTAAACCTCTCCTGATAGGTAGTCTTGAAATTTTGCTGATATATAAAAACCATAATATCACATTTCTGTAGTTATTCATCTAGCACATGATGTAGGTATGCATTTGCGAAATTTGTCAGTTATTTTTATTTAGTTGTACCACAAGTTTCGACTTTGAAGAATATTTATGCTTTTTTTTCGTTTCATGTTTTCTGTTTACTCAACTGGAAATCGGTAGTTGAAAAACGTTTTGCGTGCAATCCTGATTTTCGGTTTCGATTTACACAAATATATTATAATAATATACGTCATGTATGTATAAATAAATATGTTTTGTACAATTTACGAACCGATACGACTCTTCGCTCAACAGACACTTAATTTCACACAACTAAACTTTTGTAAACAAAATGGTTTATCATGCTTTGTGCTCATATCTTATTTTCTATAACACACCTGTTTGTGTACAGTCGATATACATAATATATATTTACGTATTCGCATATAATTGTATTGTATGTGTAAGGTGAGGAATCGCTCAATACTCGAATAAACGCTGTGGGTGAGTTAAAATAATAATTTTGTCATTTAAATATTGTCGGAAGAATAAAGTTGCAAAAATGGCTATATTATATAATTTCCAAACTTCAAAACAGAAATCACACGGCCGGCGTGCGCGTGAAGTAAGCAAGACACAAAAGTCTAGTTTTACACCGAGGGTGGTTGTGTGGGCGGAATACACAGCTATATTGTGTGTGTGCCATAGTGTCTTTTTGACGTGCAAAAGACAGTGTTCAAAAATATTAATTTCCGGCCACTATGCCAAGACGTGGAAGGTGATTTGTGGTGGTTTCAGACACGAAGCACACAATAAAAAGTCATTAGTCATACTCAATGCCAGTAGGTTTGGGGGATTTCATCAGCAATACAAATAATGGAACATAATTATTTCATATTAGAACCATATTAATATACGTTCGATATAACGAAGGCACTGTGGAACGGGAATTTTACAGTAAGTATTTTTCACGTAAAATAATGATTATTATAATAAAATCAAATGCAAAAACTTAACTAACTAAATTGGGTCACAGCTACCTACTGAAAATATCGTAACTAATATACTATTAAATGATATATTAAATCAGGTTTATGAGTCGATCTATGTGGATTCCGACCCTTAAATTAGGATTAATATTTTGTTTATTTATGGAGTTCTACTTTTACTTAATATCTGTCTTTAAATAACATTATCCATAGGATAATTATCATTGTTGCCAAGTACAATGTATTATTATGTATTATTCAAAAATCAACCTTTTTATCCTTTTGTATTCTTATATAGGGTTCAGCCCTTACGCCCTACACTTTAAATAAATAAATAACTTATGCTTTATCTTAAGACATTAATTTTTTATGTATACTTCAGATTGAAATAGTGTATAGAAATAAATGCTCACGAGCCACTATACGTGTACTTACTAGGTATTTTGAATAAGAAAAATAAAATATATACATTTTGTACACAGTTGCCAAAATATATGTTTTATGTTTCTAATGCCATCAATAAAACATTATTTTTACATCTATAGTTATACAAAAATTGGTCTCAGAATATGAGGACAAACTCCAAGTTACTACAAAACAATGGCCAAATTCAGGTGCGAATTAGGTACCTCAATTGTATTTGGCTATTTCAATAAATTGAATTTATCCTAGAGTTTGACTTGGTTAGGTTTTTCACACGCTTTATGTGAGGTGACATTTTTTTTTCTACTTTATAGCCCCTTTTTTAGTTATAATATTATTTGGTTTTTATTTCTCTATTCTCGTATAGATTCATTTATTGTCTGTAGAGTAATAATATTATGTCGTTATCATATAATTTGTTTATAATTTATAATTTATTCATTATTCAAATATGTATATTATTTGTTAACGGAGATGGTAACATTGCTTACCAAAAGGATACTATTAATTACTTACGATAAGACGTATTTTGTAAATTGTACACAGTACACCCTATGTAAATAAACTAAGTTACATCATTAGTACCTATGGTAGGTAAGTATATACAATTAATTAATATATATTATAATTTATTATAATTAAATATTAAATAAATATTATAATTTTTAACACGATGAATACGTCTACGAAATGCGGGTAATTATCTTTTGATCGTGTTTTTGATATTAACGATGTGTTCGAAATACCGTAAGCCTAATTTTAATGAAATTAATAATAAAAAAAAAAAAAATGTATCATTAAACGTATACAATCGATGGGGTGGAGGCTAATGTAAAATATTAGAGTTTTTTTTTTTTTTAGAATGAATTCGTATAGATTTTAATGAAATAAAATACGAATGGTAACAACAAAATATGACAATCACTGTGATAATAATCTGCACGACTCGACAAAACGATATTAAATATTATAATTCTATCGTTACGGTCGGTCACGTTTTATTCAAAAATATTTAAATCATTTTTTTAGGCGACCGACTGCTCCACGAACCATCAGTCATAATATTATTATTCGCGCCGTAAGAATACAAGAATCGCGTTAATTAGCGTACGACCGACAGGCAATAATTATAACAATAATAAAGGACAATAATGGATGGCCGTTGCAGAAAGCTGCACTGTTATACGACGACAGACCCGTTTTCGTTTTGATGTCCGCTCGTTACAGCCGCTGCAGAATAATGAAACCCTCGTCGTCTTCCTCCTGTTATAATCCTCTCAACTTAATCCAATCTATCTTTAAACCGGCTATAATGCAACGTTGATTAACGAAACGCTACGCGTAGGGCTTTCGGGGGGGGGGGGGGCTAAAGTACTGTATACCGTGTATACGGTCCAGTGTTTCCCAACATGTGGGTCGCGACCCAATTTTTGGTCACCAAATACTTTGGGCGCACCTGCGAGAGCACAATATTTGGGTATATTATGAGGTTTAAAAATCGTATTATATAGTATATATGGTTAATGATTATAATATTACCTGCTGGCTATACTATATTAATAAAGTATTTTTTTTTTACGGATTGCCAAATTATTAAAAATGTAGTAAACATTGCAGGTCCAGACAGGCACGGGCACCTATGGAATCGACCTGAAGACGCCCTTGGGTGCAGACTATGCCCTGTATATCTATGCCCTGTGGACACTTGGGATCATTTTTTTAAGAGGACTACGTTGCAATGCCAAACACGAGCCGTTGCGTGCTGGTCATACGATAGTATAAATCATTGGAAAAATCTACCTGACATAACAAATATAATTATACAATACATAAGCATTCAAAACGGCATCCGAAGATAGCGTAAGTGTTAAACCGTAAACAAAGTTGATTCTTTTAATAGGTAAGTCATATATAACACCATTACCGTTTAGCTGGTATTATATCGAATATCGACTATGCGTAAGTAGTAGGTACTTTATTTTATAGGTACCCAGTTCAAATGATTCAATGGATTTAGTTTTATCTCTAAGTCCTATACGGCTATACATATATAATGAGGATTTCACTTACAGCCCACAGATTATAACAGTAACCTCATGTGACTTTACATTTTACATTTAAACACAATAACAATTTTTTTATTTCCTCGTGTCGCTTTAGTACCAATTATATTTTCTTATAACACGCGCATAGGTACCATGACGTGCACACCTAAAGTATATTAAATGTAATATTATAATAATATTATTATCAATTTTATCCTTAAAAACGATTAATAAACATTATTCATATCAACATGTTGGCAATAATGTAATGTATTTCAACAGTTTAATATCGGTATATTGTATATTAATTATAATTTTGATTTACCTATATATACAGTATCCACGACATATTAACACATTTGTGTCAAAGAGAAACTGTAATTTATGAATTTTTTCACCTTATCATCTTGGAATCCCGCAATTAACGTTAGTCGTTACTAAAATTGAGTACACCAGCGGACAAAATAATATGGAACACTATAAGAGACCCATATTGCTTTGTTTAGAAGAAGTGAATAATCAGTATCGTAATGAAATTTATTGTACACGCCGCAAGCTGTTGAACAAAAGAGTGTACCTATTGAAATTATAATAATTATTATATTATCATTCCTGTGCCATTTTTCTCTTTCTTATTATTAATTCTGTTCGTTTTACAAAGTTATTATTTTAATTATTGAGGATTTTATTTATTCAGATATTTAAATATTTAATTGCAAGAAGATATTATCGTAACGATTAATAGCATACACCATTATGAGCCATAATGAAAAACAACGATTTCAAACTAGGGGCCTAGCCGCAGTTGTGCAAATATAGAAAAAATGTTTAGGGGGGACTTAAGCTCAAAAATGTTCTTAAATTATAATATATTTTTTGAAAGGGTCTTCAGTGATGTGATTTTGAAGGGGTTAAGCCCCCCCCCCCAAGCCCCCCAAGCCCCCACCTATTTGCGCCACTGGGCCTGGGTTCAAATAAGTACGTACTAGATGAAGTCATGAAGAGCAAATACTCGTATTAGCACAACTGCACAAGTATCGATAAAATATATTTTAATTCAATTTACACTAATTGTGATATTTAATTTCAAAACTTATATAATATTATCACATACAAATAGGAAATAAGTTATTTTTCTTTTTTTCATTCAAGTACAGGATGATTTACCAAGCATGCTCATTAACATTTTTACATTTAATAATACATGTATACGAAATCTGGTTTTTGGAATTTTTAAGTCTACTAAAAGACCATAATTTATAGCTCTTTTAATTGTTTATACTACCTGCTAAAAAGGTGTGTTCTACGCCTGGATGGCTATACAAACTTCTGTTTTTCAAATGAGACCCTGTCTTTTTTTCAGTAAATTATTTAGTGGATATTTTTTTTTGAAAATTTTTATGTTATTTATTCAACGTTTGATCAACTTATTTCTCAATTTTTAAAATGTGATAGTTGTCCTATAAAATTTTTTTTAAAAAAATGAAATAGATTTAGTACTTTTATACTTCAAACAATTTTACAATTTCACAAATTATGAAAGTTGGTAGATTAATATAAATCACTAAAATGTGTCCAAATCACCTAATCCTCCACATTTTTCCATCCCATTACTATGGACCTATATTATCCGAATTACTCAAAGTTCAATAACTTAAAAACTTCTCGTTTGAATTTCGATTTTCATTCGTCAACATTTTCAGAAAAAAATCACCGGCTAAACAATTTACAGTAGTAAAGGAGTGTTTTCATTTGAAAATAAAGTTTGTATCTTTACAGGATACTCCTAAGTACCTATAGTACAATAAATCTCAAGAATTTTAAAATATGGTGTTTAAGTATATTAAACAAATTCCAAAATTTAGATTTTCAATAACTTCATTATTGAACAAAATAGCAGGGATGAGCATGCTTGTTGAATAACTGAATAATATTTTAATATATTTTTGGCAATCATCATATTATGAATTACTACGATTATTATTTGTCCCCTTTGGGTAAATTGTAATATTGTACATTTTTACAAAAATATCTTACAGTTATGATTCGGTTTGTCGTTTTCCTTCAGATAATTTCAATATTATTTTTGCAATGTGTTAATAAAGTGTAATTTACTAAGTATTCTATATTTTGAATTTTGGATTCAAAAATTTTAATTTCCCAAAACGATGAACAATAATAATCGAATTCTTTTGGATATTAAATTATTGACATAACTATACCGTACAAATTATTTTGGAATATTGCTGAACATACTCGACATTTTATATTGATAATACACTTTTTATTTTCAATTATAGTGTACTACCTCCGAAATTGCATATTATTATTATCATTTTTACCGTTTAAATAATAATTGATATAGTAACAAAATTGATTTTTAAAGTTTCATAAACGTCGCAATATTTACCGAGAAAAAAAATGTTTACATAAGAATATTGTAAACGTTTGAGTCAAAGTGAAAACAACTAATTTATTTTATATAAAGTTCGCGAACATAGTATAGGTACAGCTATACAGGTCTTTTAATATCAAAGTTCTCTTCTATTGTATACGTGTTTTTCCTCTCTTAAAATTGTTCGTTCTAATACTTAGTCGATCGATTAACATTGTATCACCACCATTGTATACAATATGAATGTATTGCTAAACATAATGAATTCGACGAACGCAAATAATTTATTTTTCCTACTCCGTGAGCATATGTTATACGACCGTTTACGATAATACGAGCCAATATTGTGAGAATTATAATTCTTCCAGCATTGTATAGTGCCCTGCAAGGTATATATAGGTTGTATCATTTTATAATTGATACGATAATATGTTGTTTCTCTTAAGCTTCCGCACTTAATTTTTTAAATTTACAAAACGTCAGCGGTGCAGTGAATCGTCGATGTAGCAAATTCGGGCGACCGAAAAAATGGTTCAAATTCCGCGCGTGGGACGCGTCGTCGCAACAGACTATAAGATTGGTATTTTTTTCGCTCGTCGTGAAAAAAAAAAGAAGATTTTTTCTTCGCTCGCGATAATAATAACCTACAGCACACGCCGCCGCCGCCGTCGCCTCACACCCGCAACCAAATAATAATAATAATAATATGGGTGGCATACCCCGGTCCCACGAAACCCACACACCCCTCCAGCCAGCCACCCACCGGCGCCGCTCTTGCTCGTCGTCCGCCCAGCCCGCGGACGGCTGCCAAAAGTATGCGCACAGGTACATTATTTACAACGTCTAAATAGGTACATTTCGCAAACGTCCCAGCGCCCGCGTTTTATAAACAATACACGATAAATCAGCAGCCGTCACCACACACGCCACTTGTTGGGGTTTTCGCGTTTTGGGGTAGGCGCCCCCGGGCGGTTCGTATAGGCATATATATATATATTGCACACACACCCACACATACCCACACAACACATAACCCGACGTATATATATAGCGACAACAGATCCATATTATTCATCAACCCGAGCGCCGTAGCACCGCCTCGTCCTCCGCATCGAGTCACCGCGGCGCCCTCGGGTCTTACCCGATTTCGCGTCGGTCGCACATTTTTTTCCCTCGCCTCCACGGTTTGGAAATCACTACACATCGCACACGCCCCCCCCCCCCCCCCGGTCGGGGGACGAGAAGCCCGCAAAGTGGGTTACACACATATACATCGAAAAAGGTCTCGCGTCGAATAATATAATATATAAATATTGTTTTATATTATTGTTTGTATGTATTTTTCCCTTATCGTTATTCGTACCTACATAATAATATTATATTATACGTTACCTATATTACACGCCGCGTGTAATGTTACTGTGTGTGCGTGTGTGTTTTTTTCCCCACCAATCGAATCCAATCAGCCGTGTAATTTACATTTGGTCGTCAATAATAATATATACAATATATACCTACCTGCCTGCCTGCCTGCCTACCGTTGACGACGTGACAAAACAAATCTCCTAGTAAGTCCTGAAATGACGTGCTATTACTAATCCCCCCTCGAAAACACCTCGACATTTCGATTAACCGTGTACACATATACATAACGTGTTTCCCGTGGAGACCCGCGGGTGCAGGCGCACACACAATTGATAGCACCGTATTAATCAAAAAACGATTTGTTTACCGCAGCCACTCGATGACATTTCTGTCGCGCACATTTACGAGTGCAATAAATATATTGGTATACATTTTGATTTTCGTCCGAAACCTCTTCGGTTAGCGCGGTATCGTCTATACCTATTTGCACACACATTAAAGGTATGCAGGTTTGCATCGGAATATACTTACTCGCGAAATTCGAAAAAAAATTTAACAACAACCTTCACTTCGAAATAGGAGTAAAATATAAGGTTTATCGACAAAAACGTGTCCGAGTTTAACTCGACGAACACGCGATGTACACAATCAGGGCACCTCGAACGATAATATAATTATAATATGATTTAATTATGTAGTCTGATGTATTTTATATCTTTTTTAATTATTCATTTTGCATTTATATCTGATTTACCATTACAGTTTCGATGACATTTCTGTCGCCCACATTTTACGAGTCCAATAAACATAAATTGGTATACATTTTGATTTTCGTCCGCCACACCTCTTCAGTTAGCGGTGTCGTCTATACCTATTTGCACACACATTAAAGATATGCAAGTTTGCATCGGAATATACTTACTCGCGAAATTCGAAAAAATAATTAACATCAACATTCACTTCGAAATAGGAGTAAAATATATTAAGGTTTATCGACAAACACGTGTCCGCTCTTAACTCGACGAACTCGCGATGTACAGTCAGGGCACCTCGAACGATAATATAATTATAATCTGATTTCAATTATATTATTATGGCACGGCGATACGGTTGTCTTAGAAAAATGTAATCGTAAGCACATTAAAACATTGTATTTTATATCTTTTGTAATTATTAATTTTGCATTTATATCTGATTTATACCATAACATTTTCGATGACATTTCTGTCGACAAAATTAACGAGTGCAATAAATATATTGGTATACATTTTGATTTTCGTCCGCCACATCTCTTCAGTTAGCGGTATCGCCTATACATATTTGCACACACATTAAAGGTATCGGAATAAACTTACTCGCGAAATTCTAAATAAATTAAGAATTAACAACAACATTCATTTCGAAATAGGAGTAAATAAGGTTTATCGACAAACACGCGATGTACAGTCAGGGCACCTCGAACGATAATATAATTATAATCTGATTTCAATTATTATTCGCGTGTACAACATATGGCACTCTTAGAAAAATGTAATCGTATTATATTATATTTTATTTCTTTTGTAATTATTTCTTTTGCATTTTGGTATATCTGATTTACCATTACAGTTTCGATGACATTTCTGTCGCCCACATTTTACGAGTCCAATAAACATATATTGGTATACATTTTGATTTTCGTCCGCCACACCTCTTCAGTTAGCGGTGTCGTCTATACCTATTTGCACACACATTAAAGATATGCAAGTTTGCATCGGAATATACTTACTCGCGAAATTCGAAAAAATAATTAACATCAACATTCACTTCGAAATAGGAGTAAAATATATTAAGGTTTATCGACAAACACGTGTCCGCTCTTAACTCGACGAACTCGCGATGTACAGTCAGGGCACCTCGAACGATAATATAATTATAATCTGATTTCAATTATATTATTATGGCACGGCGATACGGTTGTCTTAGAAAAATGTAATCGTAAGCACATTAAAACATTGTATTTTATATCTTTTGTAATTATTCATTTTGCATTTATATCTGATTTACCATTACAGTTTCGATGACATTTCTGTCACCAAAATTTACAAGTGCAATAAATATATAGGTATACATTATGATTTTCGTCCGAAACCTCTTCAGTTAGCGGTATCGTCTATACCTATTTGCACACACATTAAAGGTATCGGAATAAAATTACTCGCGAAATTCTAAATAAATTAAGAATTAACAACAACATTCATTTCGAGATAGGAGTAAATAAGGTTTATCGACAAACACGCGATGTACAGTCAGGGCACCTCGAACGATAATATAATTATAATCCGATTTCAATTATTATTCGCGTGTACAACATATGGCACGACGGTTTCTTAGAAAATGTAATCGTATATATATTATATTTTATTTCTTTTGCATTTGGATATATCTAATTTACCATTACAGTATCGATGACATTTCTGTCGCCACATTTACGAGTGCACATAAACATATATTGGTATACATTTTGATTTTCGTCCGCCACACCTCTTCAGTTAGCGGTGACGTCTATACATATTTGCACACACATTATATGGGTATGCAGGTTCGCATCGGTTCGGGAATATACTTACTCGAGAAATTCGAAAAAAAAATAATGTTTAACAACATTCACTTTGAAATAGGAGTAAATAAGGTTTATCGACAATCACGTGTCCGGGTTTAACTCGACGAACTCGCGATGTACGGTCAGGGCACCTCGAACGATAATATAATTATTATAATCTTATTTCAATTATTATCATGGCACGACGCAATACGGTTGTCTTTGAAAAATGTAATCGTATTATATTATATTTTATTTCTTTTGTAATTATTCATTTTGCATTTATATCTGATTTGCCATTACGGTTTAAAATGTATTTTTTTTTAGATTTTGAGCGGAGCGAGGAAGCTAGTGGTTTTACAATGGTGTTTATGTTTTTTTTTCTTCTTTTTATATCCTGTATACAAAATTTCTACCAGAAGGAGTGCTTCAATTTCAACATATAGTACCTTATCTTTTAGCAAATTGGATCAAGATGGTACTTTAAACAGGTCATTTTTCGATTTTATCAATAGTTAATTAATGCCAAGGTAAAAACCACCGAAAAATTACGAAAAACCCGCTAAAAATTAGATTTTAATTTCTTTATATTTTATTTTCTTGTTTATTACCATAGAAACGAATAAAAAATAATAATATTATAATATTAATTCAACTTAGATACATGATATAATAATTAATGACAATTTAAAATATCTAGATTGACAAACCGTCTCAGCTCAGAATCGTTTTTCTTATACAATGATAGAATATCATTGAATTCAAGTTTAATACAATCCATTATACAATGGCCCACTTGTAACCTACCGTACAGCAGAGCGACATCCACTTACCAGCCTTTTTTTTTTTACATTTTTATCTATTTATGCGTCACGTTTTGTTTGTTATTATTTATAAGTATCATTACACAGTTGTTTTTATTGTTATTATACGTTTTTTACGTGAAGATTTTTTTATAAAATACCTGCAAGTTTAGTAAAGGTACCTAGTGTAGTTAATAATACAATTCTTTTGCTCGTGGCGTTAAACCTTTAGAGGGTTATGTATTGTTGTAATTAGATTAGTGAAAATTCAATTTGAATGTATTAATTTGCATCATGCAATATCCATTTAAATTAAATTGTTCAAATACTGTATAATTTTTAATCATAACAACGTGTACCTATGTATAATTTATGTTAATTATTTATTTTTCAATACAAGTATTTTAGTATGTATATCTAAATACATTTAAATAAATCTTTTTTTTATTAGATAAAAATAATAGGTAGTGTTATATACTTTTTAAATTTAAAAATAATTTTTAGAACTTACCTACCTATACATAATATAATTTTTGAACTTTTTTAAAATCAATGATTTCTAGATATTTCATGTAAAATGTCATTACTATTATTACTTATAAGTGTATAAAATCATAAAAATATTAACCTACAACGTGGTTTGAATTACAAAATTATATTAATTGATTTTAATAGTTTAATGACCTATGGTCATCACTCATCCGTTAAATTCAGAGTAGGTTACAGCGGCTTTGAAGACTATGGATTACTTAAATTTTATAGAGGCTGAAATTACATAAATTACACTAGAAATACCTGAAAATTTAAACCTGTCACACAGCAGCTATGTTCGTGGACCCTAAAGAAAATTATTCATTTTCAAGTGAAACTGTAGTTGAACTAAACAAAAAACTTCTAATGACATTCAATAATAATAATTACAAAAACTCTATACAAATTATATGTTTTACAATAAATTAAAAACAAACAAATTAGTTGGTAGTAATTCTAAGATGTTTTTTTATAACTATGGAACTTTTTCTTTGTGCGATTTCCAAATAATTCTTAACAAAGTATTTTATCGATGTAATTAATTGTAATTTATGTATTCATCACACAATAGTACCTATATAGGCACACTGGATACTTTTAACAATGTTAATTATAATAGAATAATATATTATTTATTTTTTTTGTTTCTCCGAACTTTTTTAAAATTGTTTCTCTGTAATCTGTATATAAAACTTTTTGGTGTATTAATATTATTTATGCTTAATGTTTTTAACTTTTCTTTTTCACTGCATAACTTTACTAAACAACGACCCACTCGTACCTACCTATCTATGAAAGAACGTTCAAATACTAATTTTATTGAATGGTAAACCGTAACAATTATCAGTCGTGAAGTAATATTTTAAGTTTTGCTATTTTAAATAACTCCAAAATATTATACTACTCAGACACTTATATTTCTGTTACAACCGCAGTTATATATTTTCAATTCTTGCATACTGCGAAATTCAAAAGTTTTTCTTATCTCTCATTGTTATTTCCTTTGGGAATAACTTTGACTAGATTCAAAACTGACTTAGGTATGAAATATTGTATTTTTATTTATTTTTAAAATTAATCATTCCTTTGAATTGTCAAAACGAATTTACGATATTTGCTGTATGTATTTCTAATTATTTATACCTACAGATATATCATTCTTGCTGTAATTAGTTATTCGTAATCGACCCAAAAGCAATGTATATACTTCAATAAATCGATAATATAAATTGTATTGTTTGACCCACCGATTCAAAACAATAATGTTGATTGTATGCTTACTAGTGGACATTAATGGTAAGTATTAAATATGGTTAATTTATCAGTAAATTATTATATCACTTTAAATTTTCTTTCAGACAATATGATTTATCAACACGATCTCATGAGTGACAAACCCTCGTTCAAGTTAAGTGATGACCAATTGCATACGTACAAGTTTCTCCCCTCGATCCAATTAAGTAAGTTTAGGTTTTTGTTTGTGTTCTTATGGTCGTCATACTTTTGAAAATTGGTACCGGCTAATTCTGTTAACAAATATTATATTGTTTCTTCTAAGAAATTTAATTTTTAATACAGATGAACAACATAATTACCAACACGCATAATTTAATAATCATTTTGCTAGATCTTGTAAAAATTATTTTGATAACAATTATTTTTTTTTTAGTGTCCATTTTTGCAAGTTTGTGTTTTTGTACCTAAGCTATTTACTTGAAACTTTTTTCCTCGTCGTTTCATTTATTGGCAACAGAAATAACATATTTTGTTATTTGTGCTATATATATTGACATACATGTCACAAAGCAGCGGGTGAAGTGTGAAGTAAAATGGTTAAGCGTAAAGACAAATTTAAATCAAAATACTGTTTTAATTAAAATAATAATATATTGATCAGAAATGTCAGACATTCAACTATTTTGAACACACTCGGTATTTATTATAGTACTGTTGTAGCAATTATTATTTTGATAACAAATAAATATAATTTATCAAAATAACTAGTTTTGGTGTTTCAATTAAACGCTTTCAAGACGATTTATTTGAGCTGTAAATTATGAAAATGAATCAAGCCGGGTAGAAAACGGAAACCATTAGCCTCAAAACACAAACATTTTCAAAATACTAGGATTTCAGTATTTTCTAAATGACAACCAAATAACATATTGTATACATTTTGTTTAAGCCGTTCTTGAATTTTTTCGGTGGTTTTCCTTAAGTATTTATAGTGAAAATATTAAGTATATTGACTATTGAGTATTTTTGTTATCTCAATTTTTCATTTTGATAAAATGAAAGGGAAAACAAATAAAAATAAAAACATTACACCTATTGTAAAACAAAACAAACACATTTTTCCAGCATGACGTGCAATAACTGCCCAAATGCCAAATATATTGAAATTCTATATATTATAATAAATGTATTATATTATGTATTACCACATTATCTAGGAAAATCTTCGAAAATAAAGTAAATATGTTTTAATTAAAACATATTTAAGTGCGTAGAATGTTTCCAGTAGCCAATAGGTTCTGATTACATTACAATATGTCAATATCATAAGTATGTACAGACCAATGCATACAAATCATGATATAATAATATTATTATAATTAATATTCTGAGTGAAGCATTGTGCGTCATAAATATCAATATTCATTCAATTTTTGTCAGAAGACACTTTTTCTAGTGTCTAATTATGTAACATTAGATCTAGTATTGTTACTTTTTGGAGCTCGAAATTGAAGCTAAAAGAAAATCCATAACTCGATATTTTTCCTCTACAGGAAAATCTATGAGTCATAAATATGCGTCTGACAGCGAAATCTTTACGAAAAATCGACCAAAAACATATTATCGTGTCACCACAGCCCAAAAACATAACATTATTTATGTTAAACATAAATGAGCATGAGTTGAGATTTTAATATAATTATTAAAATAATTGTTTGGTGGTTATCAAAAAGTTGGATCGTCTTCACTCAGAATGGTTTTTACTCGAATACAATAATGTATCATATTGCATTCGTATTTAACACAATATCCATTATAGTGTCAAATCAATTATGAAGTACACTTGACTTCCAATGTAAAGCAGAACGGTTACCTAATTCTTTCCATTTTATTTTTAACTATCGGTTTTGTATGCAATCCTATATTGGCAATATTTAGTATAGATACAATAATTGTGTATTACATTAATTTTTGAAACACTCATTGTACGTTGATAGTTAGTTAGTATAATATTGAAAAGTTGAACGTCTAATTAGAAACAATTGTGCATATGTTACGTACATTAATTATTTTATTTTATTTACTCCATACCATTATAACTTTAGGGTCTTTTTTATATGAAATATTAAGTAGGTACTTTTTGTGCCCATGTTTGTATTGTACCGTAACACTTCAACCAATGAATAAATTGGTACAAAAAATCTATATTATGTATGCACATAACATTATCAATAAGAAATCGTACTCATATTCATGTGTCATGAGTATTAAATATTATTTAATGTTGCGTCATAGTATATTGATTATACAAACATTTTCACAATTTATAAACGTATAACATAGTACATAACATTGATATTGTTTGTTCAGCTTTCTTTTATTATCAATTTCTATTTTCTATAGTCATACGATCGTTTCATAATTGTTGTCATTATATATGACTATATACCTCCATCATCGGGTGGTTGAAAAGTTTAGATTTCCCGTTAGGAGTATCATGTGTTGTGAGGGGTGTGGGCACGGTGGGTTGGGTTCATTTGTGCGATAGCTTTTAGTGGTTGAATCCGGTCGGAGGCTAAGGGTGAAACACAATATTGGGCAGGAGAGGCGTGGGAGGGGGTGTCTAAAGTGATAATAGTTTTTCTAGACCTGCAGCCCGTACATCTAGATGATTCGTCAATGGGTCAGGTGGTGGAGAAGTGTAGACGAAGGAAATCCGAGTCGGAATTGCATGCAAATGATGCTGGTGGACAATTTGCCAGCAGAAAGGAAGAGAAGGCTGACAGACCATCTATCACCGACAGTGGCGGTGGCAGTGGCGGTGCCCGACAATGTATCATATAGCCTGTGATGTCACAACCGACTTGTCGTCTTGTAAATGGTACCCCAAACCTAGAAATGTCAAGTGATCAAGCGAGCAAGGGTTTTATAAATGAAGTTCAAAATATTTCAAAGATCAATCATTCTTAATTAAAAATGTAATCAATATATTATTATTATAATACATTTTGTGTTACTGCAATTTTAAATAATATGTGAAATGAATTAAAATGGGCGAAATATTATTATAACTTTAAATTTCACGAATAATACATATTTATAAAGCACAGGATCAACAAATGAATTATAGGTATACATTTTATTTAAATATATAATATATAGGTAGGTACTAAAAAATAATAATATAAAATGTTTAATGCTATGTGTTTAAATAAGATGAGAGCTTTTTTTTTTTAAAACCAACATATTTTCCAATTTTAGATAATGTGCGAGTAGCTATCACAAGTTAAAATTTCAACTTATCTATTGATTTAATGAGTACAAGCCTGTAAAACATTTTTTTTTTTAAATTTTTTTTTTAAAACTATCTTATTTGCTATTTTCCCTTATTTTCCTAAGCTTCATTATGTTTATGTATTCAGGTTCTAAATTATTAATTACAGTTTCTCGGAAAACTGACTTTGGTTTTTTCTCGTGTATTTATTTTCTTTCTATCTAAAAATTATTAGTATTCAAATTCAGTAACGACATTTTATCCTTAAGTTAATTAATTTTCAATATGAAAACACAAATTAATTATATTTTATAATTAAATTCAAAACGATATGATTTTTACAATATGAACATGATAAAACCCAACCACAAAACGAAAAACTGCGAAAAAGACATAATATTGCATCAAATATTAAAAATAAAAAAATCACAGGTTGCTCAACAATAATGAGCCAATGGATGTATCGATTATGAAATGATGTGGGTTTATTATGTATCTGACACAGGTTGCTAATAATAAATAAAAGTTGAGCGTCAGAAATATACCTTTGACGAAATTATATGTTCACGTGTAAAATAACTTTTTCTGGTCAAACAAATTTAGTTAATTCGGTGTAATTCAAAAATATTAGTAGTGAAGACTTGAAACTTTTGCAAATTTTATTACATTTTACTATACTCAATGGCATTTTCAAAATCTTTCGATTCGTTTTATGTTTGTCTGTTTACGACTATCACACTGTGTTTATGGTAAGTCGGTATTGACCCAAAAGTTAATAGAAAGTGACATAAGTGATTAATATAATATACTATGACAATAATAATTAATATAAAAAAATCAATGTTTTCGGCAAAAACCTATATAAGTTCGTGTTACTTATATTAAAATAATTTACTATGATAGTAAAAAAAATATTTTAATATAATAAAATATACTGAGCCATCCAAGCTGACAGACCTCTGCTCAGATATAGTATGCAACAATGTATAATACAATTACTCACTTTTTGTTTTGTTATAAACATACAATATCTGTAATATCAAAATGTCATAAATTTTTAAATATAGTAAGTTCATCTTATTATTTTGACTGTAAAATATACTCGTACATATTGATTAAACAATAGTTTTCAGAATAAGTTATATAGTCTTGGCTTTAGTTTTCCAGTTTATTCATAGAAAAAGAAATAATAACATTTTAGCTTGATTACCACATAATATTACTAACCCAACCTACATGGGTAATTAATATAACATAATTAAAACACATATTTAATTAAATAAACCCTTATTCCGCGGTTTTGTTTTTTTTTTTATAAATAAATGAATTATAAACCGTTATTGCAGAACGTAATATTATGTAAATTTTTAATAATGACATTTGGGCAGCGATAATCCCGTACTTTTTTTGGTTGAGGAATCACACAAATTATTCAATTAATTATTTAGCACGAATTAAAGGTACTGCTATCGATTTAAATACAAAATCGTATACAATACCATTATATGATTTCCTGTGAGAAGTAATAGAGTATAAAATTATTAGTGAATATATTATGCGTTCAGTACACCATACATATATAAATGCCTGTTTTACGCCATTATTAAAATCGAAAACATGGATTTATTTTATGGCATTAGAGTTGGAGAAAAAAACTGTTCAGCCGACGATAACAACACGTCAGGGTGTTTAAGTATTTTAACGTAGCTCATTTAGTTATTCGATAAATTTTACGGCTCACACGCATTCATGACTTAAATACGTTTAATGTTTTACTCCGTCAAACCATTTATTTGACATTCGATTGAAAAAACCTGCTCTCGAATGCGTATCGAACTGATTGGATTACGTGACGACGAACAAAAATGAGAATTTATACCCAAGAAATGACTGGTGACGCGTATGCGAAATTTAACGCTCGTCTGATTTTATTAGCTTTTATGCAAATAAAAAATAATAATTCTATTGTAATGCCGGAAATAAAATGATATCTATCGGATCGTTTCTTTATTGTTTTCCAGCGAAATATATATTCTTATACAGCGAAATATCGCAATAACACCCAAGTGAACACGTCGCATGTAAAATAATTCCAATATAACAATAATGATATGTCTAGTGGAAAATATCCCGGTTGTGAAAATAAAATAATATTACAATCGAAATAATAAATTATACCGGTTAACTTATTGTAAATTACACTCTGTAATACCTAATCTGCTAGGTAGGTACTGTATCTCCAATCCATATCACTAATTCTTATCACAAACCTTACACTTTCGTCTTACAACTGTCGCGACCTTAATAGTTCAAACGACTCTTACTCCAAAATCGGTTCCCGCTCTCAGTGAGTTCAACGGCCCCGCGAGTTTCACTTAAAGCTAGTATTTTTATAAAGCGAAATGTCGCAATAACACACAAGTGAGCACGTCATGTAAAATAATTCCAATATAACAATAATATATGTCTCGTGGAAAGTATGCCGGTTGTGAAAATAAAATAATATTGCAAATCGAAATAATAAGCTATACCGGGGGGACGAGGTGGCCGAGCGGTCTAAGGCGTCGGTTGCGGCGCAGTCGGTCGCCGGTTCGATTCCCGGCCACTGGGAGGCATTTTTCTTCGGGCAAGTCACGGTGTCCGGAGAACAAGTGCCGCCATCCCTCACTCGGAGCATGGCAGAAACCTACGGGTGCCCCACTAGAAATTCTGCCACAACACACACACTTGTTAACAACCTACAGTACCCCGCCCCCCTACAGTGCCACAGGCTAATGACCTATGTTGTCGAAGCCTTAACCCTAATAAGAAAAAAATAATAATTATATCAGTTAACTCATTGTAAATTACACTCTGTAATACCTAATTTGCTATAAGAGTATCCAAAACAAAATCCATTCGCATTGTGGAATATCTGAAAAAAATAATCGAATATTTCTCCTGAAGTCCCGAATAGGGTGTACTGTATTTATTGGGTACATTATATGAGAAGGTTATATTTTATCCATTTTGAAAGATGTGAACACCACTTCAGCGACGATAATGTTATTTCATACATGTTATTTCAATTTAGATAGGTACTAAAATTGTTTGCTTAAAAATATCGTGTTAAAAAAATAATAACAATCTATATAGGCGTGTAACACAAGCATGTACACAATTGGTTTTGTAACTTGAGAATATAAAAATAACAAAGTAGGAAAGCATACCTGTATAGTATATAAGACGGAAATAATAATAATAATAATATAAAAAAATAATATAATAACAATTGAGTAGGTAGCTAAATATAGTTAAAAGATTTATTGTATTATTAAATATTAATTGTGTCTAAAGTGTCTTTAAATTACAACTAAAACAGTATAATACTACTTGGTTGATTATACGCTGATCAGATGTCTTAAAAATAGATTTTAGTAGTTTACTTAAAATAAAAAACGTGTGATTTTTATCACTAATTATAAATGAAAATTTTAGGGAAAATGCTCACCACAATTTTTCCTAGTGGCTTCTGCATTTATTCAAATACTTATTTTTAGAATTGTTAAGAATATTTAATTTAAGAACATATTTTTCAATTTAAGGATTGCCCTGCGGTGCTATAAACATTTTTTTTTCAAATATGTACTTCTATGTTTTAACTTAAATTATCAAGTGGATTCTTTATTAGAAAAATTAAAAATTAAAATTAAAAAATCTATCAAAAAAATAATTTAACAGGATAGTCAAATTTAAATTCGTTTAGGAAAAATATAAGACAAAAACGTTTTCGAATTATACACACAACAATATTATGTAGTTATTACCAAGTTGTTTGACTCAGTCAAATGCATCGATAAAAGCGTTCTTCGATTTTTAAATTTCATGTTGTAGATTTTATATAGAATTTTATTCATTATAATTTAGAGACTAGTCGCAATGTTAGGTTTGAAGTATCGTACGTGACCGATCACGTCAGAAAAATTCTGAGACCATCCATGAACCGATATTCGGAATTATTATTGTAATTCAAGGGTTACGGGGGGGGGGGGGGAAAGGATAATAGTCAATATTCCTAAAATGTTCAGTATTGCAGTTGTAAAGATGGACTCTGGGCTTTTTTTTCCCGTTATGGTAATATTTAAACCTGTATTATATTATCATTGCAGATACTGATTTTTTTTCCAAACTCGATTCACGTGTCGATTCGTTATGAAACTAACCAAAAGGTACTACCTATAATTATTTGATTTTTTTCTTTCTTTTGACTATGATCGTTTTTCCTCTTAACCCTTCAACTATATTGCGTTCAATCAATTTCGGTTGATTCGATAGGGTATTGGAACACAAAAAAGACAATGCAGTCTTAATACATAGACCGGTTGCACCCTGCAAAAGACGATTGTAATAAGAATCTTGTAAAATCAATATAACGATATATTATAGAAAAATAATATATATACATACACATATAGAGAATGAGTGAGTGAGGGGGAGTGAGAGGGTGAGAGAGGGAGCGAGAGAGTTAACTGCGCAAGGTGGCCGATTCTACCCGCGAGTCGTCGTGAGAGACGAAAGCGAAGATAAAGATAAATGCCAATCAATTGATTAAACTACAACTCGTTATAATACACAAGGTATATAATGAAATACGATTTGTCAAAAAGAAACACTTTATGTTTTACACATCAACGTCTATATAATAATTGATTATATTTTACCCTTATCGCATATTGACACATTGTTGTGATTGTAATATTGTTACAGTACCTACGTACTTATGTACTTTTCCCTCGTATTTAATTTATGTTCACCGGAGTCGTTCGAGCTGTAAGATTGAACATTTTCAAATAAAAATTTTTTTTTCATTGAAATTTTCAACAGCCGACATTTTTCAAGTCCTTTCCAATTTTTCAATTTTTAATAAAATTATGAAATTTGTAATTGTACTTGTGTAGTAATAATAAAGATAGTGATAAAAAGTCCACCAATCCTTTCATTTTTCCACTCATTGAAGAAACATCATCAATAATTGTTGATGAAATAAAATGTATTTTAAATACACCAACTTTAGTCTAAAAATGCGATGGTGTAGAGACCTCCTTAATTAATTAAAATCACGATCTGTAGGGTTCTATCAATGGATAGTTTCCCTCCTCATGTAAATAATGTCAGGTAATTTTAATCTTCGAAATGTATTTATCACATTTGCTTATTGTGTACGTTTGATACAGATTGTAAATATATATTTTAATAAAAAAAAAAAAATACACCAACTATAGGAAGAAGAGAACCATGTTAATTTTCAGACGATTTAAGCAAATACCAAAATTTATTTTAGTATAATATAAATAGTGTATTATACAATTCATGTACTGTTGTACCTAATAAAGATTCAATTAATTCTAAATTCTAGGTTTTTTTTTTAAATTTTTAAGTAATAAAGTATATTAAAGAGTTTCCATTTTTATTTTATAAGTAATAAGTCGGTAAGTGAATAAATGATTAAATGAATAATTAACAAATGGCCTATAATTTAAAAAAATAACCAACAAAATGTTCATGAAAATTTACAGCTCTGAGAGTCGTTGTTCCATAATATTGTTTGACGCGTTATTGTCGGTTTTCTTTTTATTTTAGAACTTTCTGCCCAAACAATATTACTGCTCTGCTCAGCTCAACAATATCACTCACAGTATATTGTATAGGTACACAAAGAAACAAGGCCATTCTGGGGCGAACATACACTTATTGTTATGATATGTGACCTACGAATACATAGAGCAAGAATAATTTTCTGTTGTAAGTAAACTTTCCAAAATGTCAAGATACAAAGATTTTCAAAAAAAAAATACCGTTTTTTAAATTATATTTTCGGTTTCGGTTTTTAATTATAATACCGGATTCCAATTTTTTTCGGTTTCGGTTTCATAACGATTTATATACCGCGGTTACTGAAATTGGTTTTGAAATCGGTTTCAAGCCCTGAATTTAATAGGTATAATAACTATTATCCGACATTTGATAGTGTTTGAACAATACAATATTATTTGCTACCCCGGAAGTGACCTGAACACATAATATATGAGGCGTTTCAGTTATAGTACGTTACCAGGTATATGAAGCTATAGGTAATAAAATATTATAATATTTATTATATATATATTCAACTAGAAAACGGTATGAGTGTGAATTTCTATCGTACGTCTGATCAATATACATATTTTAACTGACATGCAGTTGGTTTGCTATAATATGAAAACGTATTAGTTTTATTCTGTTTGCGTTTTTTTTATAAATACTTATTATTGGTAATAATGCGGTTTGTCATTGTACACTATACGAATAATAATAATATTGACAGATTCGAATTGCTTTTACATTGCGTGGTATAGGTATAGGTACTTTGTAATCGCTCAGCGAGATTGCAGTTTATCTGTCTACCTACACGACAACAACAATAATAATAATAATAATATAATAATAACGATATTATATTATATTGTTCTGCAGTTCTACTATTCTATTGTATAGGCAGTACAGCACGCGGGCGCATGCATCACGATAATCGTTTTAAATCGTCGGCATGAAGGTAGAGCGCCAAAGGGAAATAATAATTGACGTTTTCCATTATCATCAGGTACTAAGTATATTAATGGCTTTTTCAATTACTCACTTCCAGCGCGTGCAGCACATCGTCATCGTCGTTGCTTCAAGTCAACAGAATGTGCCTATATACTTGTGTGTGGTGGAGGTAGTTTATCATATAATACGCGTTCACAACTACTTCGCCTTCAACCTCCGTGTATATATATGATTTTGTTCTCACAATAATTATATTGTATATATATAGAGCAATGTCTACCACAACTTTAAGCAATCTCGAAACGTCCGAAATCCCGTTAGCTGCAAAACCGCCGAGACCGCCGGCGCTGTCGAGCAAACTGCGAAGTCACTGCACCTCGGGGAAAATTACTCTGCTTTTCATTAACAATATTGTTTTACCGATTGATTCAACAGTAGGCTGCACACATAAGTACTCGGCCAATATACGCGCGTTCCAAATCGGTTCGATATTTTACTTTTATCCGACCGTTAAATTTACAATAAAAAAACTCAATGCACTGTTTTTGACTCTATATAGATATAAAAATCAATTACACTTAGTCTAGTCGAGTTAAGAATTAATAGTAATAAATCGAAATACCTACTATATTGTCATTTAACTTTTTTCCAAAAATAATTTTTCTCCACAACACCCATTTTTTAACGTATTTCACAAGTTACAACAATATTTTAAATTGACTCTACTCTTAAACATCTAAATATAATATTATGTTAAATAAAAAATTCGTTAGCTGCAAACCGCCGAGGCCGCCGGCGCTGTCGAACAAACTGCGAAGTCACTACACCTCGGGGAAAATTACTCTGCTTTTCATTAACAATATTGTTTTACCAATTTTATTGATTCAATAATAGGCACACATAAGTACTGTACTCGGCTAATATACGCGTGTTCCTCGGACTAGAAAATTGTTGAAAGAACAAACACAACTATTGTTGTTTGTAAATAAATATGATTTTCCCCGTCAAATATGCTCAATTATTGTTATATAGTGCAGACCCTCGTAATAATAGCACTGAGAGTTTACATTTATAGTGATACATTTATTAAAAAAATCTATTAAAATATATATTTTTAAAACATTGAACATTTTAAATTTCCAAATCGGTTCGATATTTTACTTTTATTCGACCGTTAAATTTACAATAAATAACCAATTACTGTATAGTGTATACCTACTGTCGACTCTAGTTGTAACGGTCAACGGTGTGAAAAACACTAAAGATATAAAAATCAATTACATTTAATCTATAGTCGAGTTAAGAATTAATATTAATAAATAAAAGTACCTACTTGTCATGTAACTTTTATCCAAAAATAATATTTCTCCACAACACCCATTTTTTAATGTCTTTCACGTGTTACAACAATATTTTAAATTGGCTTGACTAAATATATTACGTTAAATAAAAATTCGTTATTTATTAGAGACATTATCTAGGTTAAACCAACATAATATAAATTATAATAAATTAAGATGATCAATTTCCAATACAACAATAAATAAATTTATTTATAATTATTATGTTTAGATAATGCTTAGATAATTTCAAATCATTTTAAATTAGATGATATAATACAATTTTGAAATAATTTTTTGTTTACTATTTTTCCGCTCTTAAACCATCTTAAAACACATTAAGTTATTTTTTGTTTATCCTGGATCATTTCTGTAACATTTTAAAGTACAGGAATTGTGAAGTTGAATCTATCGATCAGGATTGGATGCAAGCAAAATGTCTTAGCATTCGCATCTTACAAACATCTCTGATTTTTATTTATTTATTTTATTACCATCCATTTTTGAAACTGGAACCCATTTACTTAACGTCATTGAAATTTTCCTTTTCCGACAGATGTTGCTCTGTTTCGAATTTATTTTTATTATTTTTTAGGTTTTCCAATTGGATATTAATCTTCACTTTAATAATGTCTGTTTAATTTTTCAATTGTAAACTAGCGAATAAATGAAGCAGATGCTTTATTACACACAGTTCTCATCGGCCCTTGTAGACAATGAATAGTTATAAAAATAACTCTATATAAATATTTTTTAAAAGCTGAGCAGCGGCTACAAGGACTTTGTTCAGTTGTCGTCTCACTAATCTAATCTCGAAATGGGAAATTTGTGTACCATTTGAATGCAAAGAGACATTATTCTGAGAAAAACTACAGCATCTGTCGAGTCGTTGAAAGTCGTTTTGGTTTTTGGTACTCTCTATATTAAGTTAAATGAAAAAACTAAAAATGAAATATAACGTAAGCGTTACTCGGGGTGATGGTAATAATCTAGAGGATCGGGGTAAAACACAATGACCAGGTTAAGCCAGGACAATATCATAAACAAGCGTTTTCGTGAAATATTTATCAAGTGCATTTTAGAAGATGTTATATTATGTCGTTTGATTTGAGGAAAGCCTCCGTGTCTGGAATATATCACTTCGTATAATAGACATCGAATAAGAATAGTCATAAATAATGCACAATAATCCCGTTACAACAAAATATATAACAATTGAAGGGTGCAAGAAATGCAAAAGGTGGTATTGCCAAAAACCAAAATGTTCACAAATCAAGGAAAACTGTAACACATTTCCAGACGACTATAAACACTCAGAATAAGTTTATTTATATTATGTAAAAAATAAAAAGGTAAACGATTGACAGTGTCAAAATAAATCTACCTAAATCGTAAACATTGTTTTTAATGATTTAAAGATCAAAACGTATTGCAGGTTTTGAAAAGGTAATGGGAATAGCAAGTTTTAAAGTTATTCGTATTTCTGTTGATGCAAAACGCATTATTGCCAGGTTTTGAAGAAAAATTTAATATTGGCAATACCACGTTTTGCTTTGACATTAAATGTGGCGATATCACGTTATGCATTGGGCATCAGTTTTTCAATCGATTTTACTCTTAGAAATAATCGATGTTGTTTAATTTTGACCGAAAAAATTCGATATTAGCTATTTTTTCCGTTCAAAATCAATGTCTAACTCTATTTTCGAATTTTTGGCACCTTTTGCATTTGCATCCTTCAATTAGGACACCCAGCTGTGTGACCACAAAAATTTACGTCTGTGATATTTACACACCTCCCGCCGAAGGTAAGATTCTGCGGGGTCAAAACAAGTGGTTTCAATTTGAAATTTGTACCGAAATAAAGATGTTATGGAATTCGCACCACCATTTCAGACACTAGCCGAGTGTATTTAATATTTAATGGTGTTTGCAATTTGTACCGAAATAAGGGTTGTATGTAATTTGCACCGTCTCGGTTATAGGTACACCTATTTAGTCGAAAACAGTGTGTGTAATTTGCACCAAAATTAGTATCTGTATAATATGTGGTCGCGATTATCGAGTATTCGATTATTTCTCCAGATAATTGTTCGGGATTTTTGACTACCCATCACCTTATCAGCTGGAAATCATCAAACAGTTTGACATCCTATCCTCATCGTAGTAAGTACACTGCATAATAATAATAATAATAATATTACGTTTTATTAATTTTTGAACAGTAATAATGCATGTTTTATTATATATTATTGATTAACATATTAATATTATTTATGTTTTTTGATTTATTATTTTCATCAGATAGCTTAAAGTCGATACTGATGTTAACGTAAAGTAAAAGAGAGATGTGCATTTATATAGATGTCGAGTAGAAGAACCACTCAAAATATAAAATGGAATATTCTGTGTTATTATAGCTCACACCACCTTTATAATATAATATTTTCATGATCGTATACCTACCTATCGAGAGGATAATATATTTGAATTTTAGTGCACGTTACAATTCATATTTTTTACCAACCGAGAAGGTGAAAATTACAAACTCATTTCCAAGACTTTGATGGAAATGACACGTCCATATATTAATTTATTTTGGGTCGATTTTGATGCGAATTGACTATAATGTTTTGCCTTGCGGTATCTAAACCTACGATTAAATATCATATTATATCGGTGTATGCTCATAATCAAACTTTTAGCCAATATCTAAGTCAGTTACTTTTGAAGAAATTAAAACGTTTAAAACGTATTTTTAAAACAATTTTTAAAAAAAATCTTGATTACGGGCTCCTGTAAATTGTAAAATGTATTTTTTTTTTTGTTTTAGTTTCGTACTGTTTAACGGAATCAACTTTGGTGCAGATGCTTATGACAAGTTGTGGTCACTCGGTGTAACGTTTATAGATTAAAAAACGATAAAAAAAAAAATATAATAATGGATTATAATATATATTAATTAGTGACAATTATCAACTCGTTATTATGGTATCCACGACAGAGATGGCGTCGGCACATTGCCCGAACGGCTATTAAATCATACGTCATATTCTAGCAGATACCTACATGTTTGCTGTAGGACACACACTGAAATATTTAAGTTTAACGACTTATATTTATATAATAATTGTTAAACTTATGACGCTTTTGATAAGGATTGAAAACAAAATGAATTCTGAACCTATGTGCGTCAATTTGACAACGAATTGGCATTAAAGGAATAAAATAAATTAAATTGATTTAGTGAAATGCCCCCGGGGACTTCGTAGACATAAAAATTGTAGAAAAGATTTTGGAATGCTGCTTCGTCCTTTTCCTACTTTGATCACGATTCGCGATAACAGTAAACTAGACTTTTCGGCGATTTGATTATAACATATATCTCAATAATACGAGCGTTTAGATTAGAGCTGTTGATGCTGAAATTTTTATCGTGCAAAACTTTACCATCGAAATTTACCAAGAACTTTAGTACGAATTATTTCTTCGAATAGGCACTTATAACGAGATGGTTTGAGTTGTGGAAGAGGTTTGAAACCGTCTAAAAAGTTACCGCCTATAATATAATAATTATAGTCATAAACTAAAACGCAATAGAACAATATTGTTATAAAATGTGGATAAAATTATCAATTTTTGATCAACCGAGTCTAAATTATATTGAAATTCTCATTAACTAAATATTTACTGAATGTTTTGCTACAAACATTCAGCGAACTAAAATTAAAAAAAATTCGAACCGTGACGAATTGGACTCTTTGTGCATATAATGTTTACTAATAATTCATTAAAATATTGACGACGTAAAGTGATAAAACAAATAATCAGTATAATTTAATACAAAAAAAAAAAAATAAACTAATAAACAAATTTATTTTCATGCCATCTCAAATAATACGGTTCGTATATTTTATTTTACAGAGCAGTGTCTGAAGTTAAAATATGGTTCTTTGATAAAAAAAAAATGGTATATTCACTGTTAAATTAAAATGTTTAAACAATAACTAATTGATACAAGAATAATTTAATATTATAAATAAACAGTGACCCTTTACAAAATAAAAGTATATACAAATAACACCAAAAGGAAATAAAACATTTTAAAACCAAAACAATTACTCTGAGATATAAAGAGCACACCATATTCCATGATTTTGCGTGTTGTGTATTTTTTTTTTTTAAATTAAGAGCAACTAACGATAACTCAATTATGTTTCAAGTGCTACCACTTTTTTTATAATATATACCAGGTATATTATATTGTACCTATATTACAAACCACTCATTATTTCAGAACACGTATTGATTTTTTAATATCAGATATTTTTCGATACTTAAAATTCTATATTTATTGATATTTTTAAAATATTCACCCTCTTTTATAAAGTTGTATACATATATATTGAACACTAAGCAATTTGATGTCAAACAGCTATTACCGCAGTAAGTGGTAACCATAGGTATACCTTTTTATGTAAATATTTGTGTAATATATAGACGTAATGATAATAATGATACTAGCAGAATACTTTTTGTTTTGTAAATGTCGATATCCTGCAAGACTAAAAAATAATTTAGGTACTATTATAGTGAATCTAGGCTATTAAAATGTTGTGCACTTTTGCGGCACGTGGTGGAAATCGGTGGGTAAATATTTAACCACTCAATTCGGTTCTTTAAAATTTATAACTATCATCAAACCATTTTATAAAATTACGTATTCTATTTTAAATTTAATGTTAATAAAAAACTTTGCTCGTTCGCTGTGAACTTATCTCGTACAAAATACTGAGAAACTGGGGTAGATCTCAAATAAAAACTCTCATCGAAATCGTATATTGAAGATTGATGAAAATATAATAATTTATATAAAAGTAATCGTTCTATTTTTTTTAAAAAAAATCACCAACCTTACGAGTTATTTGAAGTTAATCGATTTTAATAGTAAAAAACATAAATAAATAAATTTAGTTTGCGATGTAGGTCGCACAACCTACTATGAATACTTAAATATTTTTGGTACTTATACTTGAAGGTAATTATTATATTGTTTTTGGTGGTAACTGTATTGGAATTAAAAACGGTTTCATGAATTAAATCTTTGAAATCGTTTTTGGTATAGTTCATGAATATTAATGCGATTCTTGTTATTTTGTTTTGGTTAATAAAACAAATTATTATGCATAAAACCAACATATTATACGAATTAAAATATATAAATTCTGTCTACTACGACAGATGAATTCATAATGCAATGTATATAAAGTTCATTGTATTCTATATTGTGTGCGTATAATATACTATACAACGACTGTTGAATCGACCAAGTGAAGTATTACATTTTTAAACAAGTTTTCAAATTTTTCATTTAATTACTTCAATAGTTGTAACACATAATTAACAAATATTAGTGTAAACAAAATAAAGTATTTTACGAAAGTTGTGAAGTTAACCAATTTTCTTTGACATTTTGAATATTCATTTGTCAAAAATATATTTTTGAAATAATATTATCCTATTTAAAACGTTATGGAGACAAATGTCTATTGTGTAAGTCGGTAAACCTACCATTACGGGTCTTTTTTTATAAAGTTTTGTACTTTTCCGAGCGTATTTTAATACAAATCGTGAAATCCGGCTTTAAAGTTTTTAAAAAATAATCTCATAGTGTTATTTGTAAAAGTCTCTTATACATACTATTATAATGATAAAAAATATGTATAAATATTGTATTATTTTTCGAATAAAATGATTTCTGAGAAATGTTATACAAGTCTAAAGTTTAAAATATTTATTTCGCCACATCGCGGTATTGTAAAACAAAGAACTCAATTTATTTGCGGGGGAAAAAAAGTACGTATTTCCTGTACGTCTACCACAATATTATAGGCTACGGGGTAAATCACTAGATTTCATTATCAGCATGAGGTGAAATAGAATCTTGGACGGCAGTGTAACAGAAACATTATTATAAAATGGCGATTTCTCCGAAAACACATGCGGGGTGGTGTATAGAGGTATTGCAGCGGAGAGGGGGCGAGAACGCACCGTGAGAAATAGCGTAGATTTATTTAAAGAGCATGAAATGGACTGGAAATGTAAACGGGCGTCCTGAAAACGATGGGAGGGAAGACAAACAACAAGGTTTTCCCGGATGAAATTTCATTGTAAAATGGGCAAAATACCGGTCGTGTATACAGACTGGGAAATTAAAATGAGAAAAAAATCACGCCAGGGTTAGCGACAAAAAAAAACATTCGGGAAAATTCGACGGAACTCGATTAGTATTCCGAACGGTTAAT
The DNA here is from genome assembly GCA_949089665.1 of Macrosiphum euphorbiae. Classification (NCBI taxonomy): domain Eukaryota; kingdom Metazoa; phylum Arthropoda; class Insecta; order Hemiptera; family Aphididae; genus Macrosiphum; species Macrosiphum euphorbiae. Next base: position 33,592,195 of record CARXXK010000005.1, read on the forward strand.
AAGCACCACGTCGTTAACGGTTTGTTTGAGGGTAGCAAATAAAGATTTACATTTCAAAATTGTTACAAAGGAAACACGTGTCGTACCCAATTGGGGGATACAATATGTTCTCAATAAAATTGTAAATTAAACGCAATATTTAGAGAAAATATTATCCTTTACTTTAATACCTAGATGAAGAAATAAAAAACTAATTCCGATATATTATATTATATGTACTCTAAGAAATAATTGTCTCACTTCTATAAGTTATTGATTACCTAATTAAATACTAACTTCGTTGATGACAAATTGAAAACAAGTCGAGTAAGTAAACAATAGAAAACTGCAGAATACAATAATACTAATTTTTGAATTCGTTTTTTATTAATGTAATGAACAATCATTTATAATTAAATTGTGCAGCGTGATTTTCAAACAATAATCACTCGAAATAATATAATATTATAATATTATATATTATACCTAAGAAAACAATTCAATTTATTGTTTAAAATTTTAAAATTGTTTTGAATAATTATACGTTTTAATTAAATATTTCAATGCAAACAATTTTTCAGCAGAATTTTTAAAGTGTGGTTAGTCTTAGGTTTGTTAAGTAATTTTATTAAAACTTAGATGAGCAGAGTAAAGTGACACGAGGGTAACCCGCCTCTAAAAGGCGCATCCACTACAACTACTTTCTTTTATTTATTGTAAAGACTTTCATGAAAATATTTTATTCAGAATATATTAATTCTTAAGATATTCTGAAACTCTTCAACGACATACAGAAATAATTTAAAGCATATAATATTAAATCCTGTTATATCATAAACAGGAACTGAGCCTGAAGTCGTTTATAAAATTGAACAAATACCATAAAATAAATTGTTTACATAAAAGTTTTTTTTTTGTCTAACTTTGACATTATATTTAAAGTATATTAGTAGTTAAACAACATTATAATTTATTGTATCTTCAAAAACATAAGTATGATAACCTAGCCTAGTATGATACTTTAGTTATGTGTGATGTGATTCTTAGTTTATTTAGTTCATACTTTGTAGGTTATTATACCTACTTATTATGTCTATACAACTGTAATCATCATACAAATAATGTATGTAAATAATGCCACCTATTAGAATTTTGATATTATATTCAAATTAAAATACAAAAAAGAAAACAATAATATTCTTTTTATTATCATTGATCAATTTTACTGTCCATTATACATTTGTAAAAACAACAATTAGGTATTGTTCATTTATTTCTTGTGAATTCAATAACAATTATAGTTTACACTTAAATAAATACTACAGCTAAAATACAATAGAATATTGTAATATTCAAAAAACTTTATCAAAACAATAGGCACCGTACTTTTAGTAATATTGAATAATTTGTCGGAAAATTTTAGAACGGAACTTATATTATAATTATGAATTAAATAGTATATTATTTTGCTTTCCTATATAGATGGCATTCGTTTATCATTTAAGTATTATTTTCCATGAAATCGGTACCTACCTATACTAGCCGAAGAGTACTTTAGATTTCATAATTTTTTTGTTTACCGAATATAAGTCCATATTACCTCTGTGACATTTAAATACGAGTATTTTAATGTTGTGGTTTACCAAATACGGTCATTTTTATATTTCCGAACAATATGCGTTTACCAAGAAAACTAAATATTTATATTGGATAAAACAATAAACATTTCTCAGAAAGATTTGAAAAGTAAAACAACTTTCTTGCTTAAACTGCTAATATTATATTACTAGATGGAATCGTTTTATTATACTCCCGTCATCAGAAACACTATGAAAATAATAAAATTATTAGTCATTATACACCTTTGATATTATCTTACTTTAATCGTGAAAGCTGTAGATATCAAACTTGTTCAAAATCTCTAACGAATTAGTGGTCTTAATTCAAAATTTTAATTTGTGTGAAAGACGTAGTTAGACAAAGTAAACTGTATTATATTATTTTATTTAGGTTTAAAGTGGCCCATTTTTCAATGGTATCTGTCACGTCTTTCTGAAGAGATTAATTTATTATTTTGTAAAGTGTACAATATGATAAATCTGAATTTTATACAATTTTCAAATCATTTACATCGTGGTTTCAATATTTTTTAAATATTTAAATTATATTTTTCATAATTAATTGTTCTCGTGGTATTACATAACATTATACTATTTATAAACACTTAACGTTTCTTCGAACATTCCAATAACAGGTAGTGGAAAAATAATATTAATCCAACATGTAATTATGCAGTAATTATTTTAGAAGTTCAAACTACTTAAAAAATAACCGATAGTTAATTAATAATTATAAATAAAATATGCTTGTGACGGCGCATCGTGTAGGCAAAAGTGGTACGGGGAAATATTATTATGTCTCAGAAATACTGTATGTGTCATAATCTATAATAAGACATTTTGAAAATTGCCTTTTTTTATTATTATTAATATTACTGTATATGGTATAAATATATTATTATTATATGGGTACTTGTAATGATTCTGAAAATTGTACCTTTTATAACTCATGACTTTTATATTATTACATGGATCTGGATGACCACCATAATAATTCGGCATGACATCGATACTAAAGTTTATTTTATTATAACGATTTTTACAGGAAGCGACATCGTTAGACTATTAAACCAATCACTTGAAAATATTATTCAAAAATTTTTTTTTAAATTACTTTTAAGATTTTCAACAGATATAATAATTGTTTTAATTAATGATATTAATGTTTAATTAGGTACATTTATAAAATTATATTAAGCGTAATATTATCTACAAAATGTACAATTGTCTACTAAATGCTGAAGTGGAGCATAGATATTTGCTAGTATATAGTTTACATCACATACAAAAATCATATCACAGTCACGTTGTAATTAATGTTTGAATTCAGTAGAAATTAATAAGCATGATTATAATATTATCTATAACGTTAATAATTAACAAATTACAAGATGTTCATGATTTAGTGGAAAAATTAATAAACTTTATTAAAACGCGCCTACATTATATAATATTAATCAATATTTTATTTTCGAGATTTATATCAATTACATTTGTATAAAATGCAATCCTTGAATATAAATATAATTTTTTTAAGGTTTATTTTTTTTTCTTGCCATATAACTAGACTGTTATAATTGATGCAATGAATAATGATGTATCAAATAACAGGTAAACTAATTTTATATTCAGTTGACATAGAATTAATAATAAAAACAAATACGATATGAGGTTTTTATGTTTACGATATTTTATACAAGGACAGTCGAATTCATAAATTATATCAAGCTTAGAATTTATTTTATCTGCAGGGTATTTAATTTAATTTCCTAAATATATCATAGTAATTCTGTTGTTCGGCTGTAAAAGAACAACTAAACCCTGGTTCTACGTATAATTTAACAAAAAATTACATTTATGCTGAATTGCATTCTTTTCTGTAGCGTTAAAATTGAAATTGTTTTTGGAGCTCTTATTATATTTTATATAAATAAAATATTTTTGTGATATCCATCTGGTGTGATAAAGTACACAAGGATAACGAAAGACGGTCTCCACTGTTTTGGACACAAAGATATAACACACACAGTTTTAAAAACATTATTGTACTGCAGATTCTTTTGATAATAAGCTCTCATTATCACGAAAAGTAATGAATATGCATCTTTTTACATAATTTGAATTTATTTAAAAACATTTTTTGGCGTTTATATTTTTTAAGTTTTTACTGTTTATCTACTTTTAACCATGTTGATAAAATGCGATTTTTTATTTACTTTGTACAACAATCAATGTACCTACTTATCTCGAAATGTTTAATATTTCAGTTTTTCTACGTAAAATAATGTGTGTGTAAATGTTCCGACATCTAAGTATTTTAGAAAATTAATTATGACCACCAAATTATTAAGTTACTGTTGTAAGTAACCGATTATTATCATAAATCTCCAAACAAGACAAATATAATGACAATATTTAGGTGTATATGTAAATTCTGAATATCGATTTATCTTTTTTACAACAATCACTACTTAATAATTAATTGAACAAACACAAAATTATCCGAAAGTGAATTAAAGATATTTATTTTAATATTAATTATTAAGATTAAATTGGCATTTCAAACGTAATATTTTACAATTACATTGTATTCCAATAATATTATGTGTTCAAAATATTTATAATATTAGATTTAATAAGAAACTATAATTTAATCAATATCTTTGGTGCTTACAACAACCTGCAAAGGCTTTTGAGTTGCGAATTTTTCCCACTGCAGCACAACAGATAAGCACACTAATTATTTTTACAACTTGCCCTAAAAGAAGACCTTATTGATAACTTTATGGCTTATACCATAACGTTTTGTACTACAACAGCAACTAGACTATAATATAGTATACATGCAATCTTAAAAAAAAAAGACTAATCAAGTTCTGAAGGGTTCTTCTATCAATGGATTGCCTCGCTTATCAATTTTTCAATAAACTGTTATAATATACAGTGTACATAATATGTCATCGTCATGTTTAATTATTGCGTTATGGTAAAATATAAAGATTGTAAGTTTTCCGAAGAGAAAAAAAATTATTATTATTATTATTATTATTATTCGTTATTTATTAACGCCTGTTCGAGCAATTTTTTTTTTTTTTTATTTATTTGAAGAAATCTACAATCTATACATGCTTTTTGTACAATAAGTAGGTTTGATATATGAAAGGTAAAATATGATATGAGTAGTTAGATTAGGGAAGATACCCAGTGGTAACACCCTAAGCAATTTTACAAAGGTAAAAGTAATTTTTGAAACACTTATTATTACATTTTGTTTTGTTTTTTTTAGACAGTTGTTTAGAAATAATTCACAGAACATAGTGATAATAACATAGTGAACATAGTGATATTGTGATGAACTCAAATCTATAAACGTCTATCAAAACGTACTTTCAGTAATAATTTGAATTCATAATTTTACCGACATAAAAATATGTACAAATCGAGCTGAAAACCGTAGTATATATAGTTTCGAGGAATTGTGTGAACATTCAACGGTTGTCACGGGGTGTACATCAGCCGACCATTCGTGTCAGATAGCATTGTAGGCCTTTGCAGTAACGCGAGGAAAAGTTGTGTCAAACATGATTGATGAATAGGCTAAAAGACAAGTGTCCCGTGAACGCCCTGTGTACACGAGGCGAGATAAAATGTCTCCTCGCCCCCCCCCCCCCCCCGGACGGCGGGGTCGTATCATTAGCTCATTCATTTTCCACACCTCGTCCAAAAGTAGACGATTTCACAAACTGTACCTATATCGTTTTAATTATTTCATCGTCGTCTAACACAGTACCGCGGTCGTGGTAATACGAGGCCGACACATTGCGAGAGACAGCAGCAGCAGCTAGCTGCAGGTGCCCACTACTTTAATTTGACGGAGATTCTTAATATATATAATAATAACAATGGAAAAATATATAGAAGGTACCTATACTACTCTGATTCGATGGGGATTTTTAAATTATAGAAAATCAAATAAAACGTCAATCTGTTGAGCATAATTATCAATAGAAAAATGTCCGGTTATTACAATCTACGTAATAGATTTAGGTAATTGCATAATCATTATAAGTATCAGCTGAAACATCCAAACAACCTGGGAAAAACACAATCTGTGTATATTATAGAGGTTAATAGCGTATGCAAAGATTTATGTTTTTTAAGTGTTGAATTTAATACGAAACCGATTCCCGCCAATTTAAATTAGTAAATACCCGAGGGACGTTCTGCAGTATAATAAGATACTATTAGGTAATGTTAATCGAAAAATTTTAGTCTGTTATATAAACTTTAAAAGCGCACGACTGTATAGTCAAAAATGCCTAAATAAATTGTATTATATCGCCAGTTCAGTGTTTATCTCCGACGTAGGAAAAATATAAATCAATTGTAACTACAAGCTAGGTGGTATAAGGGTTTTCATAAACATTATCTACTAATAACTAATTAATTGTAAGACTCTACTTTGAGCGTTTCCTGACTTATGGACTACAGCTGCTTTTGGGAACCATCTAATAGAAATAAAATCTAAGCTTTCCAAAATTTAGCCAAAATCAACGACTCTCCGATTCTCCACCATAATATATACAGGGTGTCCCGTGAGGATTTACTCATTGCGATATCTCCTGAAATAATAGAGATATCGTAATTCTGTTTTCTTATTAAGACTCACAGAGGTAAGCACTACAAATAACTAATTTTTTATTTTTTTTTTATGTTTTGGTAAAAAAGTTAAAAAAATTATTTTTTTAATTAATTATTTAAAAAAATATTGAAGATTGCCATTTTGTAGAGTTCATTTTTCTGAAAATATTGACGTTTCAACATTTTAATTTCATTAATTTCCTGATTTTTAATAATTTTTTTAATTAATAAGTAAAACGGCAAAAAACCGGTTTTTGTCCGGGTGGCGAGTCCCCCTCTACGGCTAATAGGTAAATCCTCACGGGACACCCTGTATATATATATAACCTAACCTTACCTAACATTTATGTGTAAAAAGTAAATTAGCATAATGATTTTAATACGATAACTTCAATTTATGAAAGAGCACTCTATTCTTAAACGTGTTTTCGTAAACGACTTCAAAGATATCCATAAGAGTTGTTTCTTTCATAATACTCTACAAGTATGGGGGACGAGGTGGCCGAGCGGTCGCGGGTTCGATCCTCTCGACCACTGGGCGGTATTTTTCTCCGGGCAAGTCACGGTGTCCGGAGAACAAGTGCCGCCATCCCCCACTCCGGGGCATGGCAGAAACCTACGGGTGCCCCATTCAAAATTCTGCCAAACCCAACACACACGTGTTCCTCCCCCTACCGACATAACATCACACAAATAAACCACTACAGCTAATGGCCATAGTTGCCGAAGCTTAAGATCAATATAAAAAAAAAAAAAAAAAAAAACTCTACAAGTATATTATTATAATATAGTTTGTTGTGCAATTTGGGTTTCGATGGTTTATTTCAGATTAAAAATGTAAACATTATTCATGTTATGGAATTTTTTCGTAATAATTTTACGTGTAATTTTAATGTCAACACATCATCATAATACACTTTTTGTATCAGCAAAAATAATATGTGCTAAGTACCTACTTATTTTTATAATATATTTAAATTTTGTTGAATGTTTATAAAAACAATACGATAATTCTGTTTGTGATAAAACCCACCCAAGAAGAGACCACAACAACTCACTTATATTTATATTATATATTATATTTGGTCATATTCTTTAGAAAATCTACCCATTGAAAACGATTACGAGAATAATATTATTTATTTATTCATTGGTTTGTTAGATATCTTCTAGGAATTCACATAGTTTAAATACATATTTTTTTCTTAGAATTTGAATTGTAACAAAAAAATACTTTTGATATAATAGTTTCTTGTTATTGTGTATCATGAATATTACTTTTTTATTTAAGAAACTTTCTCATTAAACGGACTCAATGCTCTCACAACGCACAACTTCTTATTTATAAATTGTAATATAAAAAACTTTAAATCGAAATAATTCAACGAATGTGTTTATGTATTATCAATTAAGTCGCAGTTCAATCATATTCATAAAATACGATTACATATGTTACAATATTGTTTGATATAATTAATAATACATTTATATGACGATGATATTAAAATAATAAAAACAATAATAACTATTAAAAAGACATAATATTTTATGTATTTATGACGTCTAAATCATTGCAGTGATGACAATCGTTTTAATATTATACTTAAACACTCGTTAGGTAGGAATAAAAACGAATTAAAATATAAATAATAATATGTCATTAAGTTGTTCGAGAATTTAATGAGAACGATTAATTGAAAAAAATATAAACGTTCGATTAAAATAAATATTAATTGATTGAAAACAATGCCATAAAAATAATCAAACAATAATAATCATTGACGATTAATAAACTGAACGATTTTCGCTCAGATATGACTTATACTTATGAAATGTTGAGCCATTAAACAAAAGGCGAGTAATAGCCAACACTAATTGCAATGGTCCCATATTAATGTTCCTATACGTACGTATCAGCGCCATTTTATAAATATCTTCAAATTCAATAATTTATATAATTATAACGAAACCGAACAATAACTATATTGAATTCGAATAATTTCTAATTATTAATTAAAATTGTAAGTACATTTTTGTCGATGTCATACACGCGTGCTTAAATATTATATTATTATAAAATATGAAATTAATATTCTACAACTTTAAAATACCATAATATAAAATAAATTTCTAGGTAACAAAAGGCAGAGACATAATATTATGTAATGTGGTTTCTATCTGATTTTACCGACCGACCATAATGTACCGTTTGGCGTTATGCTAGTTCAAAGGACATTCTCGCCCATAAATTAGCTCTTTTAACTTTTGTAATGACTCTTATGATTACGCGTACCTACGCCATTATATAATTAATATCTTCAAATTCAATAATTTATATTGTAACGAAACAGAACAAAATATACTATTGAATTCGAATGATTTCTAATTTCTAATTATAGGTAACTGTAAGTACATTTTTGTCGATTTCATACACGCGTGGTCAAATATTATATTACAAACAAAGAAAATATTCTACAACTTTAAAATAAGATAATATAAAATAAATGTCTAGGTAACAAGTGGTAGAGACATGTGTAATGTGGTTTCTATCTGATTTTACCGACCGACCATAATAATGTACCGTTTGGCGTTATGCTAGTTCAAAGGACATTCTCGCCCATAAATTAGCTCTTTTAACTTTTGTAATGACTATTGACTCTTATGATTACGCGTACCTACGCCATTATATAAATATCTTCAAATTCAATAATTTATATTATTATAACGAAACAGAACAATTACTATTGGATTCAAATAATTTCTAATTTTTAATTGTAAGTAGCTTTTGATCGATGTCATACACTCGTGCTTAAATATTGTATTATAAACAAAGAAAATATTCAACAACTTTAAAATAACATAATATAAAATAAATGTCTAGGTAACAAGTGGTAGAGACATGTGTAATGTGGTTTCTATTTGATTTTACCGACCGACCATATGTACCGTTGTCGTTATGCTAGTTCAAAGGACGTTCTCGCCCATAAATTAGCTCTTTTAACTTTAATTTGTAATGAATCTTATGATTACGCGTACCTACGCCATTATAATATGAATATCTTCAAATTCAATAATTTATATTCTAACGAAACAGAACAAATACTATTGAATTTGAATGATTTCTAATTTCTAATCATAACTGTAAGTACATTTTTGTCGATTTCATACACGCGTGGTTAAGTATTAAATTATAAAAAATGAAAACATTCAGCAACTTTGAAATACCATAATATAAAATAAATGTCTAGGTAACAAAGTGTAGACATAATAATATGTAATGTGGTTTCTATTTGATTTTACCGACCGACCATGTACCGTTTGTCGTTATACTAGTTCAAAGGACATTCTCGCCCATAAATTAGCTCTTTTAACTTTTGTAATGAATCTTATAATCATACACCTCGCACTGAAAGTTTCGCACATTGTTGTAAAAAAATAATATCCTTCAGAATCGAAACTCAAAAGAAGACATTATTGTTCCGGTGTCATAAGTTCGTTGGCAATGTAATAAAAATAACTTTTATATTTTTTTGTTTTTAAACCACTTTTTTGAAAACTTGTTTTTTCAACTCTTGTATAACGAAATTATTTACTATTTGGTTGTTGACGTTACAGAATACACTTTTATAAAATTCGGAATATTGTATTTCTGTCTAATATTTTATCGTACAATGAAAATTTGAACAAACACGGACTGTATACTATATAATGGTTTGAATTTTATTAGAATTTTTTACACGACTATAGGTACTTGAAATAGTAAATACTAAAATATATAAATATGATTGAATAATCAAGGACCTACATATTACATTGTATAATAATATAAGAGATTAACTACCGCACGAGTTATAAATAGTAATTGGTTTACGTGAATCGACATTTTCCCAAGTGCTATAAAAATAGCCAATTCACCATAATATTTTGTACAGTTTTATTTATCTCATTAAGGTGTATGGGGTTTTAAGCAACTTCGGCCAAGTTGACCTTTTTTTTTTTATGAAAAACAGTAAAACTCGTATGATGGATATTACCAAAAATAGGAAAATGCACTAGCCAATTATTTAAATATTTGTTTACTAGTACATTTTTTTTTAGAAACAACAAAAACGAAATAACATGCAACTATCATCGTCGTGTAAAGTATGTCATGTCCATGATTGACCATCGTGTTTATAATACATCACTGTTCACCTTTTCTCCCTATTCACTAAGATGTCCGTAAAAATGACAACTCTTAAAATATTATGATTCTAGCTTTGTTCAATTCGTTGTTTAATTTTTGGTGTAATGGTGAAAAAAATTTAAAGAAGAAAAGAAAGGATTTATTTTAAATCGGTGAATAGTAATAAGTTTTATACTTTTTTTACTGGTAACCAATTAATATCGTTAGTAGAAATAAACAAAATATACGATGTTATGATTTAATCCACGTAGGTACAAAATAAAGTGACTAAATATCCATACAGGTTATAAAATTATATCCAATTAAAATAAAAATTTTATTTTATGTAACCTGCAGCGACGACTATTCTAAATATAAAAAAAAACTAAAAATAATTTCATCTATATAACTATTGTACTAAATTGTACCCAATGTGTGCTATCAGACTTAAGTAAATAAAAATTTACGATTTGCATCACAAATCTCAAAATTCTTGTTAGAGCACCTCTTTAAAACGCGAAATTCGGAAAATCCTTTCTTAGTGCACCCTTACACGGTAGAACCAAGATACCAAGAACATTACAAATATCCTGGTATCATGGTTTAGACTCTTTGTGTTGATCAATCAGTCAGTCAGGAGTCAGGACATGTTCGATTATATAGAAATCCGTGAATACAGTTTATATGTCTACTTATAATATTATTATTTAGTGTCTATCGATAAAATAATAACAATCCAATAAATATTTTACGTATTTTGTGATCCTCAAATCCAAGAAAATAAAATTACCTAGTGTTGTTACCATAACCGTGGTTATTCGGCTATTATTTGCAAAGAGTTGGTTGTACTGATACTGTTAGGGTGTATTTATCTGTTTGAATTTTTACTCTCAGTAATTTGATTTTAATTATATTGGCTGGCTAAGATCTATGATTTAGATCTGGTTTTTCAATCAATTAAAAATGTTGGGCTTAATTTTATTTTAAAGATGTTACCCACTATAGCGGTATCTCATTATAGATGTTATCAAAACTCCATTAAGTATAAAGTGTAATTATATCCTTAGTATATTTTTTGGATTACGGAAACTTAAGAAGAGAGGTTTAAATTGTATTTATTTATATAATTTTTTTTTTTTTAATGTACCTACGCTAAACATCGAATAGATTGGAGGGCTACTGCAGATAATAATTAAGTCTCATAAATTACGACATAAAATAAATTACAAATAGAAAATATATTATAGTTTTCTTAATAATATATTTGACGAGTTGTATTCATTAATTGTATTTTGTTGAATTTTTTTTTATTAACAAACACACTAACAAACCTGAAAACTATTTTTATTTTAATAACTAATTCATTGGAACTAAGAGAAATAATAGTATCTCTTTATTTATAACTGTAAAAATTTCCTTTTTCTGTTTTCTTTTTAATAATAGTAATTTGCGTTATTGATGATACCTTCTATACAATTTATTATAATATTATTTTCTTTGTTTTTAATTCTACCAAAATAGTAAAATAAATATGAAATATTTACTCTGCTTTTAAGGTTTTTTGACAATGTTGCTATCATATTTAACTTAAGCTCCGTCGTTATATTGTATACTTCATATTAAACCATATCGTAAAAAAAAATTACTATCCTAACAATAAAGAATATAATTTATAGGTATATAAATAAAAAAAATTATAAGCATATATCTACTATCATTGTTTTATTATTAAATGACACAAGTTATAGTTCTTTTAAAATATATTCAGACTTATTCACCTTTACAATAATAATATATTGATGATAAATGTAAATATTGTAAATATTAAAATCTTAATCGTTCATAATATCATAAGCAATTCCAGAACATTTAACAGAAAAATAATAATTATGACCAACAAATCAAATAAGCCACTACGATCTCGAGTACATCTTGGCTGCTTGTATAAATTATTTTACTTATATATTTTTTAAATGAACACTGGAAAACAAAATAATAATTTCTGTACCTATCTGATGGAAATATCATAATAATTTCATACATTAGTGTGGATCGTTGGTCGAAAATAAGCATCGGGATGAAAGAATTCGGAACCGCCAAAACAGTTTATTGATTTTCTGAAACCACCATTTACTCAAAGATTATTGAAATAGCATTATCATTTCTATTACAATCGATCTATGCCTTCCAATAGGCATGAGGATTATTTTTTAGAAAGAAGTGGAGATTTTTATTACGGCCAATTAAATATAATATCGTATAATATTACGATCGTATTCTCCGAGTATAGTAATAACTAATAACAAATAAACTATGGAACATATTAATAAGTTGCTTTTGCTATTTATTTTTTTTTTTTTTACTCTCTTATCTTGACGAGCGTTTTACCTAACCTATGAAAGGGAAATTCGTCAAAATTCTAACTTCAAACGCTTATAAAAAAATTATTGCGGATTTACGTTTAATTTTTTTTTTTAATTCAAGTAAAGTCATATATAATAATGATCCTTGTGTTCAATTGTTAAGCCAGGGAACGTTTTTTAACTCTCATTTATAGATAACAAAAAAAAAACAAAATTAAATAGCTCAATTTATATTACAACAAAACGAGAAAGTAGATTTTGTCAAAAATTGGATTCGCATGAAAATTCCTTTTATTCCTTGATTTTTCCCAATTATTAAGAAAAGTTCATGACATTTTTACTTTTGGCCCTCAGAGAGCCAACTGCCTGCCAGAATAAATGTTCAAGTTGAATATAAAAAGTGTCTCTACAAAAAAAAAAACAAACATTATTATAAAATCAATACATTAATCGCACCTCTCGGAATCTAAAAATGGATATTTCAAACTATTTAGTCGTAAACAAGAAGGCGATTAGGACATTTCTATGGAATTTCTCGGAATAAATTAAATACTAATGTATATTTAATCACATTAAGCTTAATTAGTTTTATAGTGTTTATGCATCAGAGTTCTCATCCCTTCTATTTTAAATGATCAAACTATCAAATAGAAATTAGGTAGATACCTATATACATTTATCGATAAACTTTAACTACCTACCTGTTTTTATTTTTTTTTTACAAAGCATATATTATTATATGTATAGTGTTACGAAAACCAACGTTTCAATTTATTTAATACCGAGTTCAATTTAGCGTGACACAAAAATTATTTTTAACAGTTCCGTGTTTAAACAAATAAAATAAATTCACTTTGGCAGTAAACAAAAAAAACTATACTTATGATGTATTGCATGATATTTTGCTATTCTTCTTTGTAACGCCAAACGTAGTCTGTCCATATGTATTATACATATATATTTATATCACTTGGTTTGGTAAAATTATAAAATATATCACCGTAGAAACCACGATATCATGTAAACAACTTGGTAGAAATGTACGGCGTTAAATAACCAAACTTCCTAGTACCTAAACGTGTGCTTAAAGAAATTGTGTCAACAAATATTTTCATTGATTTAAGACTCGAATATAAGCCACACAATGTAAATGAAAACAAATATTTGCCATGACATGGAATGTGAGTAATATATGACGTGAAAAAGTTGTTCTCATTCGTCGATGACTTTTAAATGTATTAAAGCATTCATATGTTAAAGCGACAGAAATAACCGTTTTACAGTAGATGGGAGTAAAATAAAATTTATCAACTGATTTCTAAATTCATCAAACTAATAACTGCTAAAAAAGTTACTCGTAGCGGGTTTCAAAAAAATTAAATCTCCACACGTACTATGTATATTATTCAGAAATTTAAAAAGTTTTGAAATCTTTCCATTTAATGGAAAATGAATGATTCAAAAAAATTACTTTTATTTAATCGTGGGCTGCGGTGAATAAAACACATCAAAATTGACTTTAGGACACCCCATTTCCTTAAATCACATTTAAAATGATCTCGAATTGCCAAAATACTTTATATTAAAAATATTTTCCACTTGGTTTCTTTCACATTTCAAAAACCATTTCCTCATGTATTATTTTCACAAGCACACACCCTTTATTTATTACTTTAGGGTACAGCTTTTTTGTTTGTTAAAATATGAGTTATAGTTTTCGGGAGGATCCGCCGATACACTTTTACTCTATCTCCACCGTCATCACAAATCGATAAATCCCTTAGTTATGTGAGGAAAATGCGTGTCATCAAGTGGGGGAACCTCTATCTATATGACGATTTGTACCCGGTCATGACCGGAAGTACGAAGCACACATATGTTGAAACCGCACCCTGCCATACGTCAGTGTATTCAATAATTTAGCAACTCATGTTTACGAAGATATTTTTTTTTTTTTTTTTGCAGACATTTTATGTTGACATCAATGGATTTTTAAAGAAATTCAAGAATTTTTTTTTGGAAAATAATCTCGTTTGCTTTTTTTATAGTTGCTTATGCACGATAAATCAGAAATAACTATACTTATCCACTAAATCAGAATTACCGATACCATAAGGAAAATATATTGCTTTGTATATTTATATCAATGGTAACTGATTCAGTTATTTTGTAATTTCTATTATAGTTATAAGATTATTGAAACTTTCACTATTAAAAATATAAAAAACCATTTAAATATTGTTTGTAATGCTAAAAGCTTGATTATAAAATATGACTTCATCTAGATATCACTAAAAAATTCGGACAAGTAGGTATGGGTATAATAAGTACGTTCTATATAATTACAACAGTTCTAAAAAAAAATCCTCTTATTTGAATAAAACGGGTAATTTTCACTCCCACAAGCTAATTACAGATTGTAAAAATGGAAATTAAATAAAGTTTTAATAAAACACAATCGAGATTAACAATAAAAAAAATTGTATTTTCGATTGTATAATAAGACGTACTTACTATAATTAACTATTCTTCGCCACATATAAAATATTGAGACATCACCCTATACTTAACTCATATTTATGAGTGAATGGTTTTAGTTTCAAACGACGTGTAAAATTATAATATAATACTGTATAATAACGTTTCAGTGACTATAAATTTAGATTTTCATAATAGGCATCTATAAGTTCATTGTTAATTTTGTAGCGAATATATTTTACGTATTGTTAGTCTGCCATTGTTGGGACCTGGTCATGATGAGGTGATCATATTAAGCTACTTCTACCTGCTGTAATTAATTAATAATTTTGTATGGCCTAATAATATTATGTAGTACCCTAGAATGCGACGGTAGTGTAAAGATGACATTTAGTTTTTATGACCAGCTAATACTTGGTATTTTTTTTTTTTTTTTTATATAAATACAATTTTTTTTGTAACCTACCTCGAAAATGTTTTCAAATAATATGCAAATGCGACGATCTGTAAGTATTTTATTTTAAGCGTTTCGAATACAACCCTGTATAAGAATAATAATATATCAATTAATTAAACCATTTTCAAGCAGCAGGTTATTGATACAATAATAAATATTACATTTTAATTATATAATACGAAATGCAGACCATTGTTTGTTCAATTCAAATCTATATTAAGTTGTTTTGTTATTGTAATTGCTGGACTATAAGTTAATTTCACTAGTATAAACAATAATCGAACAAATATAAAATGGCATATGATGTATTATGTTATGTATAATTATATTTATCCATTTACATCATATTTATTATTTATCGTGACCAAGGCAGCCAATCAAAATGCCACTTTCCCTTTCAACGTAGGTACCTAGTTATACTGGATAAACACGAATGCTCTTCCCACCAGACTATTATTTCGTTATTTACAATTAATATAATGGATGCGATACAAAATGTTCATTTATCATCCACCACAGTTGTTAGACCTGTGATAAGCATACTGCCTTCATAGGACTTTGATAATGAAACTAGTATACAAAGTAAGACGAGCTTTACTTATTTCTATTTAAACTTAAGATACGATAAAAAAAAAAAACAGAGAAATAGATTAACAAACAATTTTGTTTAGGTACTTAATATATTTTTAAAATATTTTTTGTTATTTTTTCAATTATTAAGAGATAATTTTTAATTGTTGCATTACCCAATTTAGTGGACCGACATTTAGTATGTTACCTATGTGCACTTCCACTATGCTCATCTAACTTTAAACACTTATAAGTTATGAATTATAACTATATTTAGATAAAAGTTTGAAATTTGATTTATTTTGGTATATTAAAATTCTCAGGAAAACATCCTGATTTGGAATAAGAAAGGAATAATGTTTGCTGTAATTTAAAAGAGTGAAATATTTAAAGTATATGTTAGTAAGTAGCTAATGACTTAAGCAAACAAATATTGAAAAAAAAACTATATTTTTTGAGATAATTATTGTTTACAAAATCACTCAGTATATTATCTTTAGAATAATAGGCTATAATCTTAAATAATAATAAGCCAATCATAGTATACAATAACAATATATTGTGTATAAAAAATAAGTAATCAGCGTTGACGGAGAAAATGTATTATTATGTATTTTAATGACAATTATTTTAAAACAAAAGCAAATTAATTTTTTTCGTGGTAAAATGACCGGCTACTGCCATAATTAAAATCACATTTTCAATCAAATAAATATTTTCTTCTTAATTGATTGAAGTGTCTATTGCAACGAAAACTAACTTATTTATACTGTGATATTATTTTTTTCAATTCGTTAAATGTATGCGATTTATTTAAACCATTTCGAGATAATTGTCTCGAGGACGGGTCCAAAATGTTGTATTTTTTATAAACCAAAAAATGAAAATAACCTGCACTACGGCCATCAATTATTACCTTAATTTTTAGAACGACAAATCAATTAATATTAAATAACAATGCAAAAATGAAAAGTGAGTAATTGAAATGAAAGAATACACACGAAAAACGAAATGACAGAAGGGAGTGTAGTAACTTTTGTTTTTAATTAGACGTAACTAATGAATTTCATTCATCTCTGTCCGTCCATCATTTCTCGAAATAACATTAAAGCTTGAATAAACTATCATTTATAAAGTGTGAACTACATTGTTACGGTTAAATATAGATTGTACCTACACCTAAGCGGATAAGAATTAATTATTTTGAAAGCATGAACAATTTTAATCTTCAAAATTTATGAAAATATCTTCAAGTTTTTAGTTAATGGTTTTTGATAAATATTGATGACTAGGCAACTGCCTACGACAAAATTAAAGCATAAATTATTATTGTAACAATATATAGTTTTTATTTTTTAGAGTTCTGTCTACGAAATATCCAGGGCCATCAGACCTAACACTTTATATATTTATTTTAAGTAACATTTTTAAAAATAAGTAACTTTTATGAATTTATGATAACATTTCAACTATTTAAAGGTACATAATATTATATTATACTTGCCAATGTTTTCATTGGTTTTTCAATTTTCAGTAATCCACAATACATTTAAAAAAATACCTATCTCTATATACATTGTAAAAATACATCTATAAGTATTAAACAATTATTAGTTATCAACTATTTTTCCAATATAAATTCCGTAATTCTGTACATTTACATTCTAGTTAACACTTTACAGCTTCGTCTGTAAATAATTTCTGCAATTCTGCTCAAAATTAAATCCCAACGTGAATTATTGTGTTAAATTATATATTCAAAAATCTATTAAATACAGCAACTAAAGTTATTGTAATCGCATATGCATATTTAATTTATATCCTCACAATTTTGATATTCACTTCAAAATTAATTATTTATTATCTATTTATTAACAAGTGTTCTCAATACTTCCATTTTTTAAATACAAAATAAAATTGAATTTACATTTTTCTATTTTGTTTACAGTATTGTATAAGGCTATAAGCTGCAGGTTGCCTATAGCTGATATTATGTAAACACCGACATAGATCTAGATGGTCTTTCACAATGGCACCTGTTCTCATAATAATTATGATATATTATAGAAATAATAGGATTATTCTAATAACGCATATTATAATTATCTATGAGCCGGATAAAACATTTGTTTTCCTATACTGTTTGCTACGACAACCAAACAATAACAATGTGGTGATCATAGGCGCACATAGGGGGGTGCTTGGGGGTGCTTAGCACCCTCGAGGTTTAAACTAGCACCCCCAGTTCCCTATGAAATTTATTTCAGTATTTCACCAATCATTAATAAATTATTGTGGTTCGGATTTTTTTTCCATTACAAATAGACTACAGTTCATGAATTTGGGATTAAAACAGTATATTGCATAAATGCACGTTTCAGTTGTCGTCAAAATATTAAACAATAAGCAGCAATCATATTATAGAAAATCGTAATTATATCATTGAAAGCTTATAACCACTATTGATTCATTGCTATTTACAAATTGTATACAAATTTAAAATAATTGCAATGCAATTTATTATAGTATTAGAATTTAGGATGGTGTGGGTTCGAAGCCCCCTTCGGTTTTGTGTAACACAAATTATTCCAGCACCCCCTTAATTAACCCCCAATGTGCGCCTATGGTGGTGATCGGTATTCTGTTGTATCGATTAATCGTTATTCGATTGTGTCGATTGTTTACTCTTAACGATTTCGCATGGCCAATAACAGTGAACACTTTTAAATATGATTAAATGTTAGTCCTTGAAGCGTAAACGCTAAAAAAATTAAAGATATTTTGTTTTGTGTCACGATTCCTGTTTTAATGTTATCGTATACCAACATAATTAATATTATACTCTAGACATACTTCAATTGTAGTAAAAATATTAAAGAATACATCAATCGCAACAAAACAAAATTATATGTTTCTTTATTTTTGTTTGTTTTTATTATAGACTGAAAAAAAAAACGACCTCAGGTTTTCAGCACTAACTTTAACTTTAACTTAGTATAACTAAGTTTATCAAGATCAAATTGCACACACCCACGTTGTTTCTTACAATTTTATATCATATTATTATGCAAGATCGCGATGAAAGAATACTATTCTATACACATTTTGCTAAAGCACATTTTCTTGCCTTAATTATGTTGGTAAAAACTTACGATCTAAACTTTAAATTGAACAATATTCTAAACCATAATATCTCGCTAGTCTATACGATGATAGATTCTACTGTTAAACGAATTTAATTTATTATTTTTATTATCATATTTATTTTTCGTTTAACTTTTATAATATATTTGGTTAGCAGCAGTACACTATATTGCGTGTACACAAATAAACAGTAGTCGACTTTTAAATTAAGTCTATAAAAAATAGTTTTATTAACTTATCTTCGATACATCAACGATCAAATTTCAAATATATATATAAATAAAACTAGTTTATATTATGGTCGTATAATATCGAGTTTTAATGTTAAAATAATAAATAATATAATATATCATGTTTAAAAATTGTTCTTTTTGAATACAATTCATTGATATGATACTATATATAATAATATCAACTAACAATGTTAATACTATGAACTCTAATTCAATAATTTAACCATTTAAAGTTTTGATGACAGCGTTCCTAACTTTTCATAAACATTTATTCAAAACTATCTTCTATAGTCCACTAATCACGTTTATCGTGTATTTAAACATGTGACATAAAACGGTTTTTTCAAATCAATCCGTGTCCAAAATCATTTGTCGGCTCACGAAATTACCCTACGAAGTTTTTAATGTTTTAACAATATAGACGTGCACGTTTAGCACATTCTTGGAGCTATCCTACCTGGGCGACCATATACCTCGTAATATTTGTTACACACCCATACGACAAATTGTTACGTGTAAAAATGTTCTCGCTGAAACGTAATTTCAATTTATTTTCTCCGGGGACCAAAAATTATTATTTTCACGACCTTTTCCCATTTCCGACTAAATATATAATATAACTAAGTCGACACACTCCATCGCTGCAGCAGTGCGCCGCACGTATAGTTTCACGCATGGACAGTGTTGTAGGACGAGTGGGCGGAGACATAATAATGAAATATAAAGCAATTTAATCAACAGCAGTGGTCCTCTCACGACTCATCTTACCATGCCGAAAACTGAAAAGCATCATTGAATTTTCATTACTGGTTCCTGCGATATTGACACAGCTGCGTGTGTGCGACAGTTTTTTTTTTCTCACGACACTTAAATGCTTTGAAGTACCTAGTCTGCGAATCCTTTGATACAAACGGAAGCGTATACGCGGCCGGATGAAATTCGCGTGTTATTTCTCCTCATAAACATCGCCCGTATTACGTTATATTTTAATATTATATAAAATACGTCTCGTAAAACGCATTTTAGTTTGTTTTTTTTTTTATATATACTAACCGACGCGATACCTCGTACTGTATAGTGTTTCCCAATAATCGGTGAAATAATAGCATTCAGCTGCCTAAACAAATTAGAATATTTTAATCATTCCGTCAGCAAAAACGAATTTAAAATATACCTATCGGAAAAATCAAATCGAATAAATATTTGAGTTAAAAAGGTTCGGAAACATTGGTTATTACATATTATACTAACATACTGTGATATTATCGTATATATTGTATAAATCGATTACTGTATTATAAAGATTTTATTTAAACACAAACCGCGAGTGACTTTTTCAAAAGGGAACTTCAAGTTAAAAATTGTTGTCATCCCGTCGAAGAGTATCAACAATACAGCTATACAGTTCCTACTTTACGAATCAAATTTCCACTTAAAAAGTGACATTTATCACAGCACCTATTACGGTGTATAATATAACATATTATTATGATGTGCATACAGGACAGTACACATATGCAAATGCGTAGAACGAGTTTAAAATATTTTAATCTTATGTGTATAGTTAAGTTAAGTTTTTCGAAACTTGTTTATAGAACTTGGCCACTTATAAATACAAAAAGCTTAACTAGTACCTATCTACAGACACACTTTTTTACTTTTTTTTTTAATGGTTAGTTAGTTGTCTTGAAACACCTACGTCCTATTATCTTTTAAGTAATTTTATCCTTCTCGTAGAAGAATTTCATACTTAACAATTTTATGACTGAATGAGTATAAAAGGATCATAACATGTTATAGTATGTAAAATATGGATTATTCTTACTCAAAATAACACGTATAACATATTATGCTTTCTTTGCCGTCGCTCTGCTGGTTCGCCTCGACAGAGTCGTTAACGATGTTTCTTAAAATTAACGTGTTATTCAAGTACACCAAATTACCCACAGCACTTACGCTGTAATTCCAAAAGACGATATTTTCAAAAAGAGAATATTAAAATATGCACAGGCGCATTACCGTATCTCAATATAATAATTATATATAAAACAACTGTGACTGTGTATTTTCAACTTTTTTAAGTTGCTATGAGAAAAACTTATAATGCACTGTGTATTTGGTTTTAAAACATTTTGCACGAGACACAAAAATACCCCGATCCACTCAAAATCGAAATTTAAGGTGAACAAATCACAATTTATCATTTAACGTGTGTTTAAATTAAACATTATTCTGTATCCAAACAAATAAGATTTCATGTAAATAAACATTTATGTCTCGTAAAAATAAATTTGTGTGATCTTTTTACTTTGGCAACGTGTCTGCAGATGACTGATACTGCCTATAAACAGAGTTGAACGATTGGAAAATATAATTGCATTTACATAACATCGTACTATAATGCGTATAAGTGCGTGTAACGTTCAGATAAAGATGCGATGCGTTATAAAGGAGGATGTTAAATGAAGTAAGGAAATAAAACGATGCAAACGAGTTGGATTTTGTCCAAGTCTAGGTCCCGGTAATATAAAAAAAAAGTGAAAAAAAAATATATTATCATTCCAACGACGCGGAGCTCAAAATAATTAGGAATTTTATATCGTATTTGGGTATTTGGTAGGCGTAGTATAGTGTACAAATTTAAAACATCCATCTGATATTGTTTAGGTTTATTTCAACCCAATTCGTGACGGAAAATCGAATTTCATATTTTCGTATTAATCGGTTTTTCCACACAACTTGACTCTTGCAGGTCAGATAGTTCTTTTTATACAGAGAAGGGATATGATGTGTCTGAATTGGCTGCGACTTGGGAGGATTGGGGCTCGGGGGGGGGGGCTAAAGTTTTCGGAAAGGTTTGCTTACACTCGGCGGGTTTAATCCAGTTGGGATGGAAATGAAGTTAAGTTGGGTTGACAAAAGTTTCAGTTGGACGAATGGCGTGCCATACACCAGAACTAGAGCGTCTATGGGTTTTTTGAGGGAACATTACAGGTTTGTTTCGTTGTACGTTGGTGACGTGAAGTCTGATTTCGACCTGTCACAGTGTGATTATTTTTATGTGACTAACTTGATGGTAAAGTTTTGGGAGATAAATACTGTACACTCTATATATGCCCTTTCAGGTTCCGTCCGGAATGAAGTCGGAAGGACATGAAGCGCATGAAAAACATTTAAATTAACACCGTTTAAACAACATTATATTTCGTTCATGAATAGCATTTAAAAAAAAAAATCTTTCCTTGTTAATTAAAACTTCATAGTGTACTATATTTAATTGTAAAAATCAAAAAAAATTGTATTTGTTTGATACTAATTGAATTTGAGATTTATTGAAAATTTGATATCTCTATTTTCTATTATGTACCTAACATGTAATGCATAATATATAACAACAAGAAAAATGGATTTTTACTGACTACACTAATATCCATAATTTTTATTCAAACAAATCAGGTATTGAACTATAAAATATTATTTAAATATTATACTGAAATATCCATCAATAATCTTAAAGCAGCAATTCAAATATATCTGTAATAGTAACTTTCTTTATATTATTAGATAGTTGAAATAGTTTTTAAATTAAAATCGCATTATTGGGTATATGTTTTAGAATTATTAACATAACATTATATCTTTGCTAATTGTTGTAAACTATAATCATTCGCAGAGTAATAGTGTTCGAGCATTTACATTATATTTTCATTACCTACCATATAAATCTTAACGCAATACTATAAATCATCACAAATAATAATTAAATTACCTACAACATATACGCCGACAGGTTAAAACAGATTACAGCGGAAGATGTACGCGTGTATTATAATTATTTAATATACCTGATATGTAACTTCCGTATGTAGTTTTTAGTGTGATTACGCACCTGTTAATTCATTCATAAAATAATTAAATCTGTTTATAATCAAAAATAATTGCAATAATTTAATTTACATTCCATTAATATGATTTTGTGTTGAAATAAATGTGATAAAAACGAATTAGGATAGGCAAACATAATATGACAGAAAAAAGGTGCATACCGGGACATCACATAATCATCATTAAATTGAAATATTAAAAACATTTACTAACTTCGTCTCCTAATTAATTTACACGGCACAACGGGCGAGTAGTGGTGACTGTATGTATTTTTAAGTATTCATAATTACTTTTTCTGTTTAAATATTCAGATTAGGTATAGTGACCTACCTACAGTAAAAAAAATAAAAATTATAAAAATATGTGATTTTGATTTCTAGTTTAAATTTCGATTATTTGAATGAAATTTGATTTTAAAATAGTATAAGTAATATTTTATGTTTTACAGATGAAAAGGATAGTTTTTGTGAAGCTATCATGAATTTTAGTTTTGTTAAATTTAATTTAGTATACAATTTAGCGAAGTATAAATAATCTGTAACATTAGTGGGTATTTGTTTTTAATTTTCATTAACATAGTATTCTATTAAATGTCGTTAAATATTATAATACATTTACAATGTTATACGTTCGTGTTTATAAAATATATTTGAAAATCCAATAAAACTATAACAGTAAATAACACATTATAAACTTAAATTTATTGTTATGAAAATAAAAATCTAGTTTACTGCAAAAAAAAACCATTACAATATACATTTTTACGAGCAATGTAATCGTCTAATATTATAGACCAGGAAAATAGTTTAACAACAAAAATATACATTTATGATTTGTATACACATTTAAATCGACTTGATAAAATTTAAAATAATAGACGAAAAGAATAAAATATAGAAGTAGCCTAAATATGATTTATTTCTTATATCTAAGTCGTAAGTATAAATATTTTATGACTTCCGTGATTTTAATATCATATAATAATTATTGTAAACCTATTATGTTAAATCAAAAGAACCAATATTATTTTTTAACAATGCAACAGCAAAATTAATCGTGTGGTTCGTGTAGATAATCATAATAATAATACAAACGTGATAAGACCAATTTCAAAATTAGTTTCATTTTCATTCTTTAAATTATTTCACAGCCGACGATATAAAGTCATTGAAACTAAAATATAGTTGGCACCACCCTGACAGTGAAAAATTATAAGTTTAAAACAAACGACGACGAATAATAATAATATGATAAATAAATGAACAAAATATATTATAATCAGACATCAAATTCGCATACTTAAATGCGCATATTATTATATGGTTGTGCTCGTATATATAAGTAACAATATTTGTGATGGTATTTTGTTTTTGTCGTTATTTCCACAGAATTCGATTGCCGTTTCACGTCCGACTCTCGTAAAACTCGGTGTATGCGAAGTAGCTGAATCCATTTATGCGTCTGTTGTTTTAATATTATAACTAAGCGTGTATGGAAACAAGGATACAGATAAAACATCCCTTGGGTGTATATGGGCACGATAGGCCATAGGGTACAGAAATTCATATGTGATATATAAAAAAAAAAAACGACGTGGCAAAAAAAAAGGAGGTCACTGTTCCGGAACGACGAGCGTCAAATAATCGACGCACAATGTGTACAGTGTGTACAATGCCCGGTCACCTGACATGAAATCTTACGTAATCCGTTTACTATTATAAATCCCCATTGATGATAAATTCCCGAATAGTTATCAGCACGATAATAATTGTATTATTATATTAAAATAGGTTGAGTATATTATTATTATTATTCTGTTAATCAGTTTCGGAAATACAATAATATTGAATAATATCGACGCACTATGTAATGTATTATTATATTATATTTCATGTCATTATTCAACTCGGATAAAATCAATCGGTTCATAATGCATATACACGTTTACACATTGTATGGTACAACGCTCGATCGACTGACATGAAAATTGTATGATGAAATCTTACGTTTGCTGTCATAAATCCCAATGATGATAAGTTCCCGAACAGTTCAGCATAAACGTATAATAATTATATTATTAGTTAGGTATATTATAATAATTTAATTTTTTTATGGCTCGTTTTTCCCTTTTATGGAAAACGTTGAGTATATTATTATTATTCGGTTAATCAGTTTCAGAAATACAATTGAATAATATCGACGACGCACGGCGTAATATATTATTATAATATTATATTTTATGTCATTATTCAACTCGGATAAAATCAATCGGTTCATAATGCGTATACACGTTTACACATTGTATGGTACAACGCTCGATCGACTGACATGAAAATTGTATGATGAAATCTTACGTTTGCTGTCATAAATCCCAATGATGATAAATTCCCGAATAGTTCAGCATAAACATATAATAATTAAATTATTAGTTAGGTATATTATAATAATTTAATTTTTTTGTGGCTCGTTTTTCCCTTGTATGGAAAACGTTGAGTATATTATTATTATTATTTTGTTAATCAGTTTCAGAAATACAATTGAATAATATCGACGCACGGTGTAATATATTATTATAATATTATATTTCATGTCATTATTCAACTCGGATAAAATCAATCGGTTCATAATGCATATATACGTTTACACATTGTATGGTACAACGCTCGATCGACTGACATGAAAATTGTTATGAAATCTTACGTTTGCTGTCATAACTCCCATGAACTGATAAGTTCCCGAACAGTTCAGCATCACCGTAATTTTTATTATTTAGGTATATTATAATCATTTACTTTTTTTATGGCTCGTTTTTCCCTTTTCTGGAAAACGTTGAGTATACTTCTTATTCTTCTGTTAATCAGTTTCAGTAATACCATTGAATAATATCGACGCAATGTGTCGTATATTATTATATTATATTTTATGTCTTATTCAACTCGGATAAAATCCTAGAATCTATGATATTATTGAGATCGATGTAAACATTTTCGAGTAGATAGTCTTAAAAGTTATCCCGTCGATTTATTTATATAAAAACAACCCGAATTAAAATCAAAAGCAATAAAAAAAATTGTGAGAAATGTAGGATGGCATAACAATTTATCGTCATGATCAATCACGCAACGTTGGAAATGTACGATATGAAGGTATAAATATTAATCGCAGACAAAATCATTAATATTTGGATCGGATTAAGCTCATCCAGTCATCCTAGCTGTACCATAGTCCCATAGCTGGTACCTAAATAATCTATTATAACATTCTGGAAAAAAAGCACCTGTCAGCCTAGTCAAATACGAAATTAAACAACGACTAAAATACGAATCATTTACCATACAATAATAAGCTATATACGCTGTGCGTAAGTGCACCTAAACTTAATTAAGGTCGTCCCTCTGCCATAGGTACATTTAAAGGTACAGGTTGCATTCCGGTGCTTTAACGCCTAAAACTTGAACAGCACTTATTTAACTCAAAACTGACCATTAAACAGGTGCTGAAGGCGTGTCCCAGGCTTAGTGTGATCGAGGTGGCAGAATATTTGCCTTTTTTTCTCACTACACGTGTCGTCATTAGACGTCCTTATTACTCGTCTACTATCGTAGGGATCACATAGGAATAGTGGTTCTAGTCGTTAAAGTGTTTGTCAAGTATCTTTTCTCTCAGTCACTTAACCTCACCTACACCCCCCCCCCAACCACCACTCACATGAAAAAAAAACATTCGACCACCACTAATACGAACTATTCAATCCATTAGTAGGTAAAGTAAATTTTATATAAACCTCCAAAACAGGGTCGAGTAAAATGGTTTCATAATATTATAATCTATTTAAAAATATGTAAAACGATAAATATAATATATAAAATAGAGTAAGCAATGTATTTAAAGTACGAAAACACAAGATGGTTAGCACAAAAAAAATTAATATACAATATTATAATAACATTATGTTGACATAAAAAAATAATTCTATGTTAATTGACAATAAAATATAGCTCATGGTTAGGGTAGATAAAAATAAAAATATTACTTAAACAGGTAAAGTGTGTATATGATATATTTTTTTTTCAAAAAACCGACATAAGTATTTCAAACCAAAAACACAAATACATTTTTAGTATATTTTAAATTAACAACATTTTGTCCAATCCAAATAATAAGAGGTATTCGGATTTTACAAAAAAAAAAAAAATATATGAATAACGGAAATGAGTAAATAAAGAACACACATTAATATTTTAAAGCGTAATTAATTATAAATTCAAAAGCATACAGAAAAAAATGTATATTTTCCTTATAAAATATATTATAGTTTTCGATAACTTTGTATCACCCGCCTATTAAGTTTAAAAAAATTCATTGTTACGCAAAAAAATATTCAATCATGCGCCTATAAGCTTATTACAAATAATTTAATGTAAAATGAATTACCTACAAACTAAAAGTAAATTTCATAGTTTTTCATAAACGCCATAGCTATAGTTAAAAATGATTTGACCTAATCTTTTCCGTACATTAAATTGTGTACCCACGTGATAATTAATTTACTCGAATATTCGTTTAATGGTTAGGTATAATTTGCATAATTTACTGTGAAATGCTGAAGATATAATCTAAAATTGCGTGTAGGTATATAATTGTCGGGAAATAATAATTTTTAACTAATTTAGTCCAACTACGCGCTAAGACGGGCGTATAACCTTTCATTAGGTTTGATAAATCGTTTATATATTTTAATAAACCAACATTCAAACATGTTCATAATAATATATATTGTATAGTCGTCATAACAATGCGCGACGTCTGTGCGATTCCATTAAAAATTTATAATATTTTAATCCAATTTCCGTACACTGTACAGCTATTAATAAACACTAAAAAAACATCAAAACCAACGTTGCTAACGCGGTACACAAAAACACATATGTATAACACATCACAAAATCCAAACAAGCGTCATTTTACACCTGACAAGAAAATATTATCATATACCTAAGTTCCAAGTAGTAATAATTGGATGTTTATGCACATCGCTAGAATTATTTATAAGATTTTGGGGTGCGTTGCTTTGTACAAATGCTCACGCGCCGGCGGTGGGTGGTGGGCGGTGGGTGTAGGCACTTACTTTAATAATAATTAGTATTCGTATTATGTTCGGTAAGCATCTACTTTTCTCGTGTTAACAGATTTATAAACGTGCGCGGAGAATATAATAATGTTGGCTGTATGAATGTATAGTGGCAAACAATGTTAATCGCCCGAGATGGTATAGTATATTGTTGGCAATCAATTTGTCTCGCACCGTGGACAAAGACAAGTAGGCGTCGTCGTTGTGGTGGTTGAATGGCGCGGGGGATCATTAGGGGGGGCGCACCCATTATTCGTCACTTCCACCCCCTCGGTATAGCGGAAATGGTTTTTTTTTTTTTTTTAATAAGGTAATATAACAATGAGAGAAAAGGGGTATTTTAAAATACACAGGAGACCGCAATTAAAACGTGCTTCCGTAAATTGCATTGTTGAGTTTTTGAATCCCTCGAAAAAGTACTCTACCACACGTCCTTAAAGTATAATCATTGCGATGTGTTGTAGTGTACAATATACCGTGTGAATGGTGTGTGTGTGTGTGTGTGTGTGTGTGTGTGTTTTTAAGCAATTTAATATAATATTATGAAAAAATAACAAATTAGGTAACAAAAAAACAAAATATTTAGCCAATAAAAAGTGTCCTTACTAATGGACTATAGTTTCAAGATTGCAGTTCATATATTTACTAACGATTTCTCATAAATCACTTTGAAAATAAAACCATAAATCATAAAATCAATTTTTAAATGTCTATTCCGAAAATGGCAGTCTCCGAAAAATAACAATGTTAGATTGTTTAAGATTATACTATGTTATATTTTTTAATACTTTCTAAAATAAAATAGTCACATATGCAATTTTTGGATTTTATCAATGGTAAAGATTTGTTTAAAAAAAAAACTAAAATATTTTTTTCATTTTATACTTTGAATATTATATTGATATTTAATTTGACATAGAAATATCAAACTAAACATTTAGGAATCGAGCATGATAATATTATACTGATTCGTTAAAAAAATATAATGAACTAACATTCTCAAATATACTTTAAATTAAAAAAATATTAGGGTTGCAGTAATAGATTAGCACATTTTCTGTTCAACTTTTACAGTTATCTATATATGAATCATATTACTAAATGCATACCTAATCTATATGATACCTTTCATAATTATCTGCCAATCATTTTAAATGTATCGACGATATTTAATAACAATCCCAATAAGTTATAATTTATAAATAATTATTCGAGTATTTATTTAATACCTATTTTTTAATGTTTTTGATAACGTGGAATATGAAATATCTTAATACGAAATATTATAAATTTATAACACTCTGTGATTAAACAAAACGTTAAACACGTCATAATAATAATAACAATAATATAATACCTCAGAGTAAATAATACACCATCGCAACATAATACACCAGTGTCTGCAGTGATGCGAAATACTAGATAAGATGCGTTTCCATCAGGGTGTCTCGGTGAAACATCTGTTATTTCTGTCCATCACAAACAGACCATAACTTCTCGTCGGTTACCTTATTTTGTAACGAAACCATTAACAACGAGAGAAAACAACCTATTATAAAAATCACTGAGGAGGTGCAGCAGGTTGGGTTAGGAGGTGATTCTATAGTTTCGTAAATTGGATTTATTTTACGATTTTAATTTCTCATATACCCACTGTTCATAATTATTCGAAGTATTAATAGTATTTAATATTTAAAGCAAAAAAAAAAATTTAACCAATGGCAACCAAAAGCATAATTCATGAATGGAAAAATCCCGAATTTAATAAAAAAAATACTGAATACGCGGTTTTCTAATGGAAAAAGATTTACATTAATGTGAGAAACCAGCGGAGTGTAGAGTGACCAGTCACCAGTATCGTATCCAGAGGATAGAGGGGTTAGGAGGTTGTAACTTTCCCTGAAAAAAAGGTCAAATAATTATAAAAAAATTCATTAGAAAATCATTTTCAGATAAAATTAGTCAAAAATTAATTTACGACCTCCCCACCCAAAAATATAAAAAAACAAATCTAGATACGCCACTAGGATTAACCTCTGCAATCAAACACATACAGACAGAAGGTACGCAGATGACCGAAAAAATATGAAATTTTGCCAAGGCAGAGGCGTCAGGCAAGTGGTTGTGGCGTTATAGTTACTCGAAATGGATCGCTTGTGCAGGATGTCGATAGGAAGTGTCTGTTTGTAGCGAAAGGATTGGCAAAGAGTATTAAATATTCAGCAGTGTGGAAAATTGCATATTCTTATGACCCACCTTTTTCAGGGTGCAGTGAACTGGGATTCCACTTTTTTTTTAGTGGCGTAATTCCGGCACTGGTCGTCTTTCACCTCGTCCAACCAAAGTCAGTAGGGTATGGGTGGTTACCTTGTTTAAATCACATCCTACCAATGACGTGAACCCTGTGACTCTACTTTTCTTGAATATAGATTTTAAAGCTAATAGAAGGTACGTGACTGTGGCCCCGAGGTGTCCGAATCCGGGGAGACACTCGTGGCCAAATGTAAAATACCTTAGAGCGACCCAGAGATCGAAATCCATCGACAACAAAAAAAACCCAAAACATTTTAATATATTTTTTTTACAAAAACCACCGTGTACGACGAGCAAAGTAGTTTAAAAATAAAAGTGGAAAATACCATTCATTCATAATACAGATGTTACTGTATTATTAATGAATGGTAAATCTTCTGATGAGCTATTCACTAAGACAGACATGATTGTAAATCATGTTAAATCATGGTTGGATATAAATTTATTAGAACTAAACCTAAATAAAACTAAATATATGCGTTTCAAAATTAATAATATACTAACCATATGATACATGAGAAAAAATATATATATTCATTCATTATCTTGTAATTCCTCAAATTGCATTTTGAATTGTTACTTATTAGAAAAAGTAGATAACATAAAATATCTTGGGTTATTTGATGACAATAATTTGAGATGGTATACCCATATAAATTTTTTAACAAAAACTATCCGAAAATTATTTTATATCCTAAAGGATATTAGATACATATGTAGGGTACAACACAAACGCATTATATATTTATCATTAGTTCAATCAATCTTAAATTTTGGCATTGAATTCTGGTAGTCCACCTACAATATTAATTTAAGCAATTTGTCAAGAACAATTAACAGACTAATTAAATATATTCTAAACATACCATCAGTTAATATTAATACTAATATCCATAAAGCCTTGAATATCCAAAACTTAGACCAAATTTATAAAAAAAACGCTTATTACTACTAATCTTTCAATATAAACATTTACTTAGACTTACAAATCATGAATACAGTACACGATATCATTTAAATATTAATTTGGCCAAGCATACTTGTAACTCCAATTTTGGTAAAATGAACACATTAAACGTTGGAATTGACTTGTGTATTCAATTCAACATTAATATATTAAGCTTTCAAAATTGTATTATGTATAAGAACTATATAAATAAATTAATATTATAAATGCATTACTTTGTTTTTAGTTTAAAATATTTCTACAAACTTACTACTATCTGATATTGTATTACCTACTTCATCTAAACAACTCTAGTTTATCTATGTTATTCATATACTTTTATATTATTAAATGCTAAATAGTATATTTATTTATTAATTAATATTTTAAAATGTCTTATATGATGAAATATATGTACTGATTATTATTATTATTATTATTATTATGTAAAACAATAGAAATCTATTTCCCACCACAAGCTATAGCTTATAGGGGGACTAGTAACTTTTATTTAATTAATATGTATAATGTATATATTATGTTTGGTTACAATAAAAAAATTATTATTAATTATTATTATTATTATTACCGTTCAAATTGTAAGAAGCTATCCTACAAAGTTGAACAATGTAAAAAAAAAAAATTATAAATAAACGAATACTTTAGTAATTTGTATGCTGAAATAGTTTATTGTAAAGTACTAAGGTACCTATTGCCAATAGATTTTCCAAATTTGATTTTTTTTTTTTTTTTTACTAAAAACTGTAAAACAGAAAGAATATATATAGTTTGTGCTTATGTGCTGATGTGCCTGCAGTGTTATAATAAAGATAACAAAAAAATGTTCTGCTAACATCATATTAAGTAAACAATGTAGTTGTTATAAGTGAACAGCTGAGTACTCGATGAATAAGTAAATGGTAAATAAAAATTGCAAACCATAAAATATGCACAATGTCTGCAGGAAAAATAACATAATACAATATTACTTATCACAACAATTAACCAAGAATTCTTAATCCCCGTTTCCACTCATTTAAACTTTACATACTTATAAATAATAATAAGTTTATCAAATATTTGATATTTATTATTTACACGTCGATCAAAACATTCAGAAAAATTTTTTACTTCTAAAAACGATATTAAAATATTATGTTTGTAAAATTCTCAATGACATTTCCGCGTTCTATAAAACTAAAACAATATTATGTGAAAATAAATTATTACTTTTTTTCCTAAAACCTAAATAACAACATAGGTAGGCACCTAATAGTGGTTATAAAAGTGTTTTGTGTTAACAAAAGACAGTTAAATATAATTAATCACACTAATATAATAATTATTGTTTGCGATCACATTATTTGTACATATTTTTACCAGTACATTTTCAGATATATATTTTAGAATCAACTTTAAAAACATAACTACAATACACGTTACAAAACAAGTAACAACATTACACCAGTGGTGGATCTAAGGGGGGAAGATGATCCACACAGATGGTCCAGCATTGACCTAGAATCTAAGTTAATAAATTGGGCTGTTTTTAAAACTCAGAATTTCGTAAGACTTGGAAAAATCCAATGCAACCCCCCTCCAAAAAAAAAACAAACAAAACAAAATTCTAGATCTGCAACCGCTCTACACAGTTCTATAATAGTTAGTAATTGAATAAACATTTATGCATATTTGATAAGATTGTCCAATTTATTAATTGTATAGCACCGAATTTTGGATATATTACATTCAATATCGTGTTCTATGAGTCCATAGTTAACACGAAGGAAACAGAAAGAGAAAACTTCTGATTGACGATTGGGAAAATTTTTAAAAAAACTATGTTTGCCAGTAAAGTTAGTGGCTCAAACGTTTTAAAAATATTCGCACAAATTTTCACTAATCATTTGCAAATAAATATAAATAAATATTTCTAATTTGTGGAGGGAGGGTGGCGACTGTTTATTGTTTTTAATAAAAGTTATAATGACGATGAATATTACATGGATAACGAAATTGATTAGTAAAAGTAATTTCCTTTTTAATAAATTAAAAACAATGAAAATAAAGTTACATTACGTATCAGACAACCACAGTCGCCGTACTTGTGTAAATACAAAATAATTTCAATGTGTATTATACTTTTTCATTTAAATTACTGTTTATTAAATGAACATAAAAGTTATTAATTTCCATTCCACTGAAGCTGATATCGTATTTATTTTTTACATTATTGAATTATTCATTACATTTTATAAATTATTTGAATTACTTATAAAGTTTTATAAAAAATTAGTTACTAAAAAACAGACATAAAAAGGAACAAAAAAAAAAAATTCTGGTGACTTATTGAATTGAGTAATATTTATATTTATTCCTTTGAATCATTTTTTTATCAAATACCACGTTATTAAAACATGTATCGAAAACAAGTTAGTTACTTGATACTTTAATTTATTTCAAAATGACAATAGGTATATGGTACGTCGATATTACGTCCATTTTAGGTTAACAGAAATTCAAAAGTGTAAGAAAAAAATAAGTAAAATCCATTAAATAAATTTTAAATATAACATTATTTTAGAAATTCTGTACAACGGTTAAATAATATATTATCTCCTCCTCAAAACATATTATTATTATTATTATAATTTAATAAGCATTAACTTTATATGTGGTAAGTTTTACAACTGTAGTGAGTATAGTTTTACGATTTTGAAGTTTCGTGCGTTAAACGTGGACGTGGAAAATAAAAGTAAGACCCACCCCCAAACAGCTATATACATTTTTAAACACATCACGGGTTATAAACGCGATAACCACTAACCGCATAATGAGTATAATAATATATACGTCCGTCGATTAGATATCGACTTCCGCGCACTGTATAATTATCGAGTCGTAAAATAAAATTATTACAAAACTGGCACTACAAACAAACACACACCTATTACCCCCCCCCCCCAACCATCATTACAACATAATAACATGTCGAACCTTGGACAATAATAATAATTATATAAAAATATCGTGGCCGGCGATATTTCAAAGGCACGTCACACGTGACCAACACGCTTGTAGCTTCGATTCTCCTTCACCCCCTACGAGCCTCCCCCCAACAAAGGACCCCTTGGGGGAACAATAACGAGCCGACGATTACTATCATACTCGTCGTCGTCGTTGTTACTATACTTGTCACGAGCATTCGAAAATTCAAAACCACGAGAGTTTAATTAATGCGTATTAACGGGGAGGCGGCAGCCCGCAGAAAATCGGGCTCGAAGGCGACGGCGGCAGACGCGTCAAAAGCAGCAGGTCCGCATATATTATTATATTAATATTATTAAATATTATTATTATTATTATTATTATTATTGTGTACCTACTACGCAGTCTGTTATTATATTTTATCGAACGACGAGAAAATAATATTACGTCATTACATTCGGGGGCATCGTCAATCGAGGTCGCCGCGGTTCCCTGAATTATGTACTATAACAATATTATAAAACGGATTTATAAAGCCTAAACTACTAGGTACTCAGACCGATGCTCCAAAGCATGCGCCTGCACAGGACGACCATTAAAATATTATTATTTGCACTCGGGTGTACCTATATAATATTATAATAATACGTAATATAGGCACTCGCATTATTCGAGCATAATAAAACGTTTTAATCAAACGTATACATGTACAGGAATCCGTCCCGAAATGCACTCGCATTCCACTCCAAGTGTATACGTATATATAGGTACAAATAGTACGGTCGTGGTACAACAATCGCGTACATACAACTATATGGTTGTGGCATACAACTACATATGTCGTTGTGGTTTCGTTTAAACGAGTCCGTATAGTGTTATTTAAATATGCGCACAACCATAATAATGTGCA
The DNA here is from genome assembly GCA_949089665.1 of Macrosiphum euphorbiae. NCBI lineage: Eukaryota > Metazoa > Arthropoda > Insecta > Hemiptera > Aphididae > Macrosiphum > Macrosiphum euphorbiae. The sequence goes on from CARXXK010000005.1 coordinate 33,628,017, forward strand.
CCCCCTGCACCCATACCCATTGCCACAATTATGTTTCGGTGTCGTAGTTTTTCTGTCGTTTTTTCGAGATTTTGATTTGAAAATAAAACTCTCACAATGGCCTTTACACGACTTCACCGCACTGCTATTAAGTACGAGTAAAAAACTACTGTTTACAACAGAGACACCTATCCTAATCTACCTACCTATATGGGCTACTACCTCGTATACACGATTCCACGTGCGAATGATGTTTTTACTTGTTACAAACGTCTCAATTTCACTTTTTTAAAGTTAGTCTGTATACGATTTTTGAATACGAAACACGGTAAGTATTATAATTATTGTATCCAAGTCTTTAATTTAGATTTTAAAATACTAAGCAAACAAGTTAAATCGCTATTTGAACGCGTTATATACCTGTTTATCCGACAAAGTGCACTCAAAGTAAGTAGCTTGAATACAAAACGATCGTATTCGTACACTATACCTATAAAGAATAAAAACAATTGTATCGATTTTCAAAGTTTCGTACCAACTTCTATAATTGGACGCGTATTCGAAAAAGGCAAGTTTATCATGTAACATTGTTTTAAAGTTATTGATATGGTGGCATTTTTAGAAGGATGAGAGGTCAGGCAACTATATCATATTATAATGTACCGCAATAAGCGAACACGGTTTTAAGTACTTCTAAAACTATATTAACTTAAAACGAGAAATTTCACCGTAAGTATATGCAAATATTATGGAGGTTTAGATTAAAAGTTTTCAAAGTGTGATATTCGATATGACGTCCACGCAATTTATACTTTACATTAAATACTCATTTACAACGTTTAACATGACGTTGCTGTTATATTTAATACATTTATGCGAAACAATTGAATGTGTAAAATACGATAGATAACTATTGCATAACATCAAAATGAAATCAATAAATAATATGTAAGTATACCGTTTTCTAAACCACCAGAGGATATTATACGTAATATGAACACAATAAATAACGGGTATAGGTACACGCGCCATAATCATTGTATAATAATGTAATAGGCAGAATATATTCTATAAATATGATACAAATATCATGTGTACACATGAACATGTTTAGGGTTGTACCACTAACCTTTCCTTAGCCTAAGTCACTTTGAATTCAGCCGAGTTACCAAACGTCTTGTGAGTTGTCAAAAAGTTTCGTAGCAGTAGCGTTCGAATGCACATCTATTTTTTTGTCATGTTTGTTGGCAAACTTTTTGAATTCGTGCTGTATGGATGATAATAATAATACTTCAAATCTCGATGGATGACTATTGATTCTTGTCTAACCACTCGGTACACTGCGACAATCGTACGCAAAAGGTAATATTTTGACAACGTTGGATGACATCGATGTTGGATTTGCTGACACAACTCCACGAGGCACAGTAGTTGTAAGTCCAAGTCGGTATTTTATGATAGCTACGCTATAGAAGCAGTTGGTTTGCCAGGTCTAGTGTGAAGTCTTGTCTAACCTGCCAGTTTAACTTGGGCGTTTTTTCTATGGTTTACTACGATGCGAACATGGTTTCCGCAGACGGGAATCAAGGTGCATACCCAAGTATTTAGCTGAATCTTTTCACGGTATTATTGACGTGTGATCCGACAATCAGTAAGTATCGCTTATAATTTATAAAATCATAATATATATTCTTTTTTTTTACATTTGAAACATAGGTGGTCTGAGGGTGGTACTGACGTTAGTAATTTCACTTTTCACTCTTCTTTATTGGAAATTTCATTGAAACTAATTAATTCATATTCATTTTACAATTTATTATTATTATTATTATTATTACCGAATTACATCATATGAGTGGCTCTGTCATTTCAGAGTTTGCTTTCGGTACACAGTAAATAACTTAATTAAATTGTATATTATAGTTCTTCGTGCAGCTTGTTCTGCCTTCTGCAGAAGTGTCAATACTTAATACTGAATTTTTTTAATTTTTGTATTATTATTGTTTAAAAAAATACATAGAAAATATGTATTGCGGAGTTACGGAATCGAAAAAAAAATGTGTTGTACAGAGTTACAGTTCCAAAAGAAAAACATTTTGTAGTTACGTTTCTACCGGTTAGGAACACTCGACGTTACCTATTAGAGACTATCGTATATAAATCGTTTTGCTTACGAAATAGCAATAATACAATTTTATTCAATCTTTGAAGTTTGTAATTGTCTTATATATTAAGACGTTTTTAGTAATAATTATACTAAATGATTGAATGCAATTTTAACTTATTATCGTGGAGGTGCCAGAGTGCAAAAAATAATGACAAAAATATCCAAAAATTTTCTAGAAAATTCGCAAGTTTATCAGAGTTCTTAATAACTTATAATCTACTTACGGCTGGAAAAATGTACGTTTAAACAGTGACTATAAATATTAATAAAAATATTAATACATTGACGGTAAGTAAATGCATAATGGAATTATCTAAATTAATTAATATTTTTAACAAAAAAAACAATGAATCATAAATAATATTAATTGTTTGTAATCATAGTGTATTCAGAAAAAAAGACAGTGCACGGCCAATAACCGCAAAGATCTTATTTACTAATTTATTTGTCGTAAATTTTAGATTATTAAGACGTAAATAATGGTGCAGTTGGTATAAAAAAAAACACTCACAGATTTAAGAATCTGTGGGAGTAAAACGACTTAATATATTTTCGGCAAAATAAAAGCCAATATAAACTAATTTAATGCAACACTTACTTTAATTCATTGACATTTTATACTTTAAAAATGCACATGGTTTAATACCACGCACAAAAGAGTATAATATCTTATTATTTAATGGTAAAACCCAAAAGGGTCTATATACAAAGACCGGTTGACCTTAATCAGGATTTATTGGGCCGTCTTATTTAATATAAGAATGAGTTTTGTACTATATTTTAAGGGACGTTTCTCCGAAGAAACATAGCCGTCCTTTTTAAATCTTTGTAGGTACCTAAAATATTTCTATTCTTGTATTTTATAAGATAAAATTAATTCTTAAAAATATGAAACTATTTTAATAAATTATTCAATACTAAAAGGATGTAAAATCATATTATAATGTTCGTTGAAATTTGAATCTTATAACGTCAAAACAAAATAGTTCTATATTAAATAAATAAAATAATTTTTCCTTTGATCTTAAGTTTGAGTTCAGTAATCAAAAGTGTCACTATAATATTCCTTTAAAAGAAAATGTTGATAATAGTTAAACGGAACCATCATACAAGCAATATTATTACATACAATTATTTTTTCTAAAACAAATCTCGTCTTAAATAATATTGTAGTATTAGCTGTTATTTTAGAGACGATACAACGTAATATAACTACTTCTTTTAATCAACTTTCTACTATAAACTTTATTAATTTGCTAATACAAGACACGCCATAGCTCAGGTTTACAAAAAAAAACTTACCGAACAATTTATAAGGAACAACCGTAACCTCAAAATCTAATATGAAAAATAACAACAATAATAATAGTTAAATAGTATACGATAAAAAAGTCAACCATCGGTACCTCAGCCATCTCAAAGTTCTTAATATTATATTGAATATAAAAAATTCTCTTTCAAACACAATAACACTTTTGGTTGAAGAATTTTTAGAAATTTATCTAATTAATTAAACATCTGTTAGGTAACTGGCTTAAAGAACGAAAATAATTGTTTCATTTTAATTTCAAAAATATATTTAGGAATTACTCATGATGCCTTATTGCAGGTAACATCAATTATTATTTTTTTTAACGTTTATTTTATTTTTTTGAATATATTTTATCTATAAAGGATTGTTTGTAATAAGCATACTAGGTAGTTAGACTTGGATGATTATGATATTATGATTAAAGAAATTACCCAGCAGCAATACACTATAATATATTATAATGGTCGTGATTTTTTAATTTACAAAATCTGATAATATTATAAACATACTTCAATTTATAGGTATTCATTTAACATCCAATTAAAGATGTAATTTATTTTTGCAAAACCTTTGGAATAAAAAATTGTAAATAGGCACAACGATCACTATTATTGTATACCTACCGCCAATATCAATCATCGCACTGTTGACAATGAATATCGATAATTCTTCTTTGTTCTTCAGTAATGTAAAATAACATCAATTTTTATCGATGAATTACCTACTATCGAATCTTCCCACCCAAAAAAATGTGTTAATCGGATAACTCTCAAAGTATAAATAATGCGCCATCTTGGGTGTATTTCATGTAATATTATGAGAATAAATGTGATTTATTGTGTATGGCTGAAGGTTGGACAGACAAAAATATAACACGCGTATTAAGTATTAAAACGTACTATATAATACAAATTAATTATTTCTGATCGAGAGCGTTATTTTTATTTTTTTATTCTCACAGTGGCGATTAATACTCGTCAGTGAGATAAAATAATATACTTGATCAATTCGTGCACGGAGGGGTTAAAAAATAAAATATAAGCCTGGACGACCACTTCACCGAAAAATCTGCTTGTTGAGTTATTATATTGATCATATAATATACGTCTCCTCAAAACAACAATAATATACAACGCTAAACGTACATTATTATATTTATCAGTACGTAATGTTACAGCTATCATACTGCTAAATACTAGAACTGAGGCAGTACAGTTATCCTGTTCCACCAGTTCCTAAATAAGCAAACATTGAACCTGAAAATAGCATTTTTATCGGTACTGCTTTTCATTTTTACACTAAATAAACTAAATCCGCCCACGGTAAGAATGTTAGTATTTTATTTTTATTTCAATTTAGGTCGGTTATTATATATTTTAGTTTTAACAATACTTAATATTGTTAATGAATCATTGTTATATTTATTTGTTATAGTTGATACACGACACACTATAATGTATTTTTTTATTATCATATAAATTTATAAATTGGGGGACGGAGTGGCCAAGTAGACTAAGGCGTCGGTTTCGACGCACTCCGACGCCGGTTCGATACTTCGACCATGGGCGGCATTTTTCTTCGGGGAAGTCATGGTGTCCGGAGAACAAGTGCCGCCATCCCCCACCCGGGCATGGCAGATACCTACGGGTGCCCAAATCAAAAATTCTGTCAAACAAACACAAGTGTGTTCTAACCTACAATTTCCTCGACTACAAACAAAAAACAAACAGCTAATGGCCATAGTTGCTGGGATTCACGATGAATAAAAAAAAAAAAAAATTATAAATTACAATTTTTAAAATGTAATAAAATATTGATTTAAGTTAATGTTTTTTTTTTTTATTGATCCCAAACGATAAATAAACGGGGCATCTATGGCGAATAGAAATTTACAGTAATTTACAAATATACTTATATGAATAGTACTACCTACATTAAAAACTAGCAATAAAGTGACATTATTCATACAGATAGCTAATTCTAAGTAACTAGGAGCTAGTGATACGGTTTACATATTTTTCTATATCAAGTTTTACAAGTTTGTTGTTTTTGGTGTGGCCCACAGTTTCTGATCAAAGTGCAGTATCAGGGATTGGATCTAATTTATGTTTATATTTATACATTTTATAAGTATTATAAATAACAGTATACATTTGTGTTGATTTTTTAAAATTTAAAATTTGAAATGAAGTTTGTTGTAACATAATACCAAATGTATGTATTTCATAATATAAATTATAATAAATAATTTTGTATTTATTTTATCTATGAACAAACAAATTGAAATCCGATGGCATCATTTTTGGAAGCAACCTAAGACTTTAATAAAAAAAAAAAAGATGACAACTATTTTAACCTGTATTGTAGGTTTGGATTCTAAATCGTCATAGACTCATTGTAGCTTTTAATGTACCTTTGTGTTAAATTTAAATACTTAAATTATAATTTTATCATGGTTCATTGTTTTCCAGATAAAGTAAGCAAAGGAATCGAAGGAGCGAGTAGATTTCAAATTTTGAATTAATTTTTGCTAAAATCTGTATCGACTTCCTCAGTAAAATGATGTGATTCGAGATACATATTTTTTACAGAAGGATCCTTTACTAGCATGTAGTTTGTCGCTGATCAATTGTATCGTTAAAATGTGAGAATTATGGTTATTAATCGTTTACACCTGTAGCTGTTTATAATACCATAATAATGTTAAACACAGTGCTTGTCCCGTGAATTTATAATAAATAAATAAACTAGCTAATTAATATTACATTCAACGTAAAACCACTACTTGAGAGTGCGGTAAAGCTGTACTATATATATTATTATACATTTATACCTACATTATGATGTAGCCAAATACTCAAAGTTTAATAATGTACTTATTCAAAATGTCCACGCCCCATTGTTAATTTTTTATCACCGCCATTCATTGTAAATTGCAATTTTTGACAGTAATAACATATTTGTGCTTGTTATATATAAATATAACATATTTTGTGCTTGTTATATTATATTTTACTGAGAAAAACAAAATATACTTCTACTAAATTTCAGTACGCAATAACTAGACTACAGCAATCATTAATCGAAAATAAATTCCATGTCAGAAATAGGTAGGTACGTCCTAATGTGTGTTTCAAAATGTATTTCTAATGATAATAGATAACGATCTCGCGGATCATAAGAACTTTTAATGGTTAAATAGTTATTACACAACAACCGCCGTACAGGCAAATAATGTGTCCTAGCATAAAAAAGTGCCACCCTTGGCGAACGCCATTCCTAACCCCTCCCATTAACCCTTGAGGGTTAAATACGTCGCTTCTTATCGTCATAACATATTTAGGTACTATTCTAACAGCAGCTAAACAATTTTTTATATTATCGGTACTATAATATACTCTTCAGCCATGTTTTTGTGGGATTCGAGCGGTGGTGAGGCGGAGACTTGGGAGTGAAAGATTTCAGCGGCCACACGGTTTATCGGGTATGGCGTGCGGCTGATTAATAAAACGTGGAAATAATAATAACGGTGAAAATTAAACCGGCGAAAGAGCTAATAATAATAATAATAATAATATAACGCCGACGGTGACGGTGACGGTGACGACGACGACGACGTATTAGCAATCCAACGGGCTCGCTCGCCCTACGATGATTGATGGTAGCATGGTCGTATATACACATCGTCTCGGGGTTTATACCCGACGTCCAAATAAAAGCTGTCCATTGATTAAATATTTCATAAAACTCGGCGGGGCGGCCTCTTCCGACCGTATACCAAGTGCACCCTTGTGTCGGCGGAGAAATTCCTACTCTCTACACGTCGAGGTGATTATCCGTGTTCTCGTGTTCCGGTTAAACACTCCGTATAATAATATAATATAAAGTGGAGCACTTGTAACGAGAGAAATCGGAAAATCCCTCTACTCAAGCGCTTACCTCGTACCTATATGGTGTGTGTGTGGGTGGGTGGGTGTAGGAGTGGTATAGGCGGGGATCTGATCAAATTTTACGGGGGGGGGAGGAGGTTGAAATTCGACACGTCATTCTATGCATATTATAAGCACCAGAATTTAATCTAATTAATTATTTAAGAAAAATGTGGATGGTGAACTTATGCTCGATGAATCAACCCGTATATTATTATAAGTACCGGATGATATAATTGCATTAACGACTGGATTATGTAATGAACCTGATTACAAGCGGTTGGAAGGTGACCTTGAATGGTTGTCCTTTACTAGGAACATTAAATGTTCTCGCATATCTGAATCCTGAGGTCACTTATTTACTTATTAATTCCAAAAGTAGCACATATATTTTCGGAAAATTTCGTAACGACACAAATAGTTCTGACAACAGTTTCTTTCTAGACGAGTTACCACTGTAACCATGGTACAGACTGCAGAGACAATAAGGGGCCTGAAGATCAAACGAGTTGACTACACGATTTGTTTTTCAACGGTTCTTAAAAATACTTTTTTATCTCTTATATTTCGAACGAGCTGCTTTGTTAAGAGATGATAGATGCTTTTTTAATAAAAATAAATCGGTTTTTTTTTTTGTAATATTTTAATATGTTAGGTTATCCTAAGCCAACACCCGTCACTCTTGTATGCAACGTTTTTTTTTCTTTTTATCAGATGTATCTTAGGATTTAAAATTGAAAGGTCGATGTTTCCTTTGTGTTTATTTTTTATTATGTTCTTAATATTATTGTATTCAGCATTATTCTGTACAAATAGTTTCCAAAAATAGAACACATTTGTTATACATATATATGGCTCTGTTTTACCTTTTTTTTGTACGTGTTTCTCATTCTAATGTGACAGTTAGTACTTCATACGTTCACCTCTAAAAATATGTGAATTTGAAATACAAATACTTCACGATTTAGCACTTTTGTACAAATATTTCGTATGTTTTTTTATTAATTTTACTCGTCGTTTTAAAAGATTTGATGTTTAATCTACCTACACGAATAATTTGAATATTACCACCAGCTACAGTTTTTCTCGAGTTCGTCGAAAACTCTCAGTCCAAAATATTCATTTTTTTTTCTCTCAAGCCAATTTACATATGGAAATTCAAAATTGAAACTTCCGTGAATCGTTGTGTTCTTTATAAGCAAACTACATTCGCACTTTAAATGAAAATGAACGTCACTGCTGCAAAACTCGTTTATGCAACCTCTTCTCTGCTCCCTGATCCAATTGCTTCTCGAAAAAAAAAACACAACTTTGGTGCACTTCTCTCTGAAGTTGTTGTTTCAGTACGATATTTATGTTTTAGTTAAATCGGTTAAGAAATCTTTAATCAACTATCAACAACATTCAAAGAATTTGAATCTCAAGACGTTCATCGTGTTCATTACGTGTATATTTCATAAACATAATTTACAGGAGATCTAAGTAAAATACTAATATTAATTAAGATGCACTGCCCATACGAACGATATTGAACCTTGATTTATTGAACCATAATTTATCGAAAACCAATATTTGTGTTCAAGGGCGTAAAGTGCGCGGGGGGGGGGGGGGAAGTGGACATTACCCCCCCCCCCCCATTGGACTTTTCAACTGTATGTAGGTACCTACTTGTATATCGATATCACCATAACTAATATTAGATTATAATTTATAAATAATTTTCATCTTGCCCAGGGTGGTATTTTATCTTGCAAGCACGCGTGTTAGGTTGAAATATATTAAAAATAAATTAAAATTGTTGATTCAAAAAACATTAATCATTAAATCCCTTGAAATTAAAATAACTATATGATAATTCATAATATGCAACATTTTAATTAAATGTTGGTATTAAAATATAAATTAGATTTTATTAGATCTAAACATGCCTCGTGCATTATACATCTTATTTTATATTAAATAGAAATATGTCCAAAACTACATAATATAGAACAGTATCTAAGACTTGTAAGAACATATGAGAGGCGCACAACAAAAAAATCTTTAAAACGGAAAAAAGACTATCTTACTCTCAAAATATTTTTATATATTTTTGTTTTGTTATTATAAAACTTATAAAATATACTTTTAGGGATAAATAAACACAACCAATTAAAAAGCTTTTATACATAGTCTAATTTTAATGAAAACATATTTTAACTTTACTTAAATTTTAATAATATTTAAGTAAATTTTTTTATAATATTACATGGTATACAAAGGTGGGCAAGTTAATGAAAATAACGAACTCAGGTTAAGTTAAGTTAAGATGACACAAGATCGACATTCGACAGGTTAAAAGTTAATAGGGAAAAAATTATAAACTTAAATCAGTTTAAAAAAGTTAATCTGTTTTTTTTAATTAGTATGTAGGAGTTTTTTTTAATTTCCTAAATTATAATAAACACATTTTATTGAAATTTCAACGTGTATTTAACTATTTTACTTCACATGATTATTAAATATTTAAACTATACCAATACATACCAATTAATAATTTAATAAATATTAATTTATTTTATATCAAACAAGTAACAATTTAAGGTCATATAATATTAATCAAATCTACTAAAATATATCTATTAACAAATTTATTCTATGCAGAAAATTAACAGAAATGTCTGTACTATTACAGTATTGGATTAATATTATTTTTATTTTAGTATTGATATGTTCGTATAAAACCATACAGGTAGTCGAAAAATATAACTTTTTATCTAGTTAATGCCCACCTTTGATGTTAGGACGTATAAATGGAGATAATTATATCAAATATTCGATTAAGACGTTAAATTAAAATAACTTTTGCACATTTTTACAATAAATTATTAAATATGTGTATAGTAATAATACTATTCATTAGATAAAAAAATGTTTATAAGAACTTGTTTAAAACGAATAAGTATCTGTGTCTATAAATTACAAATAGTATACCTGAACTGAAAACTGTAATGGCCGATTTTTAATGTGATTCTATAAATGTGAGCATAGTATAATTACGAGTTTAAGTGTATTTATATGAACGTCATCTTGATTTATAATTATAATGTTTCAAAAAGGTAGTAAAAGTAACCTGTGGATTCGATTGCAATACCAAAAAAAAAAATATATCATAGGGATCTTACAAAAAGCCCTTATATTGGCAAATCCCTAAAAACTCATTATATTATTTCCTTCACGTTCTAAAAGTTGAGATGACGGAAATATGTCTGAAATCGAAAAATTTCTCATGCTGACCACGAAAAAGGTAAATTCCTTGTTAAAAAGAATTGGAAAACCGTTTTTAAATATTACGTGAGAATTTAAACCATATTACTATAGTAATTAATAAATAACAGCTGTCACAATATATTTTTGAACCAAACTATTTATACTTGCCAATACATATCAATATGTAAAACTATTAAATTAAAAACCGATTATTTTATATTTATCATTGAAGTAATTGTAAATATTTTAACCGTTATATTTTTGTTTTTATTATTATTATTTCAACCAAAAGTTATTCTAGCTCAACAATTAATTGGTTAGTATCTCATATGATGTTATACGTTAAGAAGAAAAAAATAGTTTAAAATTAGAATAAATTAATACATATTCAATAACTACTATAACTACAACTATAATTAAATATTATACTTTTTATTAATATAATAATAAATTACAACGAATATGATTGTATAATTTCTACAAAATTATTCATCATATATGGAAATATTTTTACTACAAATAGTTTACTAATTTATAAAACGAAATTAAAATGTAATAAATATATTTATGTAACTTTTGCTTTAGTCAATATTAATAACTAATAAATTCAATTGGGTTTTAATTAATACATTTTAGTTCAAAAGTAATTTTGAAATATTTTCATTTGAATATCAAACTTTCCAAAAACTTATGCAATTTTCATTTTTGAATTTTATACTTTCTGTAAAGCGTTTATTTGCATTATATTATTCATTGTTCATATTCTAACATTTACCTCACAGATCAAATGAACAACAACCACTGATTGTTTTTGTTTGGTGTTCTAATTTTACACAGATTTTCATTCATTATAATATGAAGGCAACAAAAATGTTCGTTAACAGCTATAAATTAACAGACAATAAAATACAATTTTCGTGCAGCTTGAAATACTGAACTTTAGGCATGGACCTATTACATATTTTGTTGGACATATTTCGAAATTGACGACAGCGTCCTAAAACGATTTCCTCTTTTTCGACTTTACTTTTCTACCGATCATTGAATTACCCGGACGATTTCTTTGAAAGAACCGTTTTAAACAAAAAAAAGTCATTATGTTTTAACTTCATCGATGCTATCAGAAAAGGTTGGTTTTTATACTCGCGCACAAAGTTATTCCAATTACCCACAGTCCAATGGTTCGTGATGGAACGCATCACAGTCGCATCCGAACGGGGATTTCACGTGAACAAGGGGTCAAATTGTTGTGGGGGAAGGGTAGGCGGTGGGCATGGATTAAAATAACGAATGTCTTTCAGTCTTAAGTCATTTCCCGACGACCCGCCACACTAACGACGGTATAGAAAATACGCAAAGGCGTTTTCTAAAAACTGAAATAATTAAATTGAAATCGTTTCGGTATTTTTTTAGTCGTTGAAAATTATACAGGTGATACGTTTACAATGTATGATTACCGAAAAAATTCCACGAAATACTATATAAATATGCGCACATTTTATTACGTGTCTTTCATAGCGAATTATGGCTATCGAGGCTGCAGATATTGGCCAATACAATGCGATTTTTCCGAAAAGTTTTACCGCACAACCGGCAAGTCGCAAGAGGACAAAATGGCTCGCACTGTGGTGCTGATCGGCCATAAATCTTCTTGACATATTTATTATGGACCTGATGTCTAAAGGATTTCCTCTCGGCACTTTCGGGGGGTACCACCACCACCGAAACCTACCTTTTATACGAGTGGAAAAGGGTTAGATACCTGTGCCCGTGCTCATAATCCTCCGGGTTTCTACGGCCGTTAGTTTACAAAGAAATTATGTTTTTAGATATCACCATACTTTGTTTTCTATTCGAAACTGCAGTTCGCATTAAGGAGAATATTATAACCGACATTTTGAACTTTTATTTTTCCACGTAAATATATCAGACTAGAAGAACAAATATATTGCTCCGATTAAATATTTTTCCATGACCAATTGTTTTACTTTTAATTTGAAATGTTAACTACTGTGACAACTATTTCAACAGTGTTGGGTAGTAACTAAACGAAAGTAACGCGTTACTGTAACGAAGTTACTTTGCTTGTAACGTGTTACGTAGTTTCATTAGAATTATTTCCAAGTAACGAAAATGTAATGCTTTTGAAAAGTAATTTCTATAGAATAACGCGTTACAGTTGCGAATTATTTAGTACCTACCTATTGCGAATTGAAAAAAATATATATGTATAATGTGGATATTATTATGTTTACCAATCTAATAATGTTTAATTTTAACTCTCCACAATTCAGTTTTCATTGTTTTTGACATTTGAAATGTCTAATTGCACCTTACAAATTACGAAAACAGTCAATTACATTTATTATTTAATTTGTTTCTTTTAATAGATTTCATAATATGAATAGCTTGTGTGGAACATAAAGTTTCATACGATCCTATTAACTATACAGGTTTTATAAAGAATTTGCTTGTTCAATTTGCCTGAAAAGGTAATTGCCAAGAAATAAAATTTTTTTTTTGTAACTTGAAAATAATGAGTTACTTTTCTATTCAAAAAGTAAAGTAATTTCATTACAATTGTATTTGAGTAACGAGTATAGTAACTTAATAACTTTTTAAAAGTAACTTACTCAACACTGTATTTCAATACATGTGATAAATGATAATTCGTTTAAATAAGTATTTAAATACTTATAAAATGACACGCTCAAACGCCGTCGTATTGATGACATTATGAGGAATTTTTTCTACAGTTTAATTTCAAGTGACTAAAACGAATAGATATATTATTATATTATTATAAGAACGTCATACTGACAAAATGACACTATAATGACATATTATACTGTTGGAAATCAAAAATATAATTAATTGTTTTTATTTTTGAATATTGCATTTTAGGATTTTATATTATTGTCGATGCTTTCACTTTTATACTGTTATTAATATAGTACACGCAGTGTACAGTTTGTATATTGTTTTAGAATAAAAAAAAACACTTATTATACATTGTCAAGATATATCATCAGTATTGAGCAAGATAACACAAAAGTTATTTACTTAAAATAGTGTTTACTTTGAAAATGTTGATAAGAATCATTAGTGTACTTGTTTAGCACGAAGGATGCTGTGTAGCATCTATTCATGTGTACTCATTTCCAACTTCATTTTCACATAAACAAAAACATTTTGTTTGAAGACTTTAATAATAACATTGAAGATTGATTTAGTTATTTGTTTGATAAGATATTACCCCCAACATTAGACCAAAGTTATATTACTGAGTGACTATTCAAAAAACGACGACGAGTGGTCAGTGCTTGTGCGTTGTGTTTATTACTTATAATGTTCGTTTTTAGGCAAGATTATTCTACATCATAAAATATAGTACATTCGTTTTTATTTTGATGGACCACAATTATTAATATTGTTTGTATTTAATTTAATATTGTTATTTTATTATCATATAATCGAATATTATAGATATTGTGATGGTTTTTCAATTATTACGATGGTACAATATTGTTATGATGATAATTGATAATATTAAAATCGTTTAGTTTCTCCTACCAATTAATTTACTAGGACAGTACTTGTACCCGTTTGTGTGACATCCTAATATCTGTATAGCGTTCGGATCACTGCACCTTACCTTAGTGATGTGCTTAGAAATTCATAAAAAAATGTATTTAATAAAAACTAGATTTATATATCAGACACATATTATAAGCAAGATAGTTTAATGAATAATAATAACTGTCAAAATAATATACTTAACGTAGGAGTTTGGTTTAACATTTTACTCCCATATAGTATAAATATGTAGTATTATTATCATATTATCATATAAATTAAGCCAAGTTAAAATGTTGCAAAGACCACTGTAGTTTATTTCATTATGTTATCTACAAAATTGCTTTTAGTAGAAGTATTTTTGTATTTTTGAAAATAAAAAATATCCAATTTATATACAGCTGCAGTGTACAATAAACATAATATTATTATAGTATGGTGGAAAAAAAATATGTCAAAAATTGGCGATGCTTCTTGCGTGTGGTGAATGGAGATATCCATCTTCTGACGCAACTCCACAGCTGAATGGTTTATTTTATTTTAGATATAAGTTAAAACTATGTAATTAGTTATTAATTTAATTTGATCATATAATATCCTGCGCTATCCAATTTACAGTTTATAAGTCAGTAATAATGTTTTGATTAGATGGACTTGTCAGTCGTCGTACTTATAATAATATTGTATACAATGGCACATATATGTGGGTATCCATACTTTATGGGTTTATTGGCCAAATTTTTTATACTATTCTTAAATTTTTAAATGTTTAGAAAGCTGATGGTAAAAATGTGTTCATCACGTGGCGAATCAGTATGACAAATTGGAAGTATGTCGTTATGACGTATCAAGAATAGATCTAATTTCAATGATTTTGTTAAAATATCGTCAACATATTAGTATGCGCATGTTATTAACTTATATATTTTATAAATGTGTATTTATAAGCAATTTTAATTTAGTTTATTGAATTTACTTTTTTTTATTCAATGTGTTGGACAAACCGTATAATGATATAGAAAATATCTAAAGTGCCTCTCTTGCTATCAAAAAAAAATTGATTGAAAACGTATAAAACAATGTATAATATGAATTCTGTTATAAGGCAAGACTTAGTGAATAATTTGACACACCCGTTACCATCGTTATTTGTTCACTGGTATGCCACCAAACATTTAAATTTAAATATATTATGATGTGTATGCAATTACATTTTATGTAAAAACTAGGATTCATTTTTTAATAACTCAAAACTATATAGATAGTATTTATACAATAAATAAAAGTGTACCTACTTATACTGATTTTAATATTCTGAAAAATATAACCTAATACCCAGTGAATTCATCAAAACCCATAAAAAAGTATCATAAAACTTTTTTCGGTTTAGTTCAATAGATTCCTCGTGAAAAATACAATAACATTATACCATCTCCTCATTGTTTAAAAAATTATTATTTTTACTCTACGGGCTAATTTAGTGTTGAAAACTGTTTTTTTGTTTTTAAAACTACGTATTTTGGAGTTACTGCTTCGTGGCTGAGGCTGGCTGGCTGCTAGGGGCTGATAGTAAATAGTAAATACTAAATAGTCACATAATAATTTAAGAATAATTTTGATGAATAAAAACCTACGAATGCCCTTAAAATGATACAGGTTTCAGTGCAATCGGAATCACATTATAACATTGTGACACCATATTTTAATACAAAATTGTTAATTTTAGAGTACTTATTCAACAAAGTATCACAATATTCACATGGGAAAATAAGACAGTTATACCTACTTCAAACGACGTGAAACGGTTATAACAATTTCAACAATCTTCGACTCAGGACAGGAATAGGACGGACGAAAGACAATCTAATGAAATGGGGACTGCTAGATAGCACAGACACCTTGTGCATGTGTGGAGAAGAACAGACAATGCAACACATTATCACATTCACAGCTTGCTCAAAAACCTGCACCCCAGAAGACATTCAAAAAGGCACTAGCCAAGGAATTAACGTGGACCGCATCTGGGCAGAAGCAATATAAATCCACCAATAACGTCCTGAACCACTCAACAATATTACCATATTACCTATATTAAACATTCATAGTTTGTTTCATTTTATCTATTTACTTAGTGTCATACTATTTTTACCTTATTTTATTATTATTATTACGTAATGTTTATTTAAAGCTAATTTTATTTGTTTATTTTATGTAATTTATTATATACTACTATCATTATTATTATTACTGCTTTAATATGCGCCTGACACGAATAAAATAAATAAAAAAAAAACAATATTCGAGTTTCAAGAACTGCGATGAAAATGTATTTATGTATTTATACGTAAGAAATCATACCTCTGTTAAGAGCGCCATCAAAGAACGGTCGCTACACTTCTACTCGTGTATGAACTTTACTTTATCATATACCAGATACCTAGTATAATACAGCAATATAGGTAGGTACTATGCCAACTTTTAAAAAATTCCAAACGTCTATACGTGTGAGCAATAAATCGTTAACATTTTGATGTCCGACAGCATCTGATGATACAACAGTGTAATATAGTTATCCAATCAATGGGTTTTGTGAACTTTCTTTTTAAAACAATATAATAACGACGTAGATTATATTCTACCATTGAAACTCGTATATCATCTCGTTTTTATAGTTCGTTATTTAATGTTTTCAATCACGTCGTCTGAGTCAACAAACTCCTAAATCTAAAACGACGAACCCCAAAACACCCCCCCCCCCCCCCCCAATAGTCTCCATAAATGAATGCATTACATTTACGATAACGAATAAACTGTAAACAATGGTCTGAATGTTATGTGCAAATATTGAGTTAGGGAGGAGAAAGGTTTTTATAATTTATGTAGGAAAAGAACCTACATTTATTATTTTATCTCACGTGTCAGAATATTTACAACTACGGCAACAGATGACTTAACCAATTGCGTATTGAGATAATTATAATACATCTCTGTCTTCGTCGCTCCTATATACCAAAAATAATAATAATTAAAGGAAAAAAATATGCGACTTAAAAACAACACTATTTATCTTCAATATTCAAATGAGTACTAGTATAAAGAAAATATGTTACCAAACATGTATAGTTATTCTGTTCTAAAAAAACACACTATTTATACGCTTTCGCCTCATACTTGTGTTTTAAATTTATGAAATCGACTTCATTTCTTATTAACTCAAGTATACCAGCTATATTACTTAGTAATAGATATACTATCACTCTCCACTTGCACAGCCATTGGCTTTTGAGGAGATCCACCACTTATTTTTAAATGTATGTAGTTACATATTATTACATTGTAAGTTCTTATTTGTTTGATGAAATAAACATATATTATTATTTAAAGAGACTGCTTCGGCTATATTGATTTGAATAATACATTAACACGAATAACGTTGATGAAAGAGATACGAATAACAATTAAGTAACTTCTAATGATCATTATTTTGTAAGAAATTCAATGACATAATATTATATGCCATCAAAACAATTATAAAATATTATAATATAACTGTAGAATAAGATTTTATTGCTTATGATAATATCATTATAATTGAGATTATTCACTAACTACCAAGTATAATGTATTCTTGTTATATTATAATGCATTTCATTTTTGACATACGTCAATCATTTTACCAAAATATATTTTACAATCTAATTAAAAGGCCAACAATATAATGTATAAGTATAAGTACGTTTTTAAATGTTATTTGTTGAATACGTTTTTAATTTATTATTTTTAAAAAACTTTTAAGTAGACGATGTATATGCAGATAAAAAGATATAATATAATATTGCTAATATTATATATATATGCTAATATATTATTATGGTCAAAACGAAACTGAATAATACTCAAGAAAATATTTTAAAAATACAATCTTTGACATGTTCTTATTTTATTTGTAGGTAGTTTTAAATTTTAAGACATTGATCTCAGATTCTTAAAATATGCAAATATATGTGTATAATAAAATATAATATAAACTATATGGTTAATATTGAACCCATCACACAGTAAAAACAATAGCCTTAGATTGCCCACTATAATTCTCCACTACAAGAACCATCCTCAAAATATGTCATTCAACTATGGAGGAAGCACTTGGGAAACATAAAACTCACTCAAACTACTACTTTTTCAAAACCATTAGTATTGATACCAAAAATTAAAACAAGATAAGTTAAGATAACTATGTAAACATGTGAAGAACATTAAAAAAAAAATCTAAGCACAGTAAGTTAGCTAAGCAAATTACCATATTAAATAATGTGAAATATGCAAATATAATTGTAAGCTAGTGACACCTAGCTGTTAAAGTCTTTATCCCCTATAAAAAAAAAAAAATTACCCATTAATTATTATTAGCGTATTGTAGATATTGTGTTTTACCCATTTAATATATGAAAATGTAATAAATTGACCTATACAATTTTAGCAATTTGATATATTTACCAAGTCATTAGAAAACGTGAATGTTTTCTAAATGTATGACATAACGCATAATAATATGTTATTATTATCTACATTTTACGTGTAATATGTTACACTGTAGTAATAGGAAAATATTTCGATTATCCTTGCAGTCGACTCGAAGCATTTATTTTATTATCTTTATATGGTACCTATGTGACCTATATATACACATTGTGCATACGTATGGTTTACACGCAACATCGTTCCAAAACAGTATAATACTTAAGTCCCTTAAAAACAAATGGACTTTCTTCGCGTTAGAAACACAATAATAATAATAATATGAAGCCATTATCTTGCTTATAAATTAAAACGCGTACGGCAGTTTAGTATGACATTACTATTATAAGTTTCGAACCATAATCGTACGAACAACTATAATATTATGTACCTACCACAGTTGTCGTTATGGGTAATACGAATATTGTAATTAAAAATGAAAACAATACGAGCATATAGTACTGCGTATTGTGGGTGTGATTATTACATTTTCTTCTAACGTAGTTCGCTATTGGCGAACGATAACGAATAATATTATAGTCTCCTCCCACCATTATAGTATTATTATAACAGTCCATGCGTAAATTATAGCTATGATATCGTTCGAAACGTTCATTATCAAAACTGAAAACAATATGCAGCCGTTTCTTCTGAACTGTATACTGTAAGAATATTATGTTTCGCGGTAAGAACTTGAACACGTTGTTTATTGTTTTACCTGGACGAAAGTTATTACAATCGGCGGCGAACAAAACTTGATGATATACAATATTGTGAGTATGAAAAAAAAAAATAATCACCTAATAAATTCCGTTGCACGGATTATACTGTTGCGATTTAAGTAGTTTTGTTTTGGTTGTGATTTTTTTTTAATTTTTTTTTTTTTGCAGATTGGTACTCATGTATAGTATTATCTCTCCAAACAGAGTAAAAAAAAATGAATATAATAATACAAATTTAAACACAGTTTATAATGTAAAAAATCAAATCAAATATATATTATTTTATTTCATTTTTTAAATTATTTTATTTATACAAAAACCATACCGTTGCCGTTTCCGCACATTTTGGTTTTGTAATGCCTTTGTAAAAACCCATTACCTCTGCTACCGTCATAAACCATAAGTCATAAATGTATCGGACTCATAATTTAAAAATAATAAATAAAATATACTGTACAACCACAGTGCTAGTACCTAACTACGAAATTCAGTAACTGCCAATCTTTTAGTATATTGTGTTGACGATTTGACGACGACTGCAACGTAATTTTTTATTATGTAATTTTAGGAATTAATTTATAACAATAACTAGGCAACGAAATTGATGGCGGATAAGGTGTATACAACTTTAACGAGTTGTGTTTAAATTCAGCTTGTTATTAACTAAAATCAGACCTCAGTGTGTGGCATGTGTTTTTTTTTTGGGGGGGGGAGGTATGTAGATGACTAGTACGAGTAGTCAAGATAAAGACTTAGGTCACCAGTTATCAATCGATTTTAAAACTAAATGAGATCCACGTGTGCACGAGTTGATAAGCTGCAATAATAAATATGTATTTTATTCCTATGCATTTATGCCAAAAACAACGACTTCAAATGTGTAGTTATCATTTTCTATATTAAGTTGTGTTTCAAATGTACCTGCGCAGCTCGTACCTATTTCAAACTACTTAACAGAAATATAACGTAGAGACGATGGCCACCATCGCCGTAGAGAAAATCACAGCTATTTCCAAGTGCAAATGGACCACAATATCCCTTGGCTGGTGGAAAGTTCGGAGGGGGGGGGGCGATTACATTAAAGAGAGGGAAGACATTTACCGACCGTCGGGTCCTCCATTGATGGGGGTGTATGGCCTAATATCAGCCTAACCACATTTACCTTCGAAAAAAAAGTAGGGTCCAGAACAACAAGAAGTATTGACTTTAGTCGGGACGAGTATTTACAGACCGTAACTAAATTCGGCCAAACGGGTATGCACATCACCCAATGCGCATGCTCGTGGCACAACTGTTGATTAGATATTCGACTTTGACTTGTGTCAAGATGTCTAAAATTATTAACAAAAGGTTTGTTTTTTTAACATTCTTTTTAAAACTAATACTTTCTTCATACTGTCAATAATATTCAATAATAATAATAATATTAATAAAAATACACTCAATACATACATATAAATCAAAAATACTGTCAATAATAATAATAAGTAATATACAATCCATAAAAACAAATATATCAAAATTACTATCAATAATCATAAAAATAATAAAAATGTAAAATAAAATAATACTAATGAAAATTAACGAGATTTTGCATTTGTCACATTGTTTTTTATATTTAAACCCAAACATCTTTTTTTTGCCTAACTGATAAATTTGTTTCAGTATTAGATGGGTCGACCAGATTGGATATATTTAGCTCCAGAATATAAAGCTAAACGTAGAGCTATTGAGTGTATTGAGTGTATTTTTATTATTATTATTATAATTATTGAATATTATTGACAGTATGAAGAATTTATTAGTTTTACAAAGATTGTTAAAAAAATAAACCGTTTGTTAATAGTTTTAGACATCTTGACACAAGTCAAATTCTAATATCTAATTGACAGTTGTGCCATGAGCATGCACATTGGGTTTGGCATACCCGTTTGGCCGAATTCAGTTACGGTCTGTAAATACGCAGTCGGGACTTGCTTCAGATGAAAAAATATTCGTAGAGTCGAGAAGGATCTAATGGACTACGACATACTGAGAATCAATAGCTATTAGCATTTATAGGGATAGATGTGAAAACAGGCGTGTGTTTAGGTAATGGCATCCAAACCCAAAGAAGGAAAAGATTACACATTTTTCACATTCAGTACATTAAATAATATTAGATTTAGTATTTATTTTTATTTCAGTCACTTATATAGCCACCTAGCTCATATAGCTCATATTGCAGGTACACCGATTTTGATAGTCAACTCACAGCGGTTTTAACCGGAAAATAAAATAATTTCAATACAAAAATACCAGGACTACTAAGCCCCTCAATTAAAAACAAAGTGCACCGAACGTCAATGGGTGGAATTGTTTTTATATTTCTAAAAGAGTGAGTTCGATTTTAACAGTAAACTATATTATTATAAAAAATGCATGTTGGTTTAAATGTTCTTAAAATATACTAAACGATGATTAAAATTTAATTTTTTCCCCTTTTTTGAAGTACTTTTAGGTATATTTTTATTTCCATTGTATATTATGTTGACAATAATATACTTCATCTAATAATATAATATATTATAGAACATTTTATTTCACCTATAAATGTATTCGCCTTAATGATTTATCGTATTTGTATTTGTTATTATCATAGGTATATACAATTTGAACGAGCTCAAAGACTAAAAACTGATCAGTATCTAAATACTGATTATTATATATTAAATTACACCTACGTAATTTTAATATTTTTAACAAAATACTTTTAATTTAAATTGTTAAACAAAAATAGTAAGGCAGTAATGGTATTATATAATGTATTCTATACGAAGGTAATATGGTGTTTAGATAAATAAATTATTATTGAATTAACCAATTTTTTTCTCTCTTAAAAACCAATTGAAAAAACATAATATTGTGACAAAGTTAGTATATACCTGCCTACATGTATTATTTTGAATGTTTAAAATGTGTCAGTTTAAGAATTTTTTGTAAATCATTTACGCCATTTACGCATGCAACCTAAATTTTTTTATAATAATATTCGTTCACTTTTATATAAAAAAAAAACATAAATCCCCAAAAATATGAAAGTTCAAAAAAAATAGTATTTTCAAACAACTGAATAATTTAATCAATGTTAAAATTATAATATAATATACTGTAACCAATGTAATTAAAATACAGTAAATAGGACTTTCCTCAGTCAGCTATAACTTTATTAAAACATACCAACACAATATTATAATTATATTTTATCAAATATTTACAAATGTTTACATTACATTAATCAAAAAGTCTCCACCGAGTGAAGTTTAATATGTCAATATGTCATAATATTATATATAATCTAGTTAATTTCTGAATATTCTTCATTTGTTTAATTTTTTTATTAGTTGTTAGTTACTTTATACTTAAGAATATTAATTTATAATCGACGTCATCATATTAAAAAAAAGAGATTTAAGACATAGTAAGATTTTCTATGTTGAAAATTATAATATAATTAAATATAAGCTACCTATTATATTACAATTAATTCTTAATTTGTCACCAGTTTATCCAAATGCCAATATTGTTTCACTCATTTATTCCACTAGAATAATTATTATTTTAAATAAGTTGAATAGTTATAACTAGTATTTATAAAATGGCATGTTTACTACCTAAATAAATAGTATAACCGTGTTATAAGTTATAACAAAAAAATACAAGCGATTTTATGGCAAAGCATAAAAATATAAAAATATAATTTTGATACTTGGTCATGTTATCATAGCTGTCAAAAATATGGCTTATTTTTTCATATCCAATAGAGATTCATCTATTTTTCGACCATTCAAAATCTTCCATTTAATTTTGTTCCTTCCCTTAACATTTCGTCTCTGGTATCATAATTGATACAATTTATCACTCTCCCTCAGCCTTACGAGCTCGTTTACTGCAACGTTTTAAAATCCCATCTGACAATTTTAATATTTCCTAAACATAATAGTACTCTTTTTTTTAAATAGATTACAATTTACAACAACCTCCGTTGTACTAGTCGAAATTTGTATGAAAATTATTCGTCTCTAATATCTTAAGTAATTAAGACTTATATTTTGTTTTAAGTAGATTTATTTCATGCTAACCATTATCCTGATCCTGTCTGCACTTAACGTAAGTCCTCGTCCGTCTTATTTCATCCTGCGGTATTCCCCAAAGTTGTTATAACATTCAAATTTCAAATACTAACCAATATTCCAAACAACGTTAAAATATTAAATCGACATTTTATTATATCTCCTAAAATCGCATTTTGTTGTATATCGAATATTTAATTTCCATTAAAAAAATATTATTTATTAATTTGTGTTCATGACGTTTAACATAATGTGTTCATCGTCTCATTTATAATTTGTATTTTATTAATTATTATAAAAATGTATAGTTTATACTATTAAATACATACGCGTTCTCCAACATTGCTCTATTATATTTCATCCATAATATTATGTCACTCATTGTTTACCTGCAAATTAAAAATATAATTATTAGGTACTAATGACATCAATTATTACATACATTATTATAATATTATCTAATGCAATATTATAACATACATTTGAGCATCAATATTCAATACCCACTTAAAAGTAATTTGAGGTCAAAATAATATTTCCATATATTTTATTGTGTTTTGATCATTTACCATATTATCATTTACCATATTAACATAAATGGCACTAAATTTGTATTCACTTAAATATCTGATCTCATATTAGATTCTCAGTGAAACAATGAATGTATTGATTTTACAATGATGTTTTTTTTATTTTTGTGTCTGCATCACCTAAAGTAAAATTTTCCAGTAGTTTTCAAAAGCGCCGTGAAAAACAAAAGAAAAATTAAGGAAAAACAGGAATATGTACTCAAAATCTGTTGAAAAAATCGATTTTGGTTTTTGGTGCAACTCTTCAACAAATGACCTTAGGTACATGACTGAATGTTTATAATAGCATGTTCTATACATGATAACATTTTTCAAATATTTTGACTTATTTTGAGCTGTTTACGGACATTTTCAGTTACCATATTTTTTAGTTTTTTTTTCTATAAATATAAATAAAATTTTATTTGTTGGTTAAAAAAATTTGGAAATTTCATAGAAGGCTCATAGCATATGTATTGTTTCAAAGGAAGAATTAAAAATCTATCCTCACAATTTTTTTATAAGCATTTAAAGTTCAAATATTGACAAAATACGTAAAAATTACGAAAATTTACAAATTATTTCGAGTTAGAAATTCATAAAAAATTTTCTTTTTAAATCTAAGATTTGAAAATGTAATACAAGATTCTTCATAAGTTTGTCTACTTTTATCAAAAAAAAATTTCTACATGGAACTCAAATTAAATTTTTATGAGCGAAACAAAATTCATATTTTTACATTTGATATTCACTCGATTTCTCATGTAACGATTGTTATTAAAAAACGACTGACAAGTGACAATAGATACTTGAAAATTTCACTGATTTTTTATATTAGCATTTCCTATACACCATACAGTTTTGATTTTATTTGTTGGGTAAAAAATCGTGAAAATTTAATGCAAAGCTTCTAATATATTGTTACAATAGCAGTTGAAAAATATTAAAATTACATTGGCACAATTTTTTTTTTATAAGCATTTAAAGTTCAAATTTTGAAAACATTTATCACATTTAAAATTTAATAATAATTTCGTAGTTCAACTTTTATAGGTAAGGATTGAAAATCTAAAACAAGATTCTACGTAAATAGGTTATATTTAAATTACCTTATTCACCTTAATATCGTCAACACTGAATTCCACGAAACCTACTCAGTGCACACTGCACGATTTTGACGTAACTCTTCCAATTTTAAGTTTATTTATTTTTTTTTTTTGTGTTGTAAGTCCCCTTTTTATAGTAGAAAAAATTCCTAGATAATCTACATCGAGGATGGTTTCTAGTAGAAAATTGGATTTAGTTAGTACTTTGGGGTGTAAAAAGTAATTCCTTCGAACTTTTATAAATAACTGGAAAAAAACTAATCACGGAAACCGATAGATTTAAGCAAGAACAATAGTCGAAAAAATCGATTTCAGTATTTTCTAATTATCGAATTATCTATAATTTTCGAAATTTTGATTATTTTTTTAACTATTCGTACAAAGGACGACTAACCTATTCGCATCGTTCTGCGCTACTTCTGTATATTAACTTATAACAATATGTTAATAACAGGTAGTATAATATTATAATACGAATTACTAAGCAATAATATGTGTGATTTTTATTTTGCAAAAATGGGTTTGAACCTATCGTATAATACTAATATAAAAATGAATTAGGTACCTGCTAATATAAAATATATATTATATAAAATAAATTATTCTTAGAAATATAAAATTGTTTCTCATGGAATCTGAAAATCGTTATTCATCGTAGGTATACCTACGATTTCTCATTGGATTGATATATTACATTATTATGTATCACATCCATTACAATTTACAGTGACCTAGTCTACGACGAATCATATATACTCGACAAACAGGTATACTATACAGCAGAGTTACTTCCCCGGTTTTGTAATATTTAACACTCTTGTATATGATTGGTTTGAAATTAGATTATTCAAAATCAATTTAAAGCGCCTTTATATTAATATTACGTTTATTTTTATCAACCTCTATAAAAAAAAAAAAATAAATAAACCAACGCTGATCCTGATGGGACTTTATTCTACAGCGATTAGTTTTCGATTACATTCTATTTTATTCTATCATGATCGTGTAGTTTCGTAAAATTATGTTCCTTCGGTTTATGAGGTCTTGCAGCAGGCCATACTGAGCGAAGAAAGCAAATAGATTGGGTTTAATAATAGCAATATATATATATATATATTTCTAACGTCGTTCAAAATCAAAAATTATGCAACTTTAACGAAATAGGTATATTTCTAGTTACAATCTTATTATTTTTCACTATCGATTAAAAATTGATTTATCGATACAGATGAGAAAACTAAAACCGAATGATTCACAACTATTATAACAAATTTAAGATATTAGTTTTTAACGTTTATCTGAATATTTTAAAAATATGTGTACCATACTACCATTTAACTGCGTATGCTTACGCCCTGTCTATTTTTTTCATACTATAGTTGAAAGCAGTGAGTTAAAAGTTGTATTGACTTAAAAGTTTAATCACATTGCGGAAGTAAACATCAAATATCACTTAATCGTAAAGAAACTTTACATCCTGTGACTTATGTTCCTACTCGGCTGATAAATAATTGATCGGGAGTTAGGACTTGTAAGTTGTAACGAATAATAGAGCATTACTAAAATAACTAATAAAATTGCACAACTAAAAATGTTGTTCACTGCACAACATATTATATTATAATAATCGATACAGTTTCGTTATTACCGATTGTTTGTCTTTTTAGAAGAATGATACTTTATGTACAAATCATTAGCACTATGTCAGATTGCTCAACAAATCAACAAAATATACATATTTTTATACAACTGTATAATATTATGGCTTTGATTTAAATGTAGGTTATTTTTCCTACAACTATAATAATATTATACTACAGTAGTTTTTAATAAAATATCTTAGTTCTTAAGTAACTTTTGCAATGTTTTAGTTTTAAATTTAATAATACATACAAACCCTCCGAAGTTATTGCATTCATCATATTCAACCGAATGTAATTTAATTTTGAATCGGGCACACGGCGAGTAATGAGTAGAATTTAATAAATTAGAAATAATACATTTCAATTATAAACTGAGTAAGTACACACATTACGGATAGAAACCTCCAGAGTTCAAAACAAATTTAAATGTGATCGAGTGGATTGATAAACGACCCGTTTTTGGGTAAAAACAGAAATTGATGAGAATACATAATTTTGACATTCGTACACATATCATAATATAATAATATGTCTGCATTTGATGAACGTAATTTTAAACTATTGGATACAATTTAATCAATTTAGCTTTTCGATATTTCAGATACACCAACCTAATCATTACATTGGACGGATATCAAAAAATCAAAATAATGTCAAATAATATACAAAATACTTACTCGTAAATCTCAATGTCGAAGAAACAAGAGTAAATGCATATCATTATATTTTGATGTGTAATTCAAAATGTCATAGTTCAACGTCTGTTGAAGTGGATAATTTATTTTTTATATGTTACATAAGTTATTTTAGAGAAAAGTTTTTCGCAGTGACATACATTGAGAAATTACCGACTTTAGCTCTTTCCCGTATCATAAATATTAGTATAAAGTAGTTACCGGGGCGAATATTTCATCTCAAATTGCCATATTAGTTTTCCTAAATCGCGATTTCATCTTATCATGAACGAGTCGCATATTTCATCGTATTTCAGTGATCAATAACTACCTCTACCTACCGAATGTTGTATTTTTTTTAATTTATTTTTTCAGACTGCAGTTTGATTTTGTTACAACCTAAGCACACCAAACAGTATTATAATTAATTTATCCAAACTAAACACAACAATCTTACTCGTAGCCATGAATAAACTAACACTGCGTTGGGCTTTTTGCCATTTAGTGTTTAAGTAAATATTATTTTATACGGTCACATCTTAACAGTTAACTTAACGTATATTGTTTCAATCCATCCAATTAGACCCGACTCGGAGTCAAAGGGCTGGAAACTAAATTTACAATTTCAAAACATGTTATCGCTTTGTGACAAGTTAAAAGTCACCGTGCAACATTTCCTTGTGTTATACGCTGCTACGTCAATCCAGAGGTGGATTTAGGTGGTTTTTTTTTTTTTTTTGACGAATAAGGCAATTACCTGGCCATCTACGTTTTTTGTTTTTTCACGTGTGACATGAAAAAGCGTCGAGTTTATTTTTTATACAGCAACAGCTGCACACGTCGACATAATATAATTCAAGTCAAAAATAAACCGAACAACTACTGAAACTATCAAATACTAATAATATATCGAGTTGAGTTGAGAGGCATTTAAAGGTAATCTATTTGCCATTTGGGTCGCTGCTGTATTAAATCCACGACCACGCTGTACACTCCCACGAATAAGACTACCTACGTCTGCAGACGGAATAATATGACCACTGTAGATGGAGAATAAATAAAATTTAATCGATGATAGTGGTCAGTCGTTAAATCGTTTAATTAACGAGAATGCATTTAACACGCTATCTTATCAGCTGCAAAGTGCAAAATATACATTATTTCCGTGGTAATAATATCTCTAAATATATCCATGGGAAATCGTTATAATATTTATATTATTATTTATCAAGTCAAAACAGTGTGATTTTTGTTTGCCAATCTCCAATCGCGGTTTAACGTTTGATAAACATTTCAATGTTTAAGTGTACAAAAAAAACTTTAGGAAAAAAGTTAACGACACGAGCCTCAACTATGATCTATGGTTTTAATGAAAAATAGTAATAATTATAACATTCAAGTTTAAAATGTTTTGCTGCAATTTAATATTTTGTATACATAAAATATATTAGACACATAATATATTATATGCTTCAGCAATAATGCAACGTCAACTTTGCAGGACATTGCACACAAGCGGCTACTATAGCATTATGCAGGTGAATAATATTCTATAAATGAAATAAAAATTAACGAGACACGCGGACGTATGTTTATAAACCATAAATAATATTTATCCGAAACGAGTTTCTACATGAAAAGTCACACAATCCGTCACGGGAAGTTTTCAATTTTCGATAAACAAATTTTTATTTAATAAACTATAGCTTGTATACTGTATAGACATATATATTTTTTTCCGTCTCATTTGGTTACACAATCTAATACTGGTACACATATTATTTATTTGTATCAAATTCAATTCATATTTGTATCTACCTATTCCGTTTTCATTTTTTTTTTTTACGATTGTACTCTGAATAAATTATAAACTAAAATAAGACATCCAACTATTTGGGTTCGGCATATAAAACAAATTAGTTACTGGACCAGTAAGTTATGGAAAGTTTAAAAAACAATGGGAATAAAGACGAAGGAAATTCATTAAAATATTGTGTGCTATCATTTTTAAATACGATTGGATCGTTTGAAAGTTTTTTTTTTTTTAATGAATAGAGTACGGTGAAAAATGCTGAAATTTACGACACTGGTCGTGGGTGGAAGGGCGGCGGTAGTTTTTTAATTATTTATAGCCAACGTTCGATAGGGAACAATGAAATAAATTGCGATAACACATGCAAGCCGGATGCTACTGTAAATGGATGGAATTCATTTTCCAAATAAAAGTCCCGTACCACCTACAAATATAACGAACAAGCAACAATGTAGTGCGAATATTTAAAATGAAAAAAAAAACCAAAAATAGATAATATTATATGAATTTAGTTTATCAAAAAGAAGAAAACATATTATTTCACTTTAATCATAACATAATATATAACTTGAGTTCAAAAACTATTCTAATGATTTATTATCAAAATAAAGAACAACAATTAAAATATAATGTCATCACACATTGTATCATATTATGTTATTAGAAAATCCTATTTTTCCGAACAAAACAAATAACATCGAAATATTTGTTAACAATTATTATTCTGTCGGACAACATATTACCATTGTTATTGGGTTTCCTTGATTTGACCTTTATTTATATTCTACCCTCCGCTCACCGATGGCTAATCACGAACCATTGCCGTGATAACGTGCGTGATGGTTGTACTCAACTTACTGTTCTCTACCGGGTTACTATATGTACTTTGTTACTTCTCAATTAGTCATCAGGACCACGGAATTTCTCTTGACCATCAGATCGGTTTCGGAAAGTTGGTGGTAAGTTGCCGTGACGTCACATTAATAATTATGTCGTTGGATTATATAATATTGTAATAGTGATGCGATCTGTGGATTCATACTGAATATTTAATTATCTTTTTGAAACTTGTCCGACCACAAACACCGTTCCGAGCCACACAGAAGATTGATAATAATATTGTAACGACGTCTCTCGGGCCTACACAAATCTCTTCAGTCCTCGACGGGCACCTATCTCTATGGGTTATAAACAAAGTTATATCGAGATTGCATTTTCCACTCAAACATTTTTGTCATAGTATGAAAAAAGATTTTCTTCGTTATTCGACCGTTACGTCCCGGAGGTGGTAATAGAAATTACTATCAAATTATGAAATTCCCAATATAATTTTCCATATGTTGCGGCTCGATCGTATAAATTATTTAGTCTAATGTAGAATATTTTCATTGACTCTGACTTGCCATATCCCCCTTAGAAAATGCATCGACATTATGTTAATAATTTCTATCCTAAGATTAAACGTGTTTTCTTGCATATTAGATACAATAATAAGATAATAATAATACATCATAATTATTTGGATTAAACTTGTTTTCCCTAGACAATGATGTACGATGTTTTTTCTGAATATCTCAGTAACTTGATCTCATTCGGGAGGATTCGTTAATGTTCCTACAAAAAAAATTGTTGACCCCAAGCCGTAGTCTTGCAATAATTACCAGCAGTTGCAGTACCGTCCGTTGGTTTATTTGATTCAAAAACTTGGAAGTAAAATACCGTAGATTTAACGACCTATTGAGATTTTTTCATAATTAATTTTTTCTGTCTTAGTAGTCCACTATAGTCGCTGGTTCACAACAATTTTATTTTATTTCTCCTAAAATATAAACTTGGATGTTATGCCCCAGTAGGTACTCATTTTTAATTGTTTTAATCGAGGTTTTAATGTTATCGTCTTCCCAGTTCTCTTCGTATTTTTTATCGTTTTTCTTTCCATTAGCTTATCAACTCTTTGTGTCTAGTTTTTATCTATTTTTTACTTTTCATTCATCATAACTTATGAGCATTTTTTATCGAGAAATGTATGTTGTACTCCTCTCCTAATATTTTAAACAAGAAATCTATCCAAGCCTAATTACGTCAACTATTGTATCAAATAATATACAAATTTGAATTTATTAACTTTATAATTAGGAAATATTTATTTATTTTTAAATAGTTTATTCTGAATAAGAGTTTCCCAGACTGCAGTACGCCAGAATCATGCGGGCACCATATTAATGTTTGTGATGGATCTAATATGATAGACAATTATATTAAAATTATTATTATATTATTAATTGTTATATCAAATGGTGAAATCGCTTAAAATACATCGATATTAGCAGTAGTTGTCGACACACTGCACCTCACATGGAAATAAATATAACTATAACTTATAACGTAGGTAATTTTTTACTGTCCTGTCGTTTCGATTTAATTTACAGTCGTTTTAAACAGTTTTATCGGTTTTGTTTTTCGTCTCATTAATATAGTGGTACACGACCGATCCCTAATAAGCACCAACCGAGTGATACGCGAAAAACAAAGTTTGAGGACCTCACCGTTCTAAATAAAATGATAAATAATGTATGGTAATAAGAATATTTATAGCTGTATAACATCGACTTGAAAAAAAAATAAACTAACATAAAATACGGCACTATGTCGGTGCATTTCCGTTTTATTGTAGATACCTACTACAATTCAATCGGTGTACCTCGCATTGTGAACTAATTTCACCGAGTTGGGTGGATTGCCTGTGGCGGATTGGATATAGCACTTGGTATATTTTCGAACGTGGTTCGAACTACTCTATAAACTTTTCTGATATCTCCGAAAACAATCTCTGAAACTTTCGTCAAAATCGGTCTACTATAGTTTTTGAGTCTATAAGCTGCGAACATTGCTGCTTTTTGTTGTACATTCGAGAATAACAAACAATACGTTATAAATATTATTTTCTTTTGTTTAAAAAAAAAAACTGTGAACTTGGCAGTTAACATAAAACACACTAGAATCAAAATGTTCCATTTTTAGAACATTATAATAAATCAGATTTTATCATAATTTGCATTACCTATAGTAGTTATGTAATAACATGCTATACGGCATACGAAAACGTGCAATACAATTCCAGTGTTTCATTAATTGTTTGAATATTATTACTGACTATAGGACATTATAATAAATTCTATCGTCGGTAATTTCGAAAACGAACATTGTGGAAAAATGAGTATTTATTATTCATTTCATTTGCTCATTTTTTATTTACACTGTTTGAATTACTTTTTTCCTCGAAAAGTGAAGAAGATTACTAATACATGGAATAATAAACATGAATAACCGCGTTGAATACGGCTTACGGCTCATTTAGGGCAAAGCAACAAAAAAAAAGTACAAGAGTGTCTTGGTGTAGTTAAGGTAGGTACATAAATTTGTTCATAAAACTATTGTGCTGGCTTAATTTAAATGTTCAAGGTATGAAATTCAATACACAATTCATAATTCACTTAAGGGTGTCCGGAACGGACGTGTTTTAGATTCTGAGTGGAGCGATGAATATATTGATATTACAAAGGTGTCTGTCTTAAGGAAAAACTGGAATTTTTACGCAAAATCGGTTTACGACAAATCTTAAAAAAATTACAGTAGATAAATGAAATGTACCCTAATATGATTATTTTGTCATTCACTATACGTCTCGATAAGATTTTCAAAATATTTTGACTTGTTTTGAGCTGTTTACATACGTTTTCAATTTTTAATTGTGTTTAGTTTTTTTTTTCTATAAAATATGTCAATAACATTTTATTCGTTTGGTCGAAATGCTTGAAAATTTAATACAAGGCTCCTCGTTATTTTCAGTAATAAATAGAGCAGTTGAAATGTATTATAAATACATATAGCCATGTTTTTTTTATAAGCATTTAAATTCAAATGTTGACGAAACTTATCAAGTAGAAAATTTACAGGTTATTTACCTGTTAAAAATTTATAAAATGTTCAACTTTTATAGCAAAGGATTAAAAATTTAAACCAAGGTTCCACATAAGTAGGTAATACTGTAACCATAAAATCTAAAACATATATATATATAAATACAGTTTTTTTTTATAGTTATTTTAAGTTTAAATTTTGACGAAATTATATATTAAATAATCAGAAATAATGATTTTAGTGATTATTTGTTATAATTTAAAAATATTATTCGTGGGTACTTGAAACTTCCAAACAATAGTATAATGCATAGTATAATAATGTACACATTTTGAAATATTATACAAATAATATTAGTTCTACTTATCGGCTACCGTATTAATAATAACAATATAATATTAGTATAATATAAAATTTTAACTTGTACACTGACCCACTTATAACCCACTGTACTGCAGAGCGACACCCACTTACCCGCTTTTTACTTTTTCGAACAAAACTTGGCTTTCGGGAAAAACTCTAGCCCCTAAATAGTCAGATATCCATAAATTGTAGGTGCGTATTAAAAATGTATGCTGATCGAATTGGATTCAGATTTTTTTTTAAAAAACTATATTTTCAGAAGACTTAATAAATTTATAAATAATTACAAACTGTTGAGTATTTTGAAATGTATTTTTCTGGAGTTAGTTAAAGTTAATTCAAAATGTATGTCCAAATAGTATGCTGAATACATTTTTCTCTTTCAAATGAAAAAAAAGAAATATTAAAATGCTAATATTCTTCTGTTTGTGATAATTTTTTCCAACAAATTTGTTTTTGTCGTTGAAATTGTTTGATTTTATTTGCCCATACAGTTTGAATGAATACAGTCGAATGGCCACCACATCATGTAACTATAAATTGCTTAAATTGTTACCCCTTAATAAATTCCCACCCCGACACCCTAAATATTTCGACACGTTGAACATAGTTTATATTTAGTATCAATATTTTTTCCTTAATTTGTTTTTATTCAAAATAATAATAAGTATAATAATGTATTAATAACATAATGTTTACTTATCTGATAGTATTATCAATTTTAAAAACGTAATTCTAAAAATTTTAGGCCACCTGGTGAATTTGATATTTTATTATACAATAAATTAAGAAATTATTTCAGGTGTAAACGCTATTAACAGTAAGTAATATAAATACAATGTAAAAATATGTCCATATAGAACCTCTCCACTTACGATTTATTGTTTTTCATACATCTACAAAATGTTATTCAATTTAATTATTTTACTTCATAGCAATAATAATCTATTAGATTCTAATGTATGTGCATTATCGTTATTTTCCTTATTTCGAATTCTTAATCATAGTAATAATAATTTTTAACGAAACATTTTAAGTATAAATGTATGACCTCAATTAACTGACTATTATATAGTGGACACTGTATAATTTATTATTGCATTCCATAGTAATATGCATATTTTAATATGATCAATTAATGAAAAATAAATATTAATGATATTGAGTTATATACAATATATTCACATTTATTATAGCAGTAGTTCGATAAATTATTTCAACAAATTAAACTTAATTCTCAGATGCTGGAAAAATGCACCCACGACACAGATGTAGCTAAATTGCCTATCCAGGACGCCGAGTAACGATATTTTTACTAGGTATTGAAAAACATAAAATAATAATTTAAAAAAAACATATATAAAAATCCAGTAAGTTGGTACTTCGATTCACGAAAAAGAAATGCTTAGACTTGGATCATGGCCCATATTATTATTATTATTATTGTTATAGTACAATGAAATATTACCATGATATCTCACCATACAAATTAATAAGAACCTTTACTTAATCGCAATATATCAGTTTATATCAAATGTTGAGAAACTTTTTAAACGTATTTTAACATAACATAATAAACTATAAAAGAATAAACTTCTAGACATAAGTCATAACAAATAAAAATAACCCACGAAGATACTGTCAAAAAAAACATATATATATTAATACTTAATGAATTAATGCAAAGTGATTAATAATATTATGTATTATGTTCTAAAGCCATACACTCAGTTTCAGAATAAGGAAAGTTTCTAAAATAATCATGATGTATAGCCGTATATGGGTGGGACCCAAGATAGCGTATTCGGAGGAATTTATCGGGCTTAATACTTCAATGATGATCTTGCTAATGGAACACTATCAGGAATATTAACTTAACTTTTTCTTATTTATCTCATACAATTAACGACTTTCATTTCTTTGAAGTCGGTCTTGTAGTAAAATGCACTAGGTTGGTTCTTTCTAATTTGAATCCATACAACCTTGTATATTAGAAAGGTTTCACCTCTAATGTTTACCCTTCGTTTCACAAATGGTAAATATTTTTCTTTATACAATTTTTGAAAGCCTGTAAACATAATATTGAAGTTCATGGGGTGCACCTGAATAGGATTTTGGACACGTTCTATTTTGACAAATCGTTCCAAGTATTTGGTACTTCTATTGCTAATAAAAGAAATTCATTTTATAATATCTTTCAATGACTGAATGTGCACTATCCACTTGAAGATGAGTTTAACAATGTATTCTTTTCATCCATACATTATAATTAGGGGGCAGATTTCAATGCAAAATTCATTTTTTTTTTTGGTTGATCTTAGACAATGTTTTCTAAGTACATAATTGGTTTCATGTAGCGAGTGCTTCAAAGCTAAAAATTTTATTTTGCATATTTTTATTTTTAGACCATTTTAGCATTATTGGCTAATTTTTTTGCATATTTGTTCAATATGTCACCCATTATCAGATAAATAACAAATAATTAGTGATTTCGTGTTACATCACGGTCGTAGTTCGTATGTTTTTATTTCATGTTCGTAATTTTAATAAGGATAAATATTGTGTTAAATAATGCCTCCCCCCCCCAAAAAAAAAAAAAATCACCAATAAATTAATATGGTATTTTTAAGGTCATTTTTTAAGGGCATTAATTAAATCTTTTAGGTCATAATTGCATTTTTCCTAAGGCATTAAAATCCGCGCCCTAATTATAATATATTTGGATATATATAAATATGATATATATATGGATATTGTTTGTAATAATCAAATGTAAAATATTGTGATATCTTGAAATTTTGATTCATACAATTTAATATTTATCCATATAACAATAAATTTCTTTATGTCTTCCAGTATTTATTCTTCTTAATAATCCAGAAGTACTGCTGCAATTTCATTGGCCCCTTGGGCACTTTTAGTTGCATCTCATGTAAAAGCTGTTGACTGGTTATTTTTGATTATAAAATCATACATAAATATAAATTTAGAACCCTTATTTGCCACAAATAAAAATATTGACAGACATTATTGCAACACATGAATTGAAAAAAAAACTTTGAAATTTCAATTGACTGTTTTAAAAATTCAAATCGTTAAACACGTATAATATTTACTGAATTATTATTTATAGTTAATTTACAATCATAAACAATGTATATATAATATTATTATGTATTATCTTCTAATTTTATTTTAATATCATTCATTAGTTAAATACAACTGTATTTGCTATTCGGTTGTAACCACTAACCATAAAATATACGTATCACAGTTTCCAAGTGTAACCATCGAACCGTTATTAATTTTAAAAATAAATAGTAACCTACTGATATTACAATAAAAAAAAAAAATTATAATAACGTATACTTGGGTGAATCGATTCCATTAAAAACGCTCGCAATCAAATATCAAATACGTTTAAAGTATAATATCATCTAAAGAACACTATGTACATTTTATTTTCACTCTCTTATCCGTTGTTGACAAAAATTACATTTCCTTGAACCGTTGAAGTATTATACTACGTAAGAGCCAGATTATATTATATTTCAATTCTATAAGTTCAATAATATAGAGTGGATCATAAACGATGAAACTGGAGTTTAAAGTTTAACACTTGCGATTCTACGATGTGAAACAAAATATAATCAAAATAATATTATATAAATGTTATTACTGCCCTAAACACATGGTACGATTTCTTTTGTCGGATAAATGTTAAGAAATTTTGAATTTTAAAAATAATAAGAATAATTTATCTCTTATAAATTACTGTTGTAATTAGTGATTACCACTTTTACAATTGTGTCACGCTATATAATTTATATCATAACATTATTATTTTTTTTTCGTTATGTTACAAACTTATAACATTTATCATATGACCTAATGAATTCTTTAAGTTGAGTACGATCTCTTTTGGTATATAATGACTACCTAGGTTTTTTTTTTTTCATGAATTTAAAACCAATTTATATTTTTTTTTATATATATTTCCTCAGCGATTGTATACATAAAATCCATGTCCCTACAATTTGAAGCAGTGAATTAAAACCTAACCAGCTTAACGTTATTTTTTTAAATCCTTTCTTTTATTGTTTATAGGATTTGTTTAACCGACAATTCGTGGTCACTGTGGTCCATGACTGTCCCACAACATTATGTGTAGCCCGTGTTGTAGAAGGCTGCCACATTTCTATACATTTTTTAATACGATTTGATTTTTTTTCAAGCTTTACAAAAAAAGTATATTATATGACCACACTGTGGTGTAGAGAATTTTCTGAGTCAATTATGGTATAATATTTGGCTGGATTAAAAAGTTTCAAAAAGCTTGAAAAAATGTTTTAAACTGATGTGTTTTACTTTATTTATTTTAAAAAATACTTAACTATGACATAACAATTACTTTAATAATTAAATAAAACAATTCATAGCGAAGACTATTGACTTAATAAACTATATGGTTAATATTTTAATAAGTAACTAGAATACTAGATAATGACTAAATAATAATAACAAATTCATATTCATCTGAATTTTTGTCATAATATGAATGTCATTTATAAAATCATCGCTTCATTTACTTCATTTTTTTTTTTTTTTTACCGAATACGCGATTAAAATATAATAAAAAAAAAATGTAGGAATTAATTATATTGCGCGTGACCGCCGGTGTTCAAATGGCGTACTATGAATAAAACTGACTAAGCTGACATTATCAAAACGCCGTGACCGCAAGTCCACCGCCAGGAAATAGTTTATAAATACAATATTATTATTAATATTGTTCGCGAGACAAAAATGGAAACACAGGTTTATGAATGATTCGTTTCCGTTGAATAGTACTTAATAAAATATATAGATGACAAGGGATAATATATGTTTATGAATTACAAATATTTTTCATATTTTTTTAAGGAAGACAAAAATACATTATCAAATTACCACCGGCGGTCGCACACGGCGGCCAACGTATTAAATGCTATTTTATAACAATAAATAAATCCAATTTAAAAATGTAATTTTTAATTAAAAAACACTTCTAAATAAAATATTTGTTGATTATAGGTATTGTAAAGTAAATCAGAAATAAATACCATTAATTTTCCGGAGTAAATAAAGTATATTACTCAATTTGCATAAAATGTAATCTTAACACTTCACTAAAACAAAGAAAGTTTTTAATCATTTAGTCGTATTATAATTGTCCGTACGACCATGCCAGCATACTGCGATTACTAAACAAAAAAAATTAATTTGCGATGTAAGTTTATAACTATAACGATGATGATCAAAGACGAACAGTCGAAATAGTTGTTTATCTCCTCTATTGTCGTGCAGTTTGCATTTTATTTCATTTCATTAGTTTGCATTCGAATTTTTTTTTCTGAGTAATACTTATTAACGTTCCTTTGAACGTAATGATATGATATAATATAATATAATATACGTTTAAACCTAAAACTTTATCCAATATGTGTCATATATGTCAACTTTCGTATATTAATACGTATTTTCTGTGTACGGCATTAATACCTCATATATCAGCTGTGAGAAAACAAAGCAGACGAGCAGTAATAAAAATCAAAGACGCATAAAATATATAAGCTCTAGCAAAATATATTTACGAAAAATTGTGAGCATTGCCCATATTATATGTATACACGAAAATGTAAACGAAAGTGATGAATCAATAAGGATAAGAACGCGTACATGGATATTGAAACTATTGTATAACATTATAGTGATGTATATGTATGGACACGTTTACAGGGAATCTTATACGATTTTTTATACTACCCATGTTTTTTATTACGTAATCGATTTTATATAAAAAAAAAAAATGAAATAATGGCTCTTAAAATAGACAGATATTTTAGAGTTTTTGAATATTATATTTTGGTATACGCACTGACCGTTTCAAGCACAAGTCGACATGTAATTTTATATTTTCAATCCAATCCTGTTGGTAAAGAATTGCTACTTAGGTATTTATAATTTCTTATCTGAATTAAGATTTAATAAATTGTGTAGTTATCAAAGAGTGACTAAACGATTTTACTGTGGTAGAACATTACGATAGATTAAATGTTTTTCGGTGTACAATATTCATTTGTTTCATTACTTTCCTAATTAGTTGTATAAAGAGTAATACAATTCTTAATTTACCTAGTCTTTAATAAAGTGAGTACCTACTGAAATGAGTAAAATATTACTCAGAAAAATTATAAAATACCTAACAGAAATATTTATTATCTTTTCATTATATTATGTAAATTGTAATATAGGCATAAAGCTGGTTATTAAAATATAAATAAAATAATGTTTTGAACATTACAAAAACAAGCGACATGTGACCGTTTGGCTAAGAAAAAACTGTTACAATAATTGTCTTCGGAACAACTACAAATATAATTTAAACATAATTGTATTATTTTAATTTGTGGTATAATATTTAATATTATGATTTATTTCTTTACCCTTTTGTAAAATTGTATTGTTTCCTTATATTTATGGTTTTATTCTAAAAATGAATATTCACAAAACGTGAACACTAAACATATGAAACGCATCAAAAAATTAAAAATTAAAAAAAATCTATTATGGTATATAATTTGAATAAATCATTTCAAATTTAACTAAACAGTTATTTAAAAAAAATATTTCACATTTTATTAGATAATTGAAATAATGACGTTTGTAGTAAAATATTCGTAGCTTGATTTTATACAATGTTTTAAATACAATTAATCTAAATAATTCCACAAAAGTTCAACTAAAATAATATCATTATTAATAGTCTAGATTTGTATGATAATAAGTGTAAGGGAAATGCAGTTACCGACCAATCTCGTTGTTATGCACAATGAAATGAAGGTAGTTAATTTTTAAATCGGATAAAATTAATTTTTAATGGCCTTGCGTACTAATTGCGTATTAATCATAATTTGTCAACAAGCATTCACTGAAAATTCTCGATAAAATATACAAGAATTGCTAAATAATAATTTAACTGCCCAGGCCTAAACCTACAGCTGCTATAGAATTTATCTATCAATTTTATTTTTTATAAAATTTTTCACATAGGTGACACTTTATACAGCTCAAATACGAATATTATTTTAAGTGCTGATTATTAGTAGGGCTTACTAAATCGAAACATTTTTACATGTTCTTTATAGTGGATTTTTTCGGTTTCACAAATACCATAAATACCACAAATACCACCTAAATCGTTTTTACATTTATTATTGTTAGTCTACATCATCGTTCATACAATCTTCATTAAAAATAATGTATACACCCTGCTATCATTAATAATTTTTTTACAGATATAATCATATAAATGACTTAATTGGATTACATCACTTCTGAGTTCTGACTGTCTCCATATCTATCATAATAGAGGTTCTAAAACCGTACTTTATGGAACCCTAATTAAAGTGATCGATAGTAGCCCCGCAGATCCATTCAAATGAAATCGACTTCTCTATATTATAACTTTCTTATTGTACTGATCATTATGATTTTTTTGATTTTTAATCGATATTATCGATAAGATTTGTTGGGATCAGTAGACTTAGCAACTGGAATACTCCACAAGCAAAAATATTTGTGAACCGCTGTAGCTGTAAATTGCTCATCATTATAAATACAGACATCTGACCTGCGCAGGGTGCACAAAACGACAAAGACAAACTATACGCGAACATATATGATGTCGATACTAGTGGTTAAAATATGTTTAAAAAGTCGCGGTGCATGATACTTTTATACGTAAACGATAATAATTTAGCTATATTAACAATGCAAGACTCGTGAACTTTTCAGTATATCTTAATTGTTCGAGATACGCTAAACAACATGGAAGAAAGCGACTCGTTTTTACAGCACCGAGATAAATGCCCACAAAATGTGTATGTTTATATTTTTTTATACTTCGATGACGCGCCGACCCGGTTTTTCATGTGTCACATCACGCAGCGGTCTAGTCATATTTTTTTATTTTTTTTTTTTTTATCCAATTTCTTACCGCTCTCCGATACCTGCATCCTGCTCATCCTGCAGACGTCCCGATCGCTGAAGGTTTCATTCATATTTAAATTGTCGTATTATAACTACGCGCGCATGTATATATACATTGTGAGCAACCCTCGAGTGTTGAATGCATCGGAAATGGGAAAATGTCTATAAATCCCGTTTTCAATATCGCCCTCCGCCCGTCCACCGTTTCCACTGTGCGCCACCGCCGACTTCATCCCGTCCTCCTCACCCCTCGCCCGTTTATACCCGGACAAACGTCGTGTCGGACTATCCCCGAGAACCTATTTCGGGGACGAGAAGATCCCCCGGCAAAACGCTAAATCGTACACTCCGCACACGCGCGCGGCCGCATAATAATAATAATAGTAATAATAATAATAATGTCACAAATGGATCGCAGCACCACGCACCGGGATCGAAATTGCCCCGAACTACATTAAGATAATTAGATATATTTTTTTATTTTTTTATACTAAATGGTATTGTTTAGAAGACGTATACGGGCGGGTACCTATC
This sequence comes from Macrosiphum euphorbiae, assembly GCA_949089665.1. Lineage (NCBI taxonomy): Eukaryota > Metazoa > Arthropoda > Insecta > Hemiptera > Aphididae > Macrosiphum > Macrosiphum euphorbiae. The sequence continues at coordinate 33,670,235 of CARXXK010000005.1, forward strand.
TATATAATATAGTATAATGCAATCGTAAAGTCGTGTAATTCGATATTGTCAACAAAAAACATTATATTATATACGTTTGTGATGAGGTTTGAGACGCGCTTTCACCGCGACAAACGTTTTATTTTTTTCCGTTCTTGTGAATTCTCGCGATGTGAAAAGATAATGTGGTAACGTAAAAAAAAATATTAAAAAAGGTTTGCTGGTAACTGTAATAATAATGTCATCTTATCATAATGCTGTCATCTTGTTATTCAAGATACACGCACACATACACACACACACACACCCACCCACTTTGATATTCGAAAATCTCGAGTACATTATATTATAATAATATATTCACAAATAATATTATTAGCTTATATAGTATAGTTATATATATGTATATGTACACATGGCTTACATGTTATAAGCTTTTAGCCTAACCTAACCTTTTAGCTATCTATTCTATAGATGGGATTTTTATTATTATTTTTAAATAACTTTTAGCCAGAAATAATATTACTTACAACGTTAATATATAGTTTTTAAATATTATTATTTATTTTCATGTTTAAATATTGTGTTGGGGTCAGTATTGTATCGGGTGTTTTATTTTTAAGTGCAAACTCTATATCTGTCGTTGAAGATCGAAACAAATAAATATCTGTGTTCAAATTACAGTCATAATAGAAAACAGTAATAATGGTGTAATTTCACAGTGTACACAACTTATTACGATTAATATATTATTTTAATGAACTTAGGTGTGAAAACGTAAAATGATCTCGGAAATTATTTTTGTAAACATGCTGAGCTAAAAAACTTTCGACTCGAAGAACATAAAGAGCAACACATAAATAAAAAAATATAAGTATTAATAGTCATTATATTATAGTTATATAATATACTATTATATTCTCGCAGCGTAAGTATAGTTCTTAACTTCTAAATAAACATGTTTTCTGCAAAAATGAAATAGCCCGTGCCATTTTAAAGCTAATTTATTATGATGATAACACCTTCTCATTTAAATCACAATATGTATTTAATAATAAATATTTGAGTATAATATCCACAGTGAAAAATAATGTAGCACATCTAATAAATATGAGTTTACTAGTTTTTATATTTTAATTGGGGATAACAATATATTACTTCAGTTTAAAATTATATATAATATTCGCTTTAATATATTATAGCCAAATTCATAAAATGTAGAATAAAGATAATATAGTTTCTGTTATTTTTTGACACCTCAACCCTTTGTCGGTCTTCTGAAGACTTGTACAAAAATCATTAATTATCGTATCACAGTTTGTTTTCGTAAAATATTCAGAACTAATGATATGAATAAAAATTTATTGTAATTAATTGCTTGATCGACGATCATAAAATGGATTTATTCCGGTAGTCACACACGGCTTTTGTCCGAAACTAATGGTTAAGAGAGATATTGAAGCCTTGGTTTAAAATCAAATATAATATAATAACAATGCAATTCACTTGATGAATCTTGAATGCAGTATTTAAATATTTTAAATACATAAAATGACAACAGCGCTTCATTAATTTAAATCATCTAATAAAAAATATAATATAATATCATCAATAGAACACACAATCCGCAAGAAAATGTGTTTGTATACCGGTAAAAGGCAATTAATAAATTGTAGATCGATGTTTTTTGTTTCAAGACTGCTCGGAATCATTATTTTTTTCGTTAAAAATATAGCAACATTTAATAATCATAGATTTCTAAACGGAAATACCAATGTTAAAACATTTACGAAGTTTCAGATTTTGAATACTACCAGGTACGGCAAACTAGAGAGTAGGCACAAAATTAATGATGTCAAAACTGCGAAACAAAAGTATCAAAATATGAAATAATAGCTATAAAGTATTTGACGATTAGGTATATTTATTGAATATTTTTCATACCTACTAAATTTGTATACCAATATACATTTAAAAATGTCAACCTCAAAATATATTAGCGTGATGATACCTATTTATCAAATTTTTTATACGAGTACCTTATAGTAAATCCTTTGATGGAGCCTTTACTTTTACTTTCTCAAGTCTTACTAAAGTCTGTTTGGTATATAAGTCGTGTAAATGTTAGGTCATCTAAAGATTATTTGATTATATTTAACTAGGTAATATTCATTAGTATTAGGGAATATATTATTATGGTGCATTAATTCGGTCAAACTCTAACCAATCATCGATCAGAGAACTCGGCGTTATACAGGACTTTGGATTTCGAAGTTAAAATGTCCACCGGTGCTTACCGCTCAAGTCAAATTCCAAGTACAGAAAATCTAGTCGGCATTCTTCCACTTGATATAAAAAGACTTAAATTATCATTATACCAGGAATAAGGACTCACAACTGCCGTATCATCACTTAACTTTAATCCTAACCTACAAATAGTACACCGCAATTACTTCAAGAAAACCAATTATTAGAAATCACTTCAATATACTTCCGACCTCACTCACACGGATGAACTCTTTTGGTACTTGACATTTTATTAGCAGAAGTAATGTCTTTATTCTCGACAACTGATTTCATTACACTTACCAACACAATATTTTGATCAATAAACATGAATAAAATACCTAGTGTGATATATTAATATATTTGTCGATTTTGTACTTATAATAACTGTTATTTTGGTTATTAGGTTGTTAATGGATAAGGGTAAATAAAAAAATAATATATTATGTACGTATTGATAACATTTTTGTAATGTACGACAATTATGGGTAGTAATATTGCTTTAAAACCATATTACTTTTACAATTATTATACATACAATTGGTTGGTTATACATTTTTGCCAATATTATATTTTTAATTTTGAAAGCAAAACTGATTTTTGTGATACATATATATATACTCTGGCTTCAAATATAGGTATACACTGATGATAATCGTTAATTATTTATTAACAAAAAAATCATTTATCATACCATATAAAATATTATATTGTATGTTTTCATTTCATGACACGTTTCTATAATTTTAAACGAGTATAAAAGTTATAATATAATATAAATTATGAAAAAAAATTAAAATGCATTTAAAACAGTTACAAATATTTATATAAAATAAAAAACATACAATAGGACACAATAAACTATATAATGGCATAATATATTATAACTTTAACTAACGCAATATCTACCTGTATTTGTTATACATTTTTAAATCACTTAATTAGTGAAAAAGTTTTTTTTTTTGATTGGTCTTTATTTTGCTTCGACGACTTGGCCATTAGCTCTACATATACATATTATTGTCATTATTATAATTGTATATTTAAATTGTTAAAATGATGATGTACATAATATGAATGGAAAATTCAACTATAAAAACAAACTTTGATAAAGTTTTAATAAAGTATAGAGTTAAGTTATATAGACATATCTATTTATATATTCTTACAGAACAAACTTTTTAAGTATACATTTATGGACTATTTAATACATTATAAGTATTTAATATTATAAATTATGCTTATAATATATTACCTATTATATAGCTAATGTATTTTAGCCAAGTAGCTTTAAATTAGATAATCAAGTTGTTTTGTATATAGTATATACTAAATATTAGGGGAAAGTTTAATGTTTATAATTTATATTATTATTGTAATATGTTTCCAAGACATCAGTTAATTTAATAAATAGAAGATGGTTACAATTTACAAACAAATTAAGTTGTAAGGTTAATATTGATGATTAGCAATACTACGAAGTGAAAAATGTCTTGTTATAAGACACGAAATTATTAAGATATATAATAATCAAAGAAACGACGAGCAACAGGTAATCGCGTGTATAGTATATTATATATGAGGGTAAATTCGAATTTGAGATTGAAGTCGTGTACATTTAGCTTTATCGTACTTCGTAAAAAACCTCGAAGAGTAAATACAACATAATATTATATTAATAAATTATTATTTATCGTAAACATTTTACGTGATGAGTATTTTCTCTGAGTTTAAATCAATAATTGGTATTTCCGATAATATTATGCTGTTTGTGCGACAAAATATTAGATAACCAACACTTAACACTTTTCTATAATGAAATGTTACGTCAACATATTTACGATTCGTTATCAATAATTTTATAGTATACCTACGATACGTTTTTGAATAAACGCGACAATAACTATATAAATACGCATCACAACACTATAATTATTTCGGCCCGAGCAATAACGATTCCGTTGTACGTCATTTGTATCGTGTCAAGTTTTTGAAAACTGTTTACTATAGATACCTACCTACCTACCTAACTAACTAACCTAACGTTTTAATATCATAATATCCCCGGACGTGCTTTTCCGATGCGGTTGCCGGTGGTAACTTTTACGTTTATGAAAATAAAAAATAAAAAACTTTATTTTTGCCGTGACCATCATAAATTACGACCGACCCCCGAAAACACCTGGAGGCCAGTGCCTGACGTGCAATGCTTTACAGCCATACTCTTGCCGACAGGGTTTTGACCCAATTGACCCACCTAAAACGTTTGGTTGAGGTGTCGTGAACGGTTTTCCCAAATGTCCGGTACGTGCCTCCGATTTGCCCACCGCATATATATATATATAGGTACGTCCAAATGCATAGAAGTGTATTGACATTTCACTCCCCAAACAAACCCTCCCCTCCCCTCCCTTCACATATAATATATATAATTTTGGATAGTTCTCGCATTATCTTATTTAACATATTTTAAACGTCTATACCGAGATGATCGTTCAAATCGATAACGCGTATTCTACAAAATGGAAAAATACTATTCGCGACTTTCTCCTGTATTTTTGTTTCATAAAGTATAATAATTACAGATAAATTATTAATCGAGTATAGTTATCTCACCTACAAAAATATTAGTTTAATACATATATTATATAGGTATACGAAACGTGACAAAATATAAGATTATAGGTTCTGTTGCATATTATACCAATATCTAAAAAATCGGCCGATCCGTTTATAATTGTTACACACTTACACCACAAATTGTTTACGACATACCTTTACGATATGATACTATCTACGAGTGTTTCATTATTATAATTTCACCTTTTAAAATCAATAAAGTAAATCTTTTGTGGCAAACTACTCCTATGACGGCCGTATTATATGTTATAAACCTTTAAGGTCGGAACGTCTGATTGAAATATAAAATGTATCTATGTAAGTATTTTGTGTATACATATATATATAGATTTGGATACTTCTTCGCACCGTGCATTATCGTGGCTATTCATATTTTAAATATCTATCAAAATGATCGTTTGAATTGATAACGAAAATTCTACAAAATGGAAAAATACTATTTGCGACGGTTTCGATATTTTTATTTTATCAAGCATAATAAAGTATGTAGTTACTGCTATCCCCATAAATATTGATGTGCTATCTAATGCATACATTATATAGGTATTGGACGTGACCAAATAAGGCTAAGCTCTGTTAAATATTATACCGATTTCTAAAATACTAAATAGCCAATCCGTTTATAATTTGTAGGTATGCCGCACAAATCAAGCATCATATTCTTTCGTATAGTTCTATAGTTTTTGTTATATTATAATTTAAAAACAATTTGGTGAATAATTTATGAAAAATACTCTGTATTAAAATACTTTTATAGTCTGTTATTATAAACCTTCGAAGTCGGAACGTCTGGCTAAAATAGAAAATATACCCAAGACACCGAGCACCAAGTCATGTCATTAAATATTCTGTGTTACAATCATCGTCATTCATCAGTACAATATTAGTTTTGATATAATATGTATAACATTTTAAACGTGTGATGTGGTTGTGTAGCGTTTACCGAATTGTTTAAAACCGTAGTCCTATAGTATTATACTTTATTAAAATTATATGTATATTTTCATAAAATACACACAACTTACGATAAAAAGTTTAAAATTTCGAGTCGAAGAAGGCGGTTTTATAAATATGATTAAGTGTGTATATAATATCATATTAGTTAAGAACTGGTCGTGTATCAACAAACACATTAACGAGAATAAAATATATTCCATCACACTCGGTGTTAACGAGAATGGAAATTCGAGAGATGAAAACTTTTGATAAGATTTCATAGAGTAGAAAAAAAACGATGGAGAGGTATAGTTGGTGCCTATATATTATTATTTTCTTTTTTTCTTTTTTCTATACGGCGAAGTGAGTAAGCAAATATTATCGTCTTTTTAGTCGTATAGAGCCTTTAAAATAAATGTGAAAAATATCACCAAGTTCACATAGTCGGAAAATGTGTTGAATTGTTATATATTTTCCCATTTCGTATTCCTACGACGTAGAGAATATGTTTTTTTAATATCTTAAGTTTTCCACAAGATAATATATTATATACCTACAGTTATGGTGTTGCGATAATTTGATTTAAATTGTTTTTATTGGAGGGAATAAAGTGAAACGGAATAAATTGTCTAAAATAAATATAACTGAAATGAAGTATTCTTAATTACTTTTACACTTAGTCAGCAGATATTCGAGAACTTCGTCGAAAACCAATAACTCTTTAAGTTAAACGATTCAAAGAAAAAATGTAAATCAAAATGTATCTACAATATTGTAAACAAGGAATAACCGATCATCGTACCGAATTGAAAACTTTAATAGTATTTTAGCCAAAAATAAATGATCTAAAAGATGAATTATTGAAAAGCTGTCTGTAATAAACATTTCAGTTGTCTTCAAAAATAAAATATAAATTATTATAAACGACCGGAAAATTGGATTTTGTAACTAACAGAGAATACACAACTTAACATACCTAGTCGTTATAATATGTTCTAATAATGCACGCTTATATTATACAATTTTATAAATTATACAGGTATAAACAATAAATTACAATTTTTTTATTTTGTGATATTATATTGTAGTAGGTAGATAACTGTTGGAATGAATTATTATTATTTTTTTTTTTCATTAAGAGCCTACCATTTCGTATAGTTGTTTATATTCAGTAAAAATGATGTACGAGTGTCGAGTAGGTAGGTGCACCTATGTTCTATTTTACATGAACGCGTTTGTATAAACTGTAAAGTAAATTAAATATTGTTGATGGATTGTTTTACCCCAAACTTCATGTCGACTGATAACGACGTCGTGCCTTAAGTATAAGATGATAATATTATACATAAATTTAAAAGCATATTATTTGATAATATAGTGACGATAAATTAATATAATATTATATATCCATTGCTTCGATAATAATTTATTATCACGTTGAAATATTATTATTTGTAATGGATATTATCTTATACTAAATAATGACCGTCGGTAATATACATATCAAAAATAGGACCTACATACTTGGACAAGTACCTTTAATAAAATGTAAAGTTGGACAACAACAACTGATGCGCACGGACGATATCATTTATTTAGAGTGTTGTGGCATTGTGATTTGTGGTGGTAGGTACCTACCGAACTTTATTTATTTAATCGTAATGGATTTTACCGAGTACCAATTATCAAAACCATAATAGTACCTAGGTATATAATGTACCCGGCGGCTGCTGCTGGTCGAGGTCTGCAACGGATCACAAAAACACGCGATAATCGTGACAATCGCGAGTCTGTTCCGGACTTATATTATTATTATTATTGTGCCGTATCCGTATTGTGTAATATATTTTATAATTATATGCATTGTGTTACGGCCGGTACGTGTGCACGCGACACGACATTTGTACAACCTAACCTATAATACCCTAACCGCGGTATACGGGGGCGGGCAGTCCTCCCGCGGGACCGGACGGTGCGTGCGAGTATAACATTATAATAGATGGTCCCGGCGGGATCGCCGAAAAACCGATCGCCAGCGGAAATCCATCGCGGAGGTCCGGGATCGTGCCGGTTATAGTGACGTAGTTTCTGCACCGTATACCGTGGTATAAGCGAGGAATCGGAGCCGGCTGTGGTGTGGGGGGGGATGTTTTGGTGGTGGGGAGGTGGCGTTATGGGGACTAAGCCCGCCCCTAATCGGAATGCACGCGAAACGATTTCGTCTGACCATCAAGAGCGGAATAAGTTTTTACTCAAAACTTGATATTGTATATCGCCATCATCATATAGATTAAAATAAAATAATAATACCTATGTATATAGACGCGGGCTACAACGCCAGTGCAATCGTTTATCGCTCGTTATTTTAATTTTCGCTAATTTTTGGCAAGAAGGGGAGAGTAATAATAGTATACTCGTTTCCTGACACCTAGTGACGGGTCACCACAAAGAGTCAAATCTAAATTATATCGTAATACATCTAAATAATAATATTATTGCGTCGGTGTTGCGCCTATCAGTAACTATTGCAATCTATGATTGTACTCGATAGTGGTTTCTTATTTTTAGCAAAAAAATACCTACCAATTTCTTTAAAAAAAAATTGTTATTGTCTTATAAACGTAGATATAACGACGAGCAACAGGTAATCGCGTGTATAGTATATTATATATGAGGGTAAATTCGAATTTGAGATTGAAGTCGTGTACATTTAGCTTTATCGTACTTCGTAAAAAACCTCGAAGAGTAAATACAACATAATATTATATTAATAAATTATTATTTATCGTAAACATTTTACGTGATGAGTATTTTCTCTGAGTTTAAATCAATAATTGGTATTTCCGATAATATTATGCTGTTTGTGCGACAAAATATTAGATAACCAACACTTAACACTTTTCTATAATGAAATGTTACGTCAACATATTTACGATTCGTTATCAATAATTTTATAGTATACCTACGATACGTTTTTGAATAAACGCGACAATAACTATATAAATACGCATCACAACACTATAATTATTTCGGCCCGAGCAATAACGATTCCGTTGTACGTCATTTGTATCGTGTCAAGTTTTTGAAAACTGTTTACTATAGATACCTACCTACCTACCTAACTAACTAACCTAACGTTTTAATATCATAATATCCCCGGACGTGCTTTTCCGATGCGGTTGCCGGTGGTAACTTTTACGTTTATGAAAATAAAAAATAAAAAACTTTATTTTTGCCGTGACCATCATAAATTACGACCGACCCCCGAAAACACCTGGAGGCCAGTGCCTGACGTGCAATGCTTTACAGCCATACTCTTGCCGACAGGGTTTTGACCCAATTGACCCACCTAAAACGTTTGGTTGAGGTGTCGTGAACGGTTTTCCCAAATGTCCGGTACGTGCCTCCGATTTGCCCACCGCATATATATATATATAGGTACGTCCAAATGCATAGAAGTGTATTGACATTTCACTCCCCAAACAAACCCTCCCCTCCCCTCCCTTCACATATAATATATATAATTTTGGATAGTTCTCGCATTATCTTATTTAACATATTTTAAACGTCTATACCGAGATGATCGTTCAAATCGATAACGCGTATTCTACAAAATGGAAAAATACTATTCGCGACTTTCTCCTGTATTTTTGTTTCATAAAGTATAATAATTACAGATAAATTATTAATCGAGTATAGTTATCTCACCTACAAAAATATTAGTTTAATACATATATTATATAGGTATACGAAACGTGACAAAATATAAGATTATAGGTTCTGTTGCATATTATACCAATATCTAAAAAATCGGCCGATCCGTTTATAATTGTTACACACTTACACCACAAATTGTTTACGACATACCTTTACGATATGATACTATCTACGAGTGTTTCATTATTATAATTTCACCTTTTAAAATCAATAAAGTAAATCTTTTGTGGCAAACTACTCCTATGACGGCCGTATTATATGTTATAAACCTTTAAGGTCGGAACGTCTGATTGAAATATAAAATGTATCTATGTAAGTATTTTGTGTATACATATATATATAGATTTGGATACTTCTTCGCACCGTGCATTATCGTGGCTATTCATATTTTAAATATCTATCAAAATGATCGTTTGAATTGATAACGAAAATTCTACAAAATGGAAAAATACTATTTGCGACGGTTTCGATATTTTTATTTTATCAAGCATAATAAAGTATGTAGTTACTGCTATCCCCATAAATATTGATGTGCTATCTAATGCATACATTATATAGGTATTGGACGTGACCAAATAAGGCTAAGCTCTGTTAAATATTATACCGATTTCTAAAATACTAAATAGCCAATCCGTTTATAATTTGTAGGTATGCCGCACAAATCAAGCATCATATTCTTTCGTATAGTTCTATAGTTTTTGTTATATTATAATTTAAAAACAATTTGGTGAATAATTTATGAAAAATACTCTGTATTAAAATACTTTTATAGTCTGTTATTATAAACCTTCGAAGTCGGAACGTCTGGCTAAAATAGAAAATATACCCAAGACACCGAGCACCAAGTCATGTCATTAAATATTCTGTGTTACAATCATCGTCATTCATCAGTACAATATTAGTTTTGATATAATATGTATAACATTTTAAACGTGTGATGTGGTTGTGTAGCGTTTACCGAATTGTTTAAAACCGTAGTCCTATAGTATTATACTTTATTAAAATTATATGTATATTTTCATAAAATACACACAACTTACGATAAAAAGTTTAAAATTTCGAGTCGAAGAAGGCGGTTTTATAAATATGATTAAGTGTGTATATAATATCATATTAGTTAAGAACTGGTCGTGTATCAACAAACACATTAACGAGAATAAAATATATTCCATCACACTCGGTGTTAACGAGAATGGAAATTCGAGAGATGAAAACTTTTGATAAGATTTCATAGAGTAGAAAAAAAACGATGGAGAGGTATAGTTGGTGCCTATATATTATTATTTTCTTTTTTTCTTTTTTCTATACGGCGAAGTGAGTAAGCAAATATTATCGTCTTTTTAGTCGTATAGAGCCTTTAAAATAAATGTGAAAAATATCACCAAGTTCACATAGTCGGAAAATGTGTTGAATTGTTATATATTTTCCCATTTCGTATTCCTACGACGTAGAGAATATGTTTTTTTAATATCTTAAGTTTTCCACAAGATAATATATTATATACCTACAGTTATGGTGTTGCGATAATTTGATTTAAATTGTTTTTATTGGAGGGAATAAAGTGAAACGGAATAAATTGTCTAAAATAAATATAACTGAAATGAAGTATTCTTAATTACTTTTACACTTAGTCAGCAGATATTCGAGAACTTCGTCGAAAACCAATAACTCTTTAAGTTAAACGATTCAAAGAAAAAATGTAAATCAAAATGTATCTACAATATTGTAAACAAGGAATAACCGATCATCGTACCGAATTGAAAACTTTAATAGTATTTTAGCCAAAAATAAATGATCTAAAAGATGAATTATTGAAAAGCTGTCTGTAATAAACATTTCAGTTGTCTTCAAAAATAAAATATAAATTATTATAAACGACCGGAAAATTGGATTTTGTAACTAACAGAGAATACACAACTTAACATACCTAGTCGTTATAATATGTTCTAATAATGCACGCTTATATTATACAATTTTATAAATTATACAGGTATAAACAATAAATTACAATTTTTTTATTTTGTGATATTATATTGTAGTAGGTAGATAACTGTTGGAATGAATTATTATTATTTTTTTTTTTCATTAAGAGCCTACCATTTCGTATAGTTGTTTATATTCAGTAAAAATGATGTACGAGTGTCGAGTAGGTAGGTGCACCTATGTTCTATTTTACATGAACGCGTTTGTATAAACTGTAAAGTAAATTAAATATTGTTGATGGATTGTTTTACCCCAAACTTCATGTCGACTGATAACGACGTCGTGCCTTAAGTATAAGATGATAATATTATACATAAATTTAAAAGCATATTATTTGATAATATAGTGACGATAAATTAATATAATATTATATATCCATTGCTTCGATAATAATTTATTATCACGTTGAAATATTATTATTTGTAATGGATATTATCTTATACTAAATAATGACCGTCGGTAATATACATATCAAAAATAGGACCTACATACTTGGACAAGTACCTTTAATAAAATGTAAAGTTGGACAACAACAACTGATGCGCACGGACGATATCATTTATTTAGAGTGTTGTGGCATTGTGATTTGTGGTGGTAGGTACCTACCGAACTTTATTTATTTAATCGTAATGGATTTTACCGAGTACCAATTATCAAAACCATAATAGTACCTAGGTATATAATGTACCCGGCGGCTGCTGCTGGTCGAGGTCTGCAACGGATCACAAAAACACGCGATAATCGTGACAATCGCGAGTCTGTTCCGGACTTATATTATTATTATTATTGTGCCGTATCCGTATTGTGTAATATATTTTATAATTATATGCATTGTGTTACGGCCGGTACGTGTGCACGCGACACGACATTTGTACAACCTAACCTATAATACCCTAACCGCGGTATACGGGGGCGGGCAGTCCTCCCGCGGGACCGGACGGTGCGTGCGAGTATAACATTATAATAGATGGTCCCGGCGGGATCGCCGAAAAACCGATCGCCAGCGGAAATCCATCGCGGAGGTCCGGGATCGTGCCGGTTATAGTGACGTAGTTTCTGCACCGTATACCGTGGTATAAGCGAGGAATCGGAGCCGGCTGTGGTGTGGGGGGGGATGTTTTGGTGGTGGGGAGGTGGCGTTATGGGGACTAAGCCCGCCCCTAATCGGAATGCACGCGAAACGATTTCGTCTGACCATCAAGAGCGGAATAAGTTTTTACTCAAAACTTGATATTGTATATCGCCATCATCATATAGATTAAAATAAAATAATAATACCTATGTATATAGACGCGGGCTACAACGCCAGTGCAATCGTTTATCGCTCGTTATTTTAATTTTCGCTAATTTTTGGCAAGAAGGGGAGAGTAATAATAGTATACTCGTTTCCTGACACCTAGTGACGGGTCACCACAAAGAGTCAAATCTAAATTATATCGTAATACATCTAAATAATAATATTATTGCGTCGGTGTTGCGCCTATCAGTAACTATTGCAATCTATGATTGTACTCGATAGTGGTTTCTTATTTTTAGCAAAAAAATACCTACCAATTTCTTTAAAAAAAAATTGTTATTGTCTTATAAACGTAGATAGGTATCAGAAATGTCGTAGTAGTGGAGAACTGCTTTAATTGACACACAACACCCACCGCTCTAATTTTATATTAACCTGGAGCTCGGAAGATTTCAACGAAATAAGAAAATTATTGTTTAACCTCGTTATACGCACTACTAGCAATATAAACACAGTTTTTGTGAGTTAATGTTAATTGACTAAATTTCAAAAATTTCCATTTATTAATATTATACATTTATAAAAACGGTTTCTATAAAATAGTCGTTGGTTCGACTGCTTGATATGTTTGATTAATATTCCTAAAGCGTTGTATACTGTTATGAGTACTACCATTGAGTATAGATATTATATACTATCTATACTCAATGGTACTACTCTGTATTATGATTGCATATTAAATATCAGTGATCGCTATAATACTACAACAATTATTGAAGTGCGCGTTTAAACACGATTTTTATTTAAAAACCCATTAGATTTTGACATTTTGAACATTTATAACCTACTCGACGGCTGAATATTTGGATACATGTGTTATAATAGTACGGTAAAATAAACTATTTTGTAACGATAATAATAATACATTGCTATTGGTGTTGTACATTTGAACAATGACTAATGTACAGCAACTGGTGGTATTTTATCGCAGTTATGCACCAAAACTGCGATTATTAATATGTGCCACCATGGTATAGTCCCGGTAGGTATTTAATACTATTTATACACGTTATACCCACCCTTAACCGACATATTCCCGACGATGCCCCCTTTTCTATAATCACTTCAGTCCACTAAATAATATTATATTTTCCTCTTGCATTTCATATTTCCAATATTATATTGTCTTCCATAATCTTCTTGAAAAATAAAAAAATATATATCTCTTTATAAGCTCGTTGTCAATAATATATCGGATTTAATTAAAATATCAATGTGCTTCAGAAAAAAATATAACACAACAACTCGTTGCTTAAGACTATCAAACGTTTCTATGGAATACTCTCTACTTCTAGTCTTTAATATTATGTAATTTTATTTTAACATAAAAAATAAATTTAATACATTGTATCAATAAAGGCAATAATGTAATGTAGGTATAAATAAATTTTCAAAAAACTGTATTTTATTGTATTTTCTAGTGAGTACATTTTTGTAAGCTTAAAATCTTGAAAACATTGTTTTGAACTTTTACGAGCTTATTATATACAATAAAAACTTGTTTTAATCAACGTTTAGGTTTAAATTACTTTCAAATACCACACTTGGTTAGAATACAGCCCATTGTGTGAATATTAAAGATGTGTGAAGTATTTTCACCAGAAAGTTTGTATGGGTGAAAAAGAACAGTTTCATTATAATAACTTTTCCCAGATATATAATGTATAGCACTTATAGTAGGTAAGAAGTTACCTACTCAAAATTGTACACTTTGATTAAATTGGCTTTACAGCCAATTAATCCAACCAATAATAATTACATAGTATTATGATTTCCCACATAAAATATTAGAAATGTACAACTGTTGTTTACCACAGATTACAATATTATATATTATTATAATTTTTTTTCAACTTTATGGAACGTAAAAGTGTTAATATATATTATGTGAACAATAAGAAATGTATTTACTAATATTTTAGAGATGAGTGTATTAATTGTACAGTGATGTGTGTTTTTTTTCTATGAAGTTTGATTGGTCAATAACCTTGGAAATGTAATACAATAAATTTTTCATAAATTGATAGAAAATATATCCATTAAAAAAACATTTAAAATACATGGTCACAATAATTTTTATAAATGTTTAAAGTTAGAATTTTGACCACAATTATGTGTACATCATTTTGAAATTTAAAATACATAGAATGTTCAATTTTTATAGCTAAATATTGAACTGTTTATAACTAAATTTCTCATAATTAGTTAATACAATAACAAAAAAATATTTAAAAAAAACCCCAATTTTTTTTATCGACATCTTGAGTTCAAATTTGGACAAAATTAGATATTTACAAAGTTTTGTAAGAATAACTATTTTAGTTATTTTGTTGTAATTTAAAAATATTATTCGTGGGTACTTGAAACTTATACTATTATATTTTACACACAGTTGTAGAACTGCAAAGTTGTTGACAAAAATTAATTCAACCTACCGAATTACTAATAGTAAAATAAATTACTTCAATAGCAATCTATAGGTAAATATATCATAAAATATACTTAGTAATATAGTCTGACAGACCTGATCTTTGCTCAGTATCGTTTTTCATATTCAACGATTTATCATTGAATTAAAATTTAACACATACATTACAGTGACTTATTACTCAATGATGATGAAGTACAACTCAACACCTACTGCAGTACAGCAGAACGGTTAACTATACTTTCCCCCCTTTTTTTTTAAGTTCATAATAAAATATGATTCAACGGTTGTCATCTTCATATAGCTATTGTAAACAAAACGTGTTTCACTAACACTACTTTCCAGCTGTTAAATATCAATAATAGATAAATGTGTTTTTCTTTACAGAAAGTTTATATAAAAGTTGGTGTGTCACATGTTGTAGCGAGTGTATAAAATGTAGGACGTAAGTACTTGTAAGTATTTCAAAAATGGTTGTTTAATAATATCTTTATATTGTTGCATTACAACACTAAACAATATGCCCAGTATAATGGAATGCAACTTCCCCAATGAAAATAAAAAAATTGAGAATTCACGAAAATACATTCCTGAGAGTAGCACTCAAATCCCATGCGAACAAACCACTGCGCAATGACACAGAATTTTCCTACCTATCAACATGGATAATTAACCAATACAAAAACTTCAACATTGACCTTAACAAAATTGAAGGAGCTCTACGTTACAAGCTCGGCTAAAAAACATCTAAACCCAGAATAAGACCGTGCAACAATAAAACAACTTCCTAGAAGACCAACAGTAAAACTAACAATAAGAACATATTATATGTATTTGTTTATTCGTGGTTATTTGAATTTATTGTAATTTTTTAACTATGTAAAAACATTTTATATTTTTTAAAAGAATCGATTTTAATTAATTAAAGAAATTAAAGAAAAAAAAAACATTGTATAAAATATTTCTGTACTTATTTTTAATAGGTAGCTATAAACTTTTTAGTCCAAGACAATGGAACAGTGGAACGTTTATTTTTTCAAACAAACATTTTTGATCAATAAACTGATTGGGAGCGTTACACCTAAAAATGAATAATAATATTGTACAGACATTATGGACAGTGTCCATGGATAAGTAGCCCTCGGTACACGAATATCAGCTATTAACGTAGATGTTATTGTGTGTCAACAATCCGATATCTTAACGATATTTTTTACTATTCGAATTATCCGGTACATATTTTCAACATAATATTGCCATATATGTATATAATAGATACTCTCGAAATAGCATTTTGTTTTAACAACGATGAAATATGATCCAATTTGTTTATAGAAAAAAAAAACGCTAATGTGACCGAAGATTTTTACATGATATAATAATAATAATAATAATATTTATTGTTACCAAATTAAAACTAATGTACAAAACATCTTATAAGCAAAAATTAATATAATTTTGATATAATTATAATAAATCCTAAAAATAAACTTCACAGTTTTCAAATTTGATACAAGGTAGGTACATGCGATAAATACCTACACGTTTTAGGTACCTATTACTACACGTACCCGTGCCAAATCAGAATTTATTACTCGAGGATGGTCGACTGTCATAAATCATGATTCAATTAAAGTGTTTAAAAAAATAATAATAATTTCACAGGTTCATATTAAGATTATTTTTAATTAAACACAAACAACAATATAATAAGCGATTAGTGAGCCCATCTCCAGCGAGAGCTTTTTTCCTCGTGGACAATAATTATGGTCCGACAAATACGGACTGTAAGAGATTTTTACAACGTATATAAGTTGACATTTCCATATATATAAATATTCAAACATCCACTGCTTAATGGCATCCGCAATTCCAAATTTTAGACTACGAGAAATTTACTAGCTTTATTATCACAGTTACATATAAATATATTTCTTTTTATTATTTAATCTGTATACATACACATGAATAACACATGCATACACTGCGCTATATTACAATTAATTGAAAATACCTGCAATATTACAACAGGTATTATTCGTCAATTCTGCTCGCGTCGATAAAATTACTATAATATAATAACTACCTATACAATGTTCAAATAAATGCAAGATACTTTTAATCTGTAATTTTCACATCGACTCACTATTTTTTGCCATCCCAGTTATGAGTACAAACGTTTAAATAACTTTAATTTATTTCTATGTCATGTGTATTTCGATAATGTAAAAATTAATCTCTTTGTAATTTTACAAAAACAAAAATATAACATAATTAAATTATGATTTATATTATACGAGTAAGTTGAGAATTTCATTGAACTTTATGGATCATAAATGTAAGTTATATAATATATATGTACCTATTATGTACATAACTATTGTTATTCATTGTTGTTTACCTAATGTCGAAAAAAATTATTTTTTAACAACGTTTAGTTTAAATGACCATGTCAGGAAAACTTTATATAAATAAATATAATATATATATATATAATATTATATTAACAATCCTTGGTTTATTTTCAATTATTAGTTTTCCTTACCACAGATTTTCTTAACTATTTAATGAGAATACTTCAAGTACCTACATATGAGAAAAATGTTAGTGAAAAGGAAATAATAATAATATGCCTAGGTACTATGAAAATACTTTATTTTTTTTTTTCTTCAAATAAGAAGTAAACAATTATTATACCTATTGACTTTACAAATAATTATATAACTTTTGATTCATTAGTTTTTCAACTCCAACATATCAGCACAAACAAGTTCTTACTTCTTAACAGCAGAACACAACAGTACCTAGTCTTAATAGTATTATGGGTACCATTTATTGTATCAAATTTATATTAATATTTATAATGTTTGTACGTTAACGTTGTTTTGCTAAAATACAAAACTTTTTTTAACGAAATATTGCCGACGAGAGTTTTGTCGGTCTCGTCGTTTATTGTATATTATATTATAGTTTCTTTGCACGGTTGTTTTTCACGGTTGTCTCGAAAAATAATAGGGATTTTACAATTTCGGTAGCCTCAATGCCTCAATGCACAATTCATATATTGAATTCTATATCCTGGATATACATGAATAAATTGGATAAAAGGTTTTCAAAAACATTATGCATACATATTTTTATTATATATATTAGTATAATACTTGTACGTTGTAAATAATATTATATAATATAATAGGTATGTAATATGATATGTGTTTTGGCTTATATAGGTGAGACTGGTGAAAGACAATAATCCGGCAAATGCAATTTAAAATAACAGTAAAAGTGTTTACAATGTGTATTAATAGCTGCAGCAGTACATTATATTATTATTTACATCACCCATTGTTTAACTCCATATTATGTCCAAATTCAGTTGCTGTAATGTGGACAAATGTATTGAGTTACGCATTTGATTTGAATTCAATAACAAGCCTACAATATTTCAATCGAATTTTAGAATCATAATATATGGTATGAGATGTTTTATTGAAATTAATTTTATTTACCATCGGGTCAGTTTAAGTTCATGTATACCTATATAATAATATCTATATATATATATATTTGATGCATATCTTTATACATATAATATTTATGTTACGGTGTACAAAGGAACTTAATAACAGTAGCTTTTAAACCTGGAGGATTTAAAATTTATTTAATGCATGATGACCCAGTTCTTATAGGATCAATGTTCCATTATTTTATCTATTTTATCTATTTTATCTGAGAAACTATAAAATTATTTTAACAAAAGTTCAAAATCGGTTTTTACGCTACCTTAAATTTTGTGTGGATATTTTAGTACCATCATTCTATCTACATTACGGTTTTTGAAACTTTCAACTATTAATAACCATCCGCTTTTCTTAAGCACTAATTTAAGTAAAAATTTAACTCAACTAATATTTCATGGTTATACAAATCATTATAGAATTAACCAGTAGATGATTTAAATTTAAGATTCGTGTACATTTTTCTAAGTTCAGAATAATAATACCTATACGTTTTATTAAGTTATCAAAACTTATTTGAACCATTAATAAACATTGAGACAATATTTTACAACTCAGACAACGTATCAAAAATGTATGCATAAGCAGGTATGTGTGAAACATCAACTATAGAAAATTTGTAGAATAAATAGATACATATTATTATAATATAATATAATATACCATATAGGTATGATAGTAATTCATTGAAGAATGTTATACAATATAAGACTTGACAAAGATTTTCGTCTGTGGTATTATATATAACAATTATTATGTGTCTGCATTATACGTATTGTTTACTAATATATTATAAGCAAATACAATAGTCATTACTCATTACTCATTGTTCACAATATGCAATAATTGAATAATAGTTAATACCACATTCTATTGTAGTTATTAACCCATTTAAATAGTAATAACATTATAATATTGTAAACAACAAACATCAATAATTCAACCCTATCGTTTATATTTGAGTTTCGGCGTTCACTTCTTAGTTCTTAGCCTCTAAAAATTTGATCTTGTATGCATAGTATTAATGTTAGTATATTTTATTTGCTTTTTTTTATTTATTCAGCTGTTACTCAAATAGAAAAATAATACGTAAGCATTTTTTTAAAAATGCTGTGAGTACAAAGTATTGGATATCTGTGAGTGTTATTTTCTATAAGAGCAACTAATATGAACCTTACAATTCTATAATTTAGCGACTAATAAAACGTATTATAAGTGTAAAAAATACTGTTTTTAAGAAATATAATTATGAAACCATATAATAGCTGTAGCTTTAATCAAACGTTAGAAATCTTTAACATATCGGTAACTTGTCGACTGATAACTGTGTATAATTATTTGTAGTGTTTGAAAATTTCATGAAATTTAAAATTTTTAAATATTTCAGTATTTTAATAAATTTCTTTTAGTCTTAAATAAGTTTTCTACCTACATATAATTGTCATAAATTACCTTCATAATTGATTGGTACCCTTTATGTATACCTAACCTTTGGTATTATACATTTAAAATGGTATTCAAAATTTTTAAATATTTTAATGTTTAAATGATACAAGTAGGTATATACAATATTATACATGTATATTGTATACATACTGAATTCTTACATTAGAATTTAGAACACTTAACATTGTGTTAAAAAAATAAAAAATATGTTTTTATTTGTGTTATAAAAAATTTCAATGTCTCACGTTTTTGTGACATTTCATACTTCAAACACTAATTATTTGTATAAGCTAAATTTTATTTTACAAAAGACAATATATTATAAATTGCATACGTCATATTGTATTATCATCGAACAGTCTTTTAGCATAGTATTAGGATGTGGGGGGGTCCTATAATTATTTTTCCCACGGAAAATAACACTTTACATCGGTGCCACATTTTTAAATAAATTTTGTGTTTATTTTATTATAGGTAGTTCGATGTATTTGAGTAGTGTTCTCGGGTCGCTTTCAAACACAATATTTGGTTTAGACTTTCCGACCGAAGCAATGAAGTATGTTTGTTTTAATTTATATTTGATGCAAATTACGGGTACGAAATGAAACACCGATAAGCATTATAACAATAGTGCACTAAATATTTACTTACAACGCAATATCCTATATTATTATATTTTCAATAAAATTAAAATATGAATTAATTTCGTAGCATAATGTCAAGTCTTAGTACCTGAATTAAATTATAAATATCATCAAAAGAAACCTAATAAATATCGAGTAAAAAAAAAAAAATTCTGAAACTGTCATTTGTACCTAACCATACTTCAAACATTAATATTATTATATTTAACTCTACAATAAATGGAAAATGGAAATTTAGTAAAATAAATTACATATTAACGCATTTTGTTAATTTGAGATAAAATGATATACAATTACATAGGGACTGCTCCACAATATGTTTTGCTGTAAACAAAGCATGGATAATAATATAACACGCCTAATACTCAAACTTAGTACAGACCAGTAATATTTAACAAAACAGTTGGTCCACATAATACAACGCGTCGAAAGATGATAAATGTAATATTCATCAGGGACCATAGTTTAAATTGTAATTATTATTATAGGAGCACATCCTATAGACAAATCGAACTGAATAATTATTATATAATATCTTAGAATTTTTTCTTAAAAGAAAAACAAATGACTCGAAATGACTGAAAGACTTTGGAAAAAATGTGGGTACTTTTATGGGTACCATTTTGCATCAAAACACACTGCTAGTAATACTATTTGATTAGCGAAACAAATCCACTCAATCGTGTGCGGTCATTATTAATTGCAGCTCGTGTTAGATGACAATTAATCAATATGGAAATGTCGAAAATAAATCAACGTAATTAATTTTAATTCTGTACAACTGCCGCGTCGGCATCTATCTGTTTCACTTGCTTTTATATTATATCCGCCTAATTTACGAGGGTGCACGACCGGTCCGCATCATAGAATAAATCCATATCGCCTAAAAACCGGCACACATTAATTAAATTACCAAATCGATCCGGTTGAGAGCCAAACGGTGCCCGTGTATACAGGGCGCGCAGGGGTTTCGACGTGGGTGGAGGCAAGAGAAACACAGATTTTTCTACATTAAAACGCTATAGGCTCTGATTTTTACCCCATTTCACCTTGTCACTTTTTATTGTCTTGCTTTGTTTTCATTTGCCACCGACGAATTTTAAAAGTTAATTAACCTTTGCGTCTGAAAGGCACCATTGTTGTTTTGTTTCGAAGGTAGTAATAATGGATAAAGAACACGAAAAGGTTGAACAACTAAAGCCGTCTCGTGGCAAGGAAATGACACAGGTACACCAATAAGAAATTAACAAATAATAGTATTATATTATATATTATTATTATTATTATTATTATTTTAAGGACCACCTGTTACGAAATTCAATAGCAAATAGGCGCAATATTCCGTGTAGTGTTGTTTTCATATTATATCGTATTTCTTCCTATACGGCTATACGCACAGAATGACAATACCATTTCTTACCGTAAAAGGGATGAAAGGATTTCGACAATTTATTGGGACAACGATATATAGCCATATAGGCATACACACAATATCTTATCGGGTCGAAAATTAATACAATAAATTAATCGGCACGGAATACAATCTGTTGACTCATGATAGGTACACGAAATTGCAACATTCTATGGCCGCAGTCGTCATAGAATTTAATATATCGATTGCGAACAACTAATATTCAATTTATTATCGTTTAAAATCGATATCAGACAGTCTGAAATCACTAGCTTTTTATTTTTTTTTTTCAAATCATCATTAACCTATATATGTCGATTATAACTATTAAAATAATTAATGCTTTTTTATCTCCAGTAATAATATGTCCCCTCCTTTGCTTTTTAAAATAATGAATATTTGTTAAGTATCATTATATAAATAGTAGTATACTATTAAATAAGTATTTGTTCTAGTTATTTTATATGTAAGTAAATGTGTTGAGCACTATTATTGTTTAATGGGCTGAGTTCTTCAAATGATAATAAATAAATAAATAAATAAATTTCTATTACCTATATTTATTAATTTTATAACATACACCACATTTCATACTCGTATATCAACTACATATTATGTCATATAATCAATTCAACTACATTGAAATAAATTATTCAAAACATTAAAATCATACTTAAAGTGTAAAATTAATTATATTCCATGGATACAAATAAATTTATATTTTATATTATACAATTTAATAAGTGATGAATGATAATAGTAAGTGCAATTTAAATATTTATTTAAATATTATTCTTTGGATGACATAGCAAAAATATTATCCAAAACACCTAGATCTCACATTTTACTCAATACCACAGAATACATGTCAATCCAACTCATTAGTATATTATAAGAATAAAGTATTATTATGATTTTGATCGTACTATATATTTTCTTATTTTTTAATTCTTATTTTTCTGTTATGAAGCAAAATACATAACAATTTATAATTGAATATGTTAAAGGTTATAATCTTATATTTAATAATTATTGCTACTGTCATAATACGTTTTAAAATAATAAGCAACAAGTAGGATTGTAATCAAGTGTAAACAATGTGATGTTAGAATATAATATGAACAATGCAAGTTATTCGACTTATTATAAATTGTTCCTACAAGACATAAAATTAAGTGAATAAGGAAAAATATAATTAATCTTTATCAATCATTAATTTCCTTACTTACTACCTCTAAAACTTCAAAAATCATATTTTCAGGTAAAATACCTAACTCATAAACTTTTATATAAAATTAAGAAAAAATAATTCCTGATATAATTAATTATTATACTATAATAGGCATGATTATCATGTTTTTTAAGAATTTATTTTTTGACTTTCTTTATCATAAATGTATATGCACAAAATAATTATTG
The DNA here is from genome assembly GCA_949089665.1 of Macrosiphum euphorbiae. Taxonomy (NCBI): domain Eukaryota; kingdom Metazoa; phylum Arthropoda; class Insecta; order Hemiptera; family Aphididae; genus Macrosiphum; species Macrosiphum euphorbiae. The sequence goes on from CARXXK010000005.1 coordinate 33,693,939, forward strand.
AAAACGTTTACTTCCTTTTTTATTCTCTAAAATATGTCCACAGTAAATTTTACTGTTATTAATATTTTAAATATAATCTTACAAAATTATAGATACTTACATAACTGACACTTAAAATAACTTAAAATTTAATTATTTGTTTATCTGTATCACACATTCATTACTCACGTCCCACAAGGCCACACATACCCATAATATGTTTAAGCTTTTAACTAATATGAAGTACAAATTCAAAAGTTGTAGCGTAATACTCTGTCGAGCGTCAATTATTTAAACAATTATAGTCAACAACTTTGAAACATTTAATATGTACTAAAAATAAAATTATATCATCCAAACAAAACGGTTATCCGTATAACATCGGACGTTTATTATTTCAGATGTCTTAATGAATGTTATCGTTTGATCTTTAAACTGTAACACAATGTCGAAGAACTTTGAATTTACAACAATATATTATATGAAATAATACGTTTCCAAAGATAAACTTTATGTATTTTTAACATTTGTTAATTTAATTTATTTCATGTCCGTGTAAAGTTATGTTTAAGACGTATTCAATTAATTATGAAATCGTTTCAATAAATACATTATGTAGGTGTATACTATATAGGTATACCTATAAAGTATTCAGAGAGGTGAAGTACAAATAGTAATTAATTACTAAGAACATAGTTTGAATAAAATATAATAATAAATAAAAATGTTACCTATTCTAACAGTAATGGAACATATAAATTTACAGCAAATATTTCATATTATAATTGATAAGTATTGTATTAAAAATTATAATATTTTAAGGTTGATAATATAACTGTAAAACTTATCATATATAGTTCCTACTGTCTGCTGTACAACAATTCACTGCACATAAACCTATTATTGTCTTTGTAATATATTATAACATAGACCATAATACAGGTCGTTTATTATATATTACGTTGTAGTATACGGCAAAATAGTTAAAATATTATATTATTTATTATATTATATTTTATATTATTTCAAATCAGTTTACAGGCCATTGTTTCGAAGGCCAAACTTTCAAACACATACCTAATCTCAATATTAGAGAGTTTTCTCTTCTATCAGACACCATTACACTACATGAAATTTAAAAAGAGTTAAGTGAGCTACGTTCAACTCGTAGTCTTAGAGCAGGCGGTATTCCAGCAAAGGTGCTACATGAATGCGTATAGCACAACTTTCTTACTCAGTGCTACCACTATATATCTTTTTAAATTATAACTTAATAACAGTAATTTCCATAAAGTTTGAAAACAAGTCGGGTGACTCCAATCGCTAAGCCTGGAGATCCAACATCAGTATAAAATTACCACCCGATTTCAGGCTCACCGTCGATTGGTAAATTGTTAGAGTTTTCAGTTTTTCCAATGTACGAAAGTACTATAAAATCCACTTTATTTCCGGTCCATCGGGGCTTTGGCCGCTCGACTGTAACCGGTGCTGTCGAACTGATCTCATATACCCTCGATCAGTTTGGATTCCGTAGCCAAGTAGATGTTACTTTCATTGACATTGCAAAAGCGTTTGCACTACCGTTAAGCAATAACCATGAAGTTTTAGTACAATACTCTCGACCAACTTGGAATAGGCGAACCGTTACTATTATGGTCATACTTAACCGATGGATGTCAGTTTGTGTCTCTTTTTGGTCACAATTTAGAGAAAATTCTGGTTTCTTCGGATGTTCCCCGAGAACGTCATCTATCGCAGTTATTATCTATTCAATACTTTAATTAAAAATTCTTTGTGCTTGGCTGTTGATTGTAGTATTCAATTGTTTGCTCACGAGTTTAAACTATTTTGTACAATGTATTTCACACTTTGATGGATTGAAAATATTCAGATGGCCTTGCCCCATAGCCATTCAAAATGCAAATTAATGACGTTCAATAGCGCTAACTCAGAACTAAAATATGCTTACCATATTATATCTATTATATCTATTATATTATATATTATACCTATTATATCATATCTATTAGCACGTGTTGATTAGGTTAAATACTTGGAATTCATAATATATACTATTATACTCCAACGTTATACTTTGGGGCCAACATAATATTATATGGGAGCCCTACGAATACTTTGATTTATCAGGCGGCACACTGAGTCGGCCATGTCAGGTAAATGTCTTTTAGGATTAAAATATTGCTCGTTAGTTTATTCTGTAGTGGAATGGATCTGCAGTAGTGTGGTCCGGATAAGTTACGAATCGAACGTGTACAGAGCATCGTTATCTTAGAATAACAATTTATCGATGTATGAATATAAACCAGAAACCACATGACTATATCAACCCGTTTTAAACGCACTTAGAATATCAACACTAGGGGTTCGTAGGCCTAATGGTAGCGTTAATTATAAAATTGTTGGATCATTTGGCGCACCAACTATCTAGAGTATGATTTCGAATGCCGATAGTGGACAAAAGAGCTCCACTTACCTACGGTAAAAACAAACTACCTAGAGGCTGATCCTCTGAGGAAAGCGAAATGTCTCTCGCGAACCGTGATAATAATTTCTTGAAAAAAATCGTATTTGTATGTTAAAAATGTATTTTGTACTACGCTAGTAGACCTAACCTATAAAGTTACGTAACTATTGTAGACAAAAACCGTATGGCGTCTATTATTTAAAATAAATAAATAAATAATGGAAAATAAATTTAATGACATTGATGATTCTGTATAAATAATTCATATATCAAACAAACACACAGACAAGTAGGTTACTGGTAATAATTTATGTAATTGAACTAATATAATAATATGATTAAATGAATATAACTAACAAAAAGTCCAATATTATACATTAAAATGCGCTGAATGTATCAAAAGCCACGTTTTATACGCCTTTCACTAATAAAAAGTGAAGAAACGTGTTTAAAAAAAATAATAAATACGAACTGATATAATTCTGCATGTAAGTTATCGTCTATAAATATACTAGCTCAGAGGGCTAGCAGGTATTAAACATAATACACTTAATATAGTAAAATTATTAAATGTTTTAGTATATTATTTATGATATTTTTTAATACTTTAAAAGCGGAGGATATGCGCATTTTACGATAGTTCCAAGTTACCTACCTAACTTTAATCATTATGTTACGGAGCAAACATACCACAACAACGAAAACGGTCTTTATCAAGACCAACAAACATAATTAGACAAAAAAGAACGGTTTGACAGACGAAAACCACACCGAACAAAGGTAAACAACAAGACAACGGTGTGCTTTTCATCTGTCATAACGAAGAACACGGGCCAATGAGCGATGGGCTAGATTGTCGAAGAGGGTATAAATACCGGACACTTTCGACAATCTAGCCAGTCTATTCATTACCTTCAAACCGTCAACAAGTACCTGATCAACAGAAACAAGACGAACAGAAGGACCAGACCAGACCGCAAACCGAATACGCATCCACGGCCGCAGACCGCCACACACCAGCAGCGCCACCGCTCCACGGTGAATAGTCGCATTACCCGACTACGCATCGACGACGCGCCGCTCCACGGCCGCAGACCGCCGTATTCCAGTTGCGCCACCGCTCCACGGTGAATAGTCTCACGGACCGACTACACGTCGACGGCACGCCGCTCCACGGCGAAGAGTCATACCGGCCGGCGGCACATCGACGACGCACCGCGCTACGGCAGTGTACATCAACCAATCGCCGAGCACCAACCACGTTACCGTTCCACGACGCGGACCAGCATCGATCGGCAACGCAACAGCGACGATACGACACGCCGTTCCACAGATTCCGACGTCACATTATTAAACGGCCCTTTTCAGGGCCACCACTCACAATACCTCGACACTTACTCAAGTTGTTCGACCCGAGTTTGGTTCACTGTCGGAGTACCGCTTAATCAAGCTTGTACCGACGGCGGCCAACTCCCTGGCCCGGTCAATTTTGTACATAAACAATCAATACTATTCATCACTCTGTAATATAGGATCCGGCACTTGCCCGATCATAAACCAAGCGCCCCCGATTGTGTCGACCCACTTATCAAGTCTGGTCGACACAAATCGACGCTTTACGCTATCCCTATTATAATTAAAATATATTTCATATAGCAATAGAGATCACTGATTACCAATAAATCCAGCGTTCTTTATTTCAAGACGCGGATCGCCCAACCGGGTGCTCCGTATCAACTGGCGCCCAACTAGTGGCTCTCCGACGACATAAGAGAACATCGAATAACAAGGATAATACCTCAGTTAATAACAGCGTTTGCTAAATATTAGGCAAAATGAGTCCGAACAACAAACTCAAACGGAATCAGGGTACGTCTGGAGGAGATGCACAAAAAATTCAACAATTAGAGGAGAAAATAGAGACACTAGAAGATATTACACGACTACTACAGGAAAAATTTGAAAAACTAGAAAGCCAACATGAAGCATTACGACAACTCGTTAATGACACGGACACTAAAACAATAATAACGACAACACGGCAAAGTAAAGATATTCATACAAATCAGATGAATATAACAACTCTACAAATGAACGTGACAACACTCCAAAATACAAAAAATAACGACAACATTGTAAACACCATCACCAGACCAGCAGTTGATATCACAGCTCCCACATTTAGCGGGGAAAACAAAGAAGAACACCCGAAACAATTTCTTAAAGAAATAAAAAACTACTTAGAACATAAACAAATAACCACCAGAAAAGAGATAATGTTAGTTATAGAAAACAATCTTCGCGGAAAAGCAGCGAAATGGTATACAATGATTAAAGATGCGGCACTAGACGAAGCCACATTTAATGAATTATTCCTAAAACATTTTTTTTCCGAAAGTCATCAATGGGATATATTTATTAAATGTACTGAAGCAGGAAAGAAGCCGATTAAAAAGAATTTTCAAGAGCATTTCCATCATTGGATGGCGGAATTAAAACACCTTGATTCGCCAAAAATGAATGAGGAACAAGCAATTAACTTAATTACAAAACATTTTCCTATATCCATTCAGGCATATATACAAACAACAAACGAAAGAAAATTTCTACCGATATGGGAAAAATTGGGGGAATTAGAAAACAACATGAAGCAAGAAGAAGAACCAATAAAATATAATGAAAACACTCCAAAACAAATAAATACCAGGCAAAACAATACCTACAATAGAACGCCATACCATACAAATAATCAAAATTATAAAAATAACACGGATACACACAGGTCTTACACACAAAAACCATTACAACACTATGGAGGTAATCATAAGCCCAATATTAGACAACTAACTACGGATCAACCAGATTTTGACGATGACAACGCAACAAGCAACGAAGAGGGGATAAACGAAGATGTCGACAGGACAAAAAACTGGGAGCAGGGGACTGTGGGAACAGATCAACCCCAGTCATAAACACCCTTGGTCTAAAGCACATAACAAAATTAACAGAACAGAAAAAATGTCCACCAGACAAGTTAAATATATTAAATCTATTAAAAGCAGAAGATTTAATAAAAGATGAAGATTTCGATACCGCAATAAACAAAACGCAACAAATAGGATGCCCATATACTACCATATCGATAAACAACAAAGGGTATGAAATGTTATTAGACTCTGGAGCAGAGATATGTGCAATATCCGAAGAATATCACGATAAGATAATAAAAGACAACCCAAAAATACCAGTAATACCACTAACTGGACTTAGCATACATAACGCGATGGGCAACAAACCTACAAAAGTAACAAAGCAAATTTTGTTACCAATAGATATAGGAGAAGAGCAAATACAGACACCATTCATTGTAATAAACAATTTAAATGAAAAAGGTATAATAGGCAATGATTTTTTGGAAACAAATAAATCAACAATTAATTATGAAAAAAGACAATTGACAATAAAAATAAGGAACAAAATATATGAGATACCATTTTCTGAAAAGGAGGCAAAGCAACCAATGCACCTGCGAGCAATATGCACAAAACCAATCACGGAACCATTAGACCACATACAGTTCAATACATTACCTGACCACATTCAAAAGAAATTAGATAAATTAATACATCAATATCATCGTGTATTTCGGAATATACCTGGTGAGATAAAAGGTTATGAGTGCGTAATAAGATTGAAAAATGACAAGCCAATTAATCAAAGGCCATACCCTATTCCGATCACGAAACGTGAAGCAGTCGAAAAAGAAGTTAAACGTATGTTGGATATGGACATCATTAAGCAATCAAGATCACCATACTCGATACCAATCGTGCCAGTTTTCAAAAAAAATGGTGACGTACGATTATGCTTAGACGCCCGAAAAATTAATGAACAGATTACTCCAGACCGCGAATGTCCTATGACAATAGAAACAATTTTCTCGAAATTTGAAAAAATTAAATGCATTAGTACGTTGGACCTTCGAAGCGGATATTGGCAAGTAAAGCTTGCAGAAAAAAGCATGGACCTATGTTCATTCCTCATAAATGGCAGAAACTATTCATTCAAACGGTTGCCATTTGGACTTAATATAAGTGGATCGGAGTTTCAAAAAAGCATGGACATTGTATTAGGCCCGCTATTACAATCCTTTGTAACAATATATGTAGACGACATATTAATTACATCAGAAAACGAGAATAGTCATTACGAACACATAAAAATGGTCTTGGAAAGATTTGAAAAATACAATGTTACCGTCAACATTGACAAATGTCAATTTTTCAGAAAACAAGTGTCATTTTTAGGACACATAATTTCAACTGAGGGAATAAAAATGGACACCGACAAAATAAAAACAATTCAAGATTTTAAAGCACCAAGTAAAAAGAAAGAAATACAAAAGTATTTAGGATTTCTAAACTTCTACAGAAAATACGTAAATAATTTCGCACACATAATCGAACCATTAATTGAGCTGACGAGAAATAATGTAAAATGGACATGGGAAGAAAAACACCAACGAGCATTTGAAGAATCAAAAAAGGCATTTTTAAATGATGTGATAATAACATTCCCTGATTTTACAAAACCACTATACATAAACACGGATGCATCAAATGTAGCGATAGGTGGAGAATTATACCAAATATTAGAAGACAATGAAAGGGCAACATTAGGGTATGCAAGCAGAACCCTCAAACCACCCGAAACAAGATACACGGTTACAGAAATCGAGGCGTTAGCATTAGTATACTGTTGCAACAAATTTCGACAATATATATTAGGCCACAAAACAATCATAAAAACAGACCATCATGCGCTGACGTTTATGAACAGTTGTAGATTAACTAACGGACGGCTCACCAGATGGACATTAGCTCTACAAGAATACGAATTAGAAATACAATATATCTCGGGCAAAGATAATATAATAGCGGACACACTTACGCGATATCCAAGGGTCAACGATGAAAGAGCAGAAGGAAAAGTATCAATAAATAAAATCCAAACACAGAACTACAGCACAGAATTGAAAAGGATGATTTTAGATATCAGAAAACTGCAAGAAAATGACCCACAGTTAGTACGAATAGGCAACGCAATAAATACACATGTAACAAAAGAAAACGGAGTAATATTTGTAAGAAACAAACCGACAGACCACTGGAGAGTAATACTACCACATCAGATAGCAACAAGACTGACAAAAGAAACTCACGAACTAATGGGACACCCAGGAAGATATAAGACTTACCACACATTAAGGAAAATATGCGTTTTCAAAAATATGCACAAAATAACAGCACAAATAGTAAGAACATGCGACACATGTCAGAGATGCAAACCAATAAACTTCAACTCGAAAGGACAGAACTCATCACATAAACCAATAGAGCCATTTGATACAGTATCAATCGATCTTATGGGCCCTCTTCCCACCGGACGTGGTGGGACACACTATATTCTAGCAATATTAGATACATTCTCCAAATTCATCAAATTATACGCGTTAAAAAAAGCTACAACCAAAGCAATCATCAACAGGCTCGAACAAGATTACATTCCAAACACAGGGAAACCAAAATCGATCCTCACTGACAATGGCACACAATTCACAGCCACGTTATGGAAAAACAAGCTAAAAGAACTAGGAATAACACAAAAACATTCCACAAAATATCATCCACAATCAAATCCCGTAGAGAGGTATAATAGAGAAATAGGACGATTATTACGAACTTATTGCCACGACCAACATACAAAATGGCCAAACAAACTCGACGAGATAGAAAACTGGATGAATAAATTAAGATCAGAGGTAACTGAACTTACACCATGGGAAATAATAAAGAACGAAATACCAAGTCAACCGATCGAACACTTAATAAAATTCCCAGAACAACCATCAACAAGAGACAGACAAGAAATAGTACAGTTGGTAGCAAACAGAATTCGTAACAAAGCAATGAAATACGAAGGGAAAAACAAGTCGGGAAGCACAAAATACATCATTGGTCAACAAGTACTGACCAAGACACATGATTTGTCAAACGCACCAAATAAGGAAATAAAAAAATTATTCCATATATTCGACGGGCCCCACGTGATTACCAAAGTAATCAGCAGTAACACTGTGGCAATAATTAACAGTAAAACGAACAAAGAAGAATTAGTAAACGTGGTGGAGATACGACCGTATGTCACACCATTAAGCACGTCATATTAACAAAGTCACCGTACCGACTAGAAACCGAGGTTTTTAGTCTCAACCAATCGAAGCTCAGCAACTTCCAACCAACCAGGAAGGAGAGTGAGCCACAAAAATAAGTATATATTACCGAACATAGCAATTTATACTCATCAAATTTATACTCATCAATTCAGAATGGCACCAATAATGGCAGTGCACGAACAAGCTAAACGAGAAGCAGCAGAAAAAAGAAGACAACTTCTACAACAGTTAAAAGAGGACAAAGAAAACTTAAACGGATTAGCATCAGTAATTATGGTCAAAATTCAAAATCCAAAAATAGACATGAAGAAGAAGGAAAAAGACAGACAAAAAACAGAACACATAATAAATAAAGACAAACATTCATACATCACTCAATGGATCACGGAAGTAAATGCCGCGAGAAAAAAACAGGATACCGATTGGAACCAACCGGTTGACTGGAGAATGGTAACAACCACAACATTACACCAATATATCCCATTCGAAAAACAAAACATCAACATCGCTCAAGCACTGGATTACGTGAAGAATCAACTGGCACAATATGAGCGTCCAATGAAAAAACACAAAACAGGAAAAGAGCCAACACTGATATGCCACATGAGCAATAATCAACTACGAACAGCTATTTACAAAGCAGCCCAGAAACGAACATGTTTGTTCCGAACGGTTGAAAATTTGTGCTAGATGGTTCCCACCCCGGCACAAATCTGGGGGGGGTTCTGTTACGGAGCAAACATACCACAACAACGAAAACGGTCTTTATCAAGACCAACAAACATAATTAGACAAAAAAGAACGGTTTGACAGACGAAAACCACACCGAACAAAGGTAAACAACAAGACAACGGTGTGCTTTTCATCTGTCATAACGAAGAACACGGGCCAATGAGCGATGGGCTAGATTGTCGAAGAGGGTATAAATACCGGACACTTTCGACAATCTAGCCAGTCTATTCATTACCTTCAAACCGTCAACAAGTACCTGATCAACAGAAACAAGACGAACAGAAGGACCAGACCAGACCGCAAACCGAATACGCATCCACGGCCGCAGACCGCCACACACCAGCAGCGCCACCGCTCCACGGTGAATAGTCGCATTACCCGACTACGCATCGACGACGCGCCGCTCCACGGCCGCAGACCGCCGTATTCCAGTTGCGCCACCGCTCCACGGTGAATAGTCTCACGGACCGACTACACGTCGACGGCACGCCGCTCCACGGCGAAGAGTCATACCGGCCGGCGGCACATCGACGACGCACCGCGCTACGGCAGTGTACATCAACCAATCGCCGAGCACCAACCACGTTACCGTTCCACGACGCGGACCAGCATCGATCGGCAACGCAACAGCGACGATACGACACGCCGTTCCACAGATTCCGACGTCACATTATTAAACGGCCCTTTTCAGGGCCACCACTCACAATACCTCGACACTTACTCAAGTTGTTCGACCCGAGTTTGGTTCACTGTCGGAGTACCGCTTAATCAAGCTTGTACCGACGGCGGCCAACTCCCTGGCCCGGTCAATTTTGTACATAAACAATCAATACTATTCATCACTCTGTAATATAGGATCCGGCACTTGCCCGATCATAAACCAAGCGCCCCCGATTGTGTCGACCCACTTATCAAGTCTGGTCGACACAAATCGACGCTTTACGCTATCCCTATTATAATTAAAATATATTTCATATAGCAATAGAGATCACTGATTACCAATAAATCCAGCGTTCTTTATTTCAAGACGCGGATCGCCCAACCGGGTGCTCCGTATCAATTATCTACTTAATATTATCTTATTAAAACGACTAACATTTAATAAATAAAATAATCCTAAGTATTTATACTTTTTATTGGACAACCACATTATCAATTATCAGTCGATCATAGTTTTTTTCTATTGGATATCTTTTTTTTATGGTTTTAAACTTATAACCATACCTATTCTCCTACTCAACCACGCATCAGCATATTATATGATATTTTTCAAAAGTTTATATTGATACCACACAATACTGATAATATAATATTTCTCAAAAATTTTACTTTACGACAAAACTATTACAGCCAAAAAAATTATAAAAAGCTTTATTATATTTTAAATTACTTCCTACGAGGGCCATGGCCCCTTACCTCAGCTACACCACTGTCTATGAAAAAAATGTTTGCTACCACCAACGTTTAATCAAAGTTTTGTTGCCACTAGAAAAAAACAAAATATATACGAGTAATATAGAAATTGATCGAGTTTTTCGTAATATGAACAAAAAAAATCTTTTGAAAACATTTAAACGATTTTTATATTGTATACACTACAATTTATGACGTATTATAAAAACAACTATAACAGTCACCTTTATTTTGTAATATTGGTAATATTATAATGATAGGTATTGTAAAACGTGTGCATGTGTGTATGCAGTATACATGGGTATATCACACAAATTACAAGGAAATATTTTTAACATAACTTTTATAATTAAAAACGCATTTTGCCCACGTTTTAATCTGTGAAAATATACTTCCGTTTTCATACTAAAATTCATAATTTAAAACGAGTGAGATGATTGGGAGCAGTTTCGATTAAAGGTAAAATTAATGAAACTGTTATATCGGGATGTGGGGTAAAAGTACAAAGGATATTTTACAAAAGAGGTAGTGAACTGGGATGATCACGAAAGAAACAATAGGTGTGAGGTATAGGGGACAAAAAGAGAAAAGATGTGATAAAAAAAAATATATATATACATCTAACGGGTTATGGACTAGTGAAAAAGATAACACTATACGAAGGATTAAAATATGGAGTGAACTAATTTATAAAGTCTTCTTTAAAATAATCAATTAAGACTGAAATTATGATTATGTCATAGTTATTAATAAGTTTCGAAATTAAATTATAACTTATAAGCAAAGTAATTAAAATGTTGAAATAATATTGTACATATAAACATAATATTAATTATACAATTCCAAATGAATAGAATAAATTTGTATAGTGGGAATTTCATTAGCATTGCTTTAACTGTACAACCGGATCTATTTAAAGATTATTATAATATTATATTATTCTAGTTCATTCGAACATCAAAAATGAAATTTTATTTCATAGAGATATTATACGCGAAGCATTTCGTATGGCACCTACACATATTTTATGATAATTAATGTTATTAAGTTCTTATTGTCTGTTCCATAAAGAATACAAGAATACGTTTAATAATATGTGTCAATCTTTATTTACGTCGCCGTGAAAGCTGTTTGGTTAATAAAGTTTTGTTAAGCAGTTTCCTTATTTTCAATATAATTTACATATTATATTTTTGTTATTTAAATTAGTCAGTATAGTTTAATTAAAACATAAACTCGACTAAATTTTATGATATTTTTCACAATATAATTCTAATAACGAATGGTAATTTTAAAAAATAAATGGTGCATCATACCAGCATATTGCTACTTATATTAAGTACTATAGAATTATTTTATCACGATTTTTGTCTTATTTGTAGCTCTTAAATATTGTTGTTTTATATGTTAAAATACTTAACATGCGTTGTAATAATATATTATAATAAAATTTATATTTCACAAAAAATATTATTATTTCTTTTTCATTCTATTTAACTATATTAAATATTTAGAACATTGATTTTTATCGTATTATCTGGTTTCACTATAATCGGTATATAAAATGGTTATAATTCACAAAGATCGAATTAGATGAATTTTCTTAATTTTATTTCACTATTATAGTGTCTGACCAACCTGTATTTCAAAATATATTATATATAATGCCCAAAGGTAAATCTTATAACTCTTTATTAATCGGTGACATAAATAATAATGATATTTATGCGTAATTTGAAATCCCCTAATTTCGTTGCATAAAATTATCCTATGACTTTGGCATTTCATTTTCTATAGTATAGGATAATGAACTTTCCGTGATCTCAGTTTAAAATATTCTATAATAACCATAAAAATATATTTTATTATTTTATGTCAGACGTGATGTTCTTAGTATTTTAAATACAATTTTAATGATTGAAATACACTGGATTGTTAAGTTTCATATTTCAACTCTGTAATCTACGTAAGTATTATTATTTTCATTTTTTTTCCGGTCTTATATTTATTTACGCTCCTGCATATTTTAACGATGTGCAATCAGTAAATGTAAGTGCTCGCATTTAAGTATAATCAATACTAATCCAAAAAAGAATATTAGAATAAAAGTATATATTCTAGATTTAACACATTGCTGTGAGTTTAAATACCTTTACAAAGTGAAACAATTTTCAAATTAGGTTAAATGTCTGAGTAAATTTGCAAGAATGGATTTAATGCCCGAGCACAGAAACTTTTAAGTATATATTTTTATAATAAAAACATAATATTTAGTATCTATGTATAATGGGAAATAGACAACGCAATGTTACAATAAAATCCGCTAAGCATATAAGATTTTAAAGCTAAGCGGATTTTACTAAGTAATATTTGTGTAACACACGAAATTATTATATTTCACCTATCACCTATGATATATTTAATTAACTATTTGGGATCGCAGTTTGAAATAAAATCAGAATAAAAATGTCTTTGGTAACTTGAATGATCATAAAATGTTTTATTGTATATTCCTAAATATTAACCTATTTTTGCAATTTTGTATTAATTTAATTACAGTTAAACATTTGAGTTATAATGATACGTCCTTAGATATCTTGATAATTGTTACGATAATATTAGTTATATTAGGAAGGATTTCAGTATTTAATATCTTCTCTGTTATATTAAGCATATAATTACACAGGTTTTGCTATATTCTATACGTTCATAATCACCTTAACCAACTACTTGACATATTTTTCCTTCAAGTTAATAAAGACCTACCGTGTTCAAGCACCCGTTTTATTTAAACGTATTGTTATTATTTGTTTATTAGAATATTCTATAATTTAAGCGAAGTAATGATTTTTGTTTTTTTATTATTAAAAGAATAATAACAAGCTATGCATAATTTTGTGCAATAAATAATTTTGTTGAGTGAAATAGCGATGAATATAACAGAGTGGGAAGAATACCACCCGACAGGTCAAGCAACACAGTTATGATTTAAAACATTTTTATTAATAACAATAATAATATTATTTATTATTATCCACTATTATTTCTATATTTACTTGATAATTATAATACGATAAATATGAAGGTTTGAATTATCAGTAAACGAATTTGAAATTTCTATTCAATTGACTTTGTTAATATTAAGAAAATCTGATATCAACAAACCAACTGTGTGATATAAAAATTCATACTAACAAATAATTATGATATTTTAATACATAGTTTTTTTATAATTCTATATTTAAAGTGATGAACAGTTATATTTTTAGTAGTTAAAAGAAAATTAATTTAAAAATAAATACAAAATGTATTTTTCATTTTAAAAAGGCTTACAGCAAAACAGTAATTGAAATTATAAAAATATAATCATTAAACATTCAGTAAATTATTGTCCTCTTATAATTTTAGTGACAGGCACGAGTCAAGTGCAAATATTTTTTTGACCCGTATCACAACATTGACCCTTGTCAGAACCTTGTTTAACTATTTCTGTGGGGATAATATGTCCTTTAATTTGATACCATCCGTTTCAGTAGGTAACACTGACAACGTTTTTAGATACGTCCACTGAATTCCAGAATCCAACCCACTAATAATTCACGTTTTTGATATTTGCAAAAAAGAAAGAAGACATTCCATTTCCTTCATCTTGACAGATTACAGAAATATTCACTGTCAAAAAAATAAATGAATGTATCTATATTATTAAGGGCCACTAATGTTAGAGTTTAACATTTAATATAATATATTTTGTAAAGATTATTAAACGCATTAATAAATCATTATTATAATAATTGCACATGACATTATTTTAAAAATACGTATCTAGGTTTATATTTTAGATTCTGAGCGGAGCGATGAATGTATTGGTTTTACAATGATGTATGTTTTTATATTTTTATTTATATTTTAGATTCTGAGTGAAACGATGAATGTATTGATTTTACAATGATGTGTGTTTTTTTTTTATTTTTTTATTTTTTTTTTTTTATTTTTTTATTTTTTTATTTTTGTGTGTGTACACGATAAGTAGTCGAAATAATGCTTCGATTTTCGACTTCAGTATCTTGTTCGATTGGAAAGTGAATATCGTTGGTGCATTGGGGAGGTCAAAATTTAAAATTCCCAATAGTTTTCACAAGCGCCGGGAAAAACAACATAAAAATTAAGGAAAAACGGGAATTTTTACGCAAAATCAGTTTTTGACAAAATCGAATTTGGTTTTTGGTGTAACTTTAAAACAAATGACCGTAGATACATGAAATTTTCACTGGTTGTTTATATTTGCATTTTCTATACACGATAAAATTTTCAAAATATTTTGATTTATTTTGAACTGTTTAGGGACATTTTCATTTTCCTTTTTTTTTTAGTTTTTTTTCTAAAAATATCAATAAAATTTTATTTGTTGGTTGCGAAAGCTTGAAAATTTAATAGAAGGCTCCTAATATGTTGTTTCAAAGGCAGATGAAAAATATTAAAAATCCTTAGTCACAATTTTTTTTTATAAGCATTTAAAGTTCAAAAATTGACAAAATATGGAAAAATCACGAAAATTAGCAAATTATTTTGAGTTAAGAATTCGTAAAAATTTTTCTTTTTAAATCTAAGATTTGAAAATGAAACACAAGATTCCTTATAAGATTATCTACCTTTATCAATAAAAAAATCTCTACCGGACAGTCAAATTAAATTTATATGAGCGTTTGAAATTCAAATTTTTACAACATTGAATTTTCACTCGATTACTCATGTAGCGATTTCCTTATTTTGTTGCAATTCAAAAACGAACAACTGTAGATACATGAAAATTTCACTGAATGTTTAAATTAGCATTTTCTATACACCATATAATTTTGAAAATATTTTGACTCTTTTTGAGCTGTTTATGGACATTTACAGCTTTCAATTTTTTTTAGTTTTTTTTTCTACAAATATCAATAAAGTTTTATCTGTTGGGCCAAAAAGTGTAAAAATTTAATACAAGGCTCCTGATATATTGTTACAATAGCAGTTGAAAAATATTAAAAATACATAGGCACAGTTTTTTTTTATAAGCATTTAAAGATCAAATTTTGACAAAATTTATCAAAATCTCAAAAATTATCAATCATTGTAATTAATAAATTATAAAATGTTCAGTTTTTATAGCTAAGGATTACAAATTCAACACAAAGGTTCTCATAAATAGTTCATACTATAACCAAAAAATCTAAAAAATATAATATGAACACAGTTATTTTTTATCGACATTTTAAATTCAAATTTGGACGAAATTACATATTAAAAAACCTAGAATAACTATTTTAGTTATTTTGTTGTGATTGAATAATATTATTCGTGGGTACTTGAAACTTCTATAGTGTACTATTATATATCTATGATAGTATCACGGTTTTTGTTGATGTATAACGCGTTATAAGTACCTAATGGATATTGTGATATGATTAATTTGGAATTCATTATAGGTCAATTTTTTTAATACCATAGATAAGTATATAATATGTCTTATACATACACTGACATACCGTCACCGCTCAGAATCGTTTTTCTTATACAATGATATTATATCATTGAATTCAAATTTAATACCATCCATTATACAGTGACCCACTTGTAACCTACTGTACAGCAGAGCGACACCCACTTGCCCACCTTTTTTATTTATATTTTTATATTTTTGTGTCTGTCATCACGTTTTAGGACAGTAAAAGTGCTTGGATTTTCTTCATCAGTAGCTTTTCTGATAGGAAAGTGAATCTAGTTGGTACTTTGGGGGGTCAAAAGTATAAATTTCCCAGTAGTTTTCACTAGCGCCGGGAAAAACAACATAAAAATTAAGGAAAAACGGGAATTTTTACGCAAAATTGGTTTTCCAAAAAATCGATTTTGGTTTTTGGTGTAACTCTGAAACAAATGAAAGTATATACATGACATTTTCACTGGTTGTTTATATTTGTATTTTCTATACACGATAACATTTTCAAAATATTTTGATTTATTTTGAACTGTTTAGGGACATTTTCATTTTCCATTTTTTTTTAGTTTTTTTTCTAAAAATATCAATAACATTTTATTTGTTGGTTGCGAAAGCTTGAACATTTAATAGAAGGCTCCTAATATGTTTTTTCAAAGGCAGATGAAAAATATTAAAAATCCTTAGTCACAATTTTTTTTATAAGCATTTAAAGTTCAAAAATTGACAAAATATGGAAAAATCACGAAAATTAGCAAATTATTTTGAGTTAAGAATTCGTAAAAATTTTTCTTTTTAAATCTAAGATTTGAAAATGAAACACAAGATTCCTTATAAGATTATCTACCTTTATCAATAAAAAAATCTCTACCGGACAGTCAAATTAAATTTTTATGAGCGTTTGAAATTCAAATTTTTACAACATTGGATTTTCACTCGATTTCTCATGTAGCGATTTCCTTATTTTGTTGTAATTCAAAAACGAATAACTGTAGATACATGAAAATTTCACTGAATGTTTATATTAGCATTTCCTATACACCATACAATTTTGAAAATATTTTGACTCTTTTTGAGCTGTTTACGGGCATTTTCAGTTTTCAATTTTTTTAGTTTTTTTTTTTATAATTGTCAATTAAATTTTATTTGGTGTGCCAAAAAGTCTGAAAATTTAATACAAGCTTTCTTATATATTGTTACAATATCAGTTGAAAAATTTTAAAAATACATAGGCACGATTTTTTTTTATAAGCATTTAAAGTTGGAATTTTGACAAAATTTATCAAAATCTCGAAAATTATCAATCGTTGGAATTAAAAAATTATAAAATGTTCAGTTTTTATAACTAAGAGTTGAAAATTTAAAACAAAGATTCTCTTAAATAATTCATACTGTAACCAAAAAATCTAAAAAATATATAAACACACTTATTTTTTACAGACATTTTAATTTCAAATTTAGACAAAATTTCATATTTAAACCAAGAATTACGATTTTAGTTATTTTGTTGTGATTGTATAATATTATTCGTGGGTACTTGAAATTTCTAAAGTAATCTACTATATATATCTATGATAGTATCAGGGTTTGTTGTTGGTGTATAACGCGTTATAAGTACCTAATGGATATTGTGATATGATTAATTTGGAATTCATTATAGGTCAATTTTTTTTAATACCATAGATATGTATATAATATGTCTTATACCTAGAAGGACATACCGTCTCCGCTCAGAATCGTTTTTCTTATACAATGATATTATATCATTGAATTCAAATTTAATACCATCCATTATACAATGACCCACTTGTAACCTACTGTACAGCAGAGCGACACCCACTTGCCCACCTTTTAATTTTTGATAATAATATTATTATTAAGTCATTAACTTACACAGGATAATATGCTATCATTTTTAGTTGTACTACCCATGTCCATGACTAAATAAAAATAATAATACACGATACAAGAGTTATAATTGACATGCGTACCCATATGTATTTATAATACAAAAATAAATAAATATTGAATTTGTACATAAACTATACATATAAATAACCATGTTTCACTTTTATTGTTTGATAAATAAGCTTTAGAGTAATAATTGATTTTAATAATGAATCAAATAGACAACATGATCCGTATAATAAGATTAGGTAACTGTTTTCACCTTCATATCATATAATTTTTTTCTCTGTGGTATTATTTGTGGATTTTTGAGACATATATGATATATTAAACCTTAAATATTTTATTTTTGAATAAAAAATAAATTTATGTACAAATTTCGAAGGCATTAAATTAGGTTAGTTAGTTAGACTACTACATAGCTCTGTATTAGGTTTTAAAATCCTAGGGTACAACATTTTATTTTTAATCTGTTAGGTACTTAGTGATTTCTTTAAAAGATAATGTTCATTACGTTTATGCTAATAATATCTAAGAAATTATTTTTTCTCTGAATTACAAAACGATATTTGTATATTAGTATAGGTATATAGATATAGAACCAACTAATACATTTTGTTGATAGAATCTAAAACAACAATTTGAAGATCCACTTCCTTAAACTACAGGTATTGTTCCACATCGAATGAGTCAGTAATGACTTCCTGTACAGACCCTTGTTGAGGTAATAAATAACCTCTTGTTTGGTACTCAATATTGTGTTTCAATCGAATTTGCATTAGGTATTATCATTAATTATTCAGTTTAAATTAAAATAACGCCTGAGAATATTGGTATGGAGCTTCTGAATTCGTTACGTAAATGTTGAATTTGTCGTGTACTTTATATCGTACCTACTTGATTTACTTCATTGACGAATAACTAAATTATTTTACAGACTAATAATTATAAAACAGAATAATATATTTCATCATTTTTTCAGTTTTTAAAAAATTTCTTTGAACTTTAAAAAGCATTAAATACAACAAATTAAATTAAAAACAATAAATCACTTTGGATTTAGCAATAATTTTGACTTCTCCGTACTTCATCGGATCTGCATAATCTACATATAATAATAATAATAATAATAATAATAATAATATGTTCTTATATCCATTTTAGATACAATTTATGACACTCGGTGTAAAGTATTATTGGTGAAATATATATTTAATCGCATCAATTCAATAACAAAATTTTACAAATATGCAGTCGAATACCTCGATAACCGAATTTTTTTCTTACCCCTTGGAGTGTTTTTTTTAGTTGTGTTTGTGGTATATAACTCAAAAATTAGGTAAGACAAATTAATTTTTATTCGCCTTGAGATTCGAGTTGATAAGAGTCGAATCGTATACATTATAATATAATGGTTTAGTACAATAAAATCATAATTTGAATCAGTGTTACAATAGTCGGTAGCCTCGTACTCATCGAGTTCGAATATAGAATAAGTAATAAAGTAACAAACACACGTCAAATCAGTTATCACTAAGTTTTATTAATTTGAACATAATATACAGACAATGGCATTGTCTCCATTCTAAGCTGACCATATTCCACTACTCCTGTTCTTCATATTATCTTAATATAACTAATACAATCCAAGGGCGCCCACAGGGGGGGCATTCCCTTCCCCGCTTTTTGGCCAATATTTCTATACTACAGTAATACAGACATACAGTATCATCAAGAGTATCATCAAAACAAACTTTGAGAAATAACCCCCCTTCATCAGGTCCAGAAGACTACTACAGAAAATCTATGTAAAATGTACATACCATATTTAGATTCACTGATCACATTTTTGAATGAAAGATTTCCAGAAGATAATTCAAAATATGAGATTATTTATTTCAGTTCATCCTAAATACTTAAAACAAACTAAAAAAGAAGAATTCATTATACAACTCCAAAATCTAAAATCATTTTATGGAGAATTCATAGAGAATATTGAAGAAGAAGGCCTAGTATGGTACAATATGTGGAAAGAAAAAAATGATAACAATTTGGATTTTCTGAATTTATTAGATGAAGTCACATTTTTACCTTCAATAAAAAAAAAGTCTTTTAATAGCAGCTACACTTCCATCTACTACATGTAGTGTTGAAAGGTCTTTTAGGTTTGTATACAATCTATAATACCTATATTGTTTTATTTTTACTACTTCGATTATTAATTATGTTTTATATTTGCTTTAAATTAGCTAGCTCAAAAGACTTCGTAGTATTGTTACTGAGCACCGCTTGAATGGCTTGGAATTAATAAATATTTACAAAACTAATGTTCAAGCTTAAAAATCAAACATAACAGATGAAACAATAAAAATATTTGGTATGGTACCTAGGCGCATACAATTTTTATTTAATGACCAATAATATTTTTATAAAATTTGATAGTTAATATTATAATATTAATAATGATTTATAAGATTTTTTTTTCAGTGCTCTTGATGTCTCATAATATTTTGATGAAAATATACAATTAATCATATTATTGTGTCATCAGTTTGTTTGCTAAGTTTGTAATAATACTATAAAATGCTATATCTAATATGCTATGGCTAGGTATGTATAAATATATGTATAATATACACTTTGCCCTCCTCCCGATGAAAATTTCTGCGGGCGCCCTTGGGACAACCCTAATATATTATAAAAAGTGCTTATTTGCAGTTTCGAGATTGTACTTGTTCATTCTAATTTACAATCACAATTTCGTTTCGTGATGCTACTTGTTTTATAAATACTACATTTTCTAATTGTTTAATAACTAATACATCCGTATTTACTATCTACGTTTATTCATACTTATTTAGTTATTTATAACATCAGTATATAATAATATAACTTATACGTAGAAAATAAGCCATTCCAATTTACTTATTTCTCGTACCCTCCCTCTCCCTCATAAAAAGACGAAGATTATTATCCACAATTATTATAATGCTCAGGTGTGGGAAACATTTTAAAATTATACTGTTAGTTCATTACAATTGGTTTATGCTTAGACAGACTTCGACACACCTTTTTGATGAATTAAATAAGTATCTAATCAACACGGGTTATCAGATGAATGTATAATATGTACATAAATATATTGTTAATATTATTATACTACGATGGAGAATACGGAAATTGCGCATTAGCGTGTTGTTTTTACTGATTTCGTTTGTTATTAACTTAACAGATTTTGAAATCATTTTAAAATTTCGTATTTAATTATTTTATCAATTTCGAATTAGTCATCCGACATCAAGCTGCAGCGGTCGTTCCGTGCAGATATATTATTAATTCAACCCTTTTCGATTTTCAATCAAAACAAAATCAATATATTTTTTCGGTTATTTCGACACGATATATTCATTTACAGTAGTATAACGGTAATGAAATATTCAACGTTGAAGTGGGTGCGTGTGAGTTCTTTTTTTTCTATCAAATAGTGATCGGCGTAATCATCGTTATTATGTGATACGGTTGAGGCTGCTAAACACGTAAGATCTCGACGGCAAAAACGGACGCACAAAAACATAGAGCAGGCTAAACGCGACGAGAACAATTACGTGCGATGCCGCGACTGCGTATTATTTCCGTATAAAAAAGTGTACCTACCCAGCCATAAGCATAACGCATAGGTGCACAAAGCTGTTTTCGCCACACAATGGGGGTAGACAAATAGATAAGACGCGAGCTCGCGTTATTCAGATTTCAAACACAATATTAATCGATGCGGTGGGGAGCACTTAGTGTTGTTGCTCATAGCGTTGTGTGAAGTCTATACACAACGCGATATCTGCCGAGGTCAACACTGCAGCACCTAGAACCCGCTGCTACCCGCGGGTCCCCGTCCCTCGTTTACAGTATTATACACCTTGTAATGCATCCAGCAGCTGTCCCTCGGCGACACCAAAGGCGCCGACGTCTTTCACACAAAGGCGACACCGTCAAACAAAGAAAGAAGGATAGATTTTTAACGCACACACACACACTCGGGACTCCTACTCGACAAAATAATATATATATATGTTGTGCGAGTGTGTGTGTGTGTGTGTGTGTGTTTCTCGTGGTATGATGGTGGCCGCGGTTAATATGTAATTTTGCCAGTAGACAGAACAGAATGGTATACTCGAACAAATGGGTCACTTAACGTTGACGTCTCTATCTCCGTATAAAAGAAGTCGAATGCAGCGGCGGCGGACAGCGCAAACATCAGAGGAGCCCCATATAATATTGACCTATTAGGAGGTATAAGACACACGCGGATTACGCGATTCCTATCGACTCAAGACCACATATAATATACAGTTTGGTTAAAGGCTCGTTGCCTGTACCGTAGATACTAAAATTAAACCTCAGCCGGCGGAAAAAAAATACAGCCAACTGTCGGTTTAGAGTTGTCCTCTTATTTTTTTCTCTTTCCCCCGACGGTTTTAGGTAGGTATAGTACGTATAAAATACTGATCCCACCGAAGAGGCTTATTCGTTTGTGGCTGCGACGCTAATCGCGCGTTTCTAAAGTTTTTAAAATATAGTGTCCTGTTCGTTGGTTTTATTGTTGAAAGATTGGAAACCGCACGAGATTTCAATCTTCGAGATTGATGAAATATACATTTCGGAAATGTGTAAATATTTAAAAAAAAATTATTATTCATTGATTTCCTAGGTATAAAATGGAAAAACTTTTTTTCCATTAGGATTTGAAGCAGTATATTTTATTCAACACTTAAATATTGTGTATATTTATAAGTTATCACTTATCGTCATTTCGTGTGGTAAATAATAACTATACATAAATCCGAATTAATGCCTAGCTCAATTAATTAATTTTTATAGTGGATATTGATGCAAAAGCCTCTATATAAAAGTACTCTACAATAATTGATATAAACTTTAATTACATAAATTTCACTAGATAGACTTAATTGTTTTTCAAGTTCATATAGCAATTTAAACATTAATTATTGGTTGTTTTTCGTAAAGCAATCAAAAATCTTTATTTATATTTACCTTTATATTTGATAACTTTTATTATATTCATAAAAAAACTATTATTGTCATTATGTTTAATATTATATAGCTATTAGCATAAGTCCATCCAAATACCAACATTAAACATTATAATGTCATTCTTATTATTGTGAATCCCAATTTATGATGCATGTTCTCTTTCTCATTTATCTTTACTTATATTCTTTATAATTTATAAACCAATATTATTATATATTAATTCAATGTTTACCATTTCATATAATTTCTTATTATTTAAAATTAATGTTTCTTTTTCACTTATGTATATTGTATAACTTAATATTATTAATTTAATACTATTAGGAACTCTCACTTCCACACAGCCAATAGCTTGGAAGTGACCAACTTCTAAAAATGTATCTTATAAATTGTAAAACTATAGATGGAAATAAATAAATAAATATTATTATATATGTGAACTCACATTCAAAATGACAAAAAATATTTTAGAGCACTTCAACTTTCTTTAAAGTGTATTTTTTTTTTTTACTACAACTGGGGCAAGTAAGATACCTAACATATTTGGAAAATATTTCAGCAGTAGAGGAACATAATATGAAGATTCTAAAGCACTTTTTACATGACCAAAAAGGAAATTTTGTCCACACGTCACTGACCATACAATAACTTTCTCTTGTCGTTAAGTGTTTTAAATTACAGTATAAGAAATAGAATTTTAGGTTCTAAGAATGAATATGAATGATTGATTTTACAATGATGTATTTTATAGTGTCTGGAAACATTTTTTATTGTAGAACTAATACTTTGATTTTCAACTTTGAGAGTGGTTTCTGGTAGAAAATTTGATTTAGTTAGTATGTACTTTTGGGAGTCAAAAGTAAAAATTCCCAGTACTTTCCAAAAAGACAAAAAAAATTAAGGAAAAAAGATAATTTTTACCCAAAACTTGTATTCCATGAAGATTTGTTTATTTTGGTGGAAATCAAAAACAAATAACCATACTCGAAATTTACACCAAATATTTATACTATCGTACATATAATATAATTTTCTAAATATTTTGACTCTTTTTTTAACTATATATATATAGGACATCATTTGACATCATCTAAACTTTTAGTTATTTTATGATAATAAAGATACATAAGGGCAAGCTTATTTTTATAAGCATTGGAAGTTCAAATTTTGACAAAATACGGCAAAATAACGCAGATTTCAAATTATTTTGCTGTATAAAATTTATTAAATGGTCAATTTTTATTATTAAGTCTTGAAAACTTAACAAGTATATAGTTCATGATAAATATATTATAATAATGTAACCAAAAAATCTAAAAAAAATACATAAACATAATTTTTTTAAAGACATTTTATGTTTAAATTTTGATGAAATTAGATATTTAAATGAAGTATAATTATTAAGTTATTCTTTTGTAATTTAAAAATATTATTCAGGTGGGCACTTGAAACTTTAAATATATTTGATTATAGTTTATACACACAATGCAATTTTTAAATTTAATGTTTTCGGCAAAAATTAAATCAACCTATCGTATTACAAATAGTAAAATAAATTACTTAATAGCATTATAATTTATAAGTATAATAATATAAATAGTATGATTTAAATATATCTTAATAATGTAATATACGCTGACGGATTCGTTCAGAATCATTTTTCGAATTCGATGATTTATCATTGAATTCAAATTTAACACACACATTACAGTACCTTACTAAATACGAGAAGGTACACTCGACACCTACTGTAAGTACAGCATAGAGGTTACCTATACTTTCCTCCCTTTTTTTTTCTCCTTAACTTTGGTCATTAACAAAATTGTTAAGGAAGCATGAGAAACACTCAAGATACTTAATATTAAATTTGTATGGTGTTTTACTTACAAACACCCATGATTAATTAAATTACATTAAAAGCACTTTGTATATGAGCGAAGATTTACTTTGGTTTGTGTAATAAATATATTAGACACTTTCTCAACCAGAATTTTAGATCTTTGTATTTTCTTTGTGGTATAATTTTGGTTTTTCACACTTTTACGACTTTATTTAAGCTCAGTAAACCTTTAGTACTAAATTATGATATTCATATTCAATATAATATATTCAAGCAACCAACTCAATAGTATGCAAAATATAGACATCATAATAATATAATATTATGTACCTACATTGTACGTACCTATACGATATGTACAAATCATTTTTTTAAAGTTACAGTTTTAGAGAAAGTGGCAATAATTTAGGTCCAAAAATATGTTATCATTGACCCACTCTAGATTTCATAACATTATTTAGCATACGGCACCATATTACTTTACTACCAAAGCCCCATCAACAGCAACTATAGACATATTAATACTACGTATATCCACATCTAAGATCTAACCTAACCGGCACATTTTTTTAAATTGCCCATTTGTTTTTATTTCCGCAACAATGAGGTTGTAAAAAATTAAAAATGCAAATAAGCAAATTGGCCACTTGGCACAAACTTGACTTGCCCTTCAGGTTGAACCGGTCGATAGATGTTATGGATTGTTAGATTTTATCAGGGTGTATACTGTATAATAGTGCGTACACTGTGCGGTATTTGAGCAAAGGGTTTTACAATCACCGTCCTATTACGAAGGTATAAATAGTGTATATAGATAGTAGCCCCTAACTATAATAATTATTCCCCGAGACCAATCTCGTTTTCCAGTCAGATCTCCTAGGCCCTAGGGTAACTAGTATAACCATCATAAAATATACATTCCCGATTGGGTACTACTACGCTACTACGACCATCGACTAAACGATTCAATTCAGTACTCAAATCTCAGTATAGAGCTCACTGACGTCACCTCTACGTGTACATTATTTCCAGATAATAGTTTTAACAATATCAATTCAATACATTAATTAATTATAATTGATTAACAATATTATACTTTTGAGTAAAACCTACAAAATCGAAAAACAAATGAAATAATATTAGTTCCGCGATTAAATAAAATAATAATATGTTGTTTTGACGTAAATAAATATAGAATAAAAGGTGCATTGTTTATGATGTAGTGAAAAATGATTTTAAAACCTATCGAAAAAATATTTTTATTGCTCTTTTAAAATTGAAATAAAGAATGAGTTTTTTTTTTCAAACAAAAAAAAATACCTAACAATAATAATTTCACCTTTTTTATGCTGTTTAATACTCCATTATGATATACAACTCCAATACTGCATTACCAAAATACCGTCTGCTTCTATATGACTACTTGTTGAATGTAGTTAATAAAAATATAGATATATTTTAGATTCTGAGTGAAATGAATGTATTGATTTTACAATGATATGTGTTTTTTTTTCTTTTTTTGTGTGTGTCTGTCATCACGGTTTGGGGCAGTAAAACTACTTCGATTTTCTTCAACAGTATCTTGTTCGATGGGAAAATGAATCTAGTTATTGCATTTGGGAGATCAAATTTTAAAGTTCCCAATAGTTTTCACAAGCACCGGGAAAAACAACATAAAAATTAGGGAAAAACGGGAATTTTTAAGCAAAATCGGTTTTCCACATAATCGATTTTGGTTTTTGGTATAACTCTAAAACAAATGAAAGTATATACATTCAATTTTCACTGGTAGTTTATATTTGCATTTTCTACACACGATGGAATTTTCAAAATATTATGATTTGTTTTGAACTGTTTAGGAACATTTTCATTTTCCATTTTTTTTTAATTTTTTTTTCTAAAAATATCAATAAAATTTTATTTGTTGGTTAAAAAAGCTTGAACATTTAATAGAAGGCTCCTAGTATATTGTTTCAAAGGCAGATGAAAAATATTAAAAATCCTTAGTCACAGTTTTTTTTTATAAGCATTCAAAGTTCAAAAATTGACAAAATATGGAAAAATCACGAAAATTAGCAAATTATTTTGAGTTAAGAATTCGTAAAAAATTTTATTTTTAAATCTAAGGTTTTAAATGTAATACAAAATTCCTTATAAGATTATCTACCTTTATCAAAAAAAAAAAAATGTCTATAAGAAAGTCAAATTAAATTTTTATGAGCGTTTGAAATTTAAATTTTTACAACATGGATATTCACTCGATTTCTCATGTAGCGATTTCCTTATTTTGTTGTAATTCAAAAACGAATAACTGTAGATACATGAAAATTTCACGGAATGTTTAAATAACATTTCTTATACAACATGCAATTTTGAAAATATTTTAACTTATTTTGAGCTGTGGGCGGTCATTTTCAGTTTTCAATTTTTTTAGTTTTTTTTCTATAAATATTAATAAAGTTTTATCTGTAGAGCCAAAAAGTGTAAAAAATTAATACAAGGCTCCTGATATATTGTTACAATATCAGTTGAAATATATTAAAAATACATAGGCACAATTTTTTTTATAAGAATTTAAACATCGAATTTTGACAAAATTTATCAAACTTAAAATTGAATAATTATTTTGTAGTTAAAAATGTATAAAGTGTTAAACTTTTATATCTAAGGCTTGAACATTTAAATCAAAATTCACGTAAGTAGTTAATTCTCTCACCGAAGTCCAAAAACTCTAAAAAATACAGAAGCACGATTTATTTCTATAGTCATTTTAAGTTCAAATTTGGACGAAATTACATTATAAAAAACCTAGAATAACTATTTTCGTTATTTTGTTGTGATTTTATAATATCATTTGTGGGTACTTGAAACTTCTAAAGTACACTATTATATATCTATGATAGTTTCAGGGTTTGTCGTTGATGTATAACGCGTTATAAGTACCTCATGGATATTGTGATGTGATTAATTTGGAATTTATTAAAGGTACCTATTATAGGTCAATTTTTTTTAATACCATAGATAAGTATATAATATGTCTTATACAGTTATACCTAGATTGACATATCGTCTCCGCTCAGAATCGTTTTACTTATACAATGATATTATATCATTGAATTCAAATTTAATACCATCCATTATACAGTGACCCACTTGTAACCTACTGAACAGCAGAGCTCCTTTTTAATATTTTAACATTTTTTTTTTTAAATTTATTAATACGGTTAGACAATATATTTTATTGATTAATTATGAACCACGATTGTATACAATATATTTACCTTAATATAATATTATGTTTGTTTATAATAATAGTAATACCGTGGTACTATCTACCTACTCATATAGGTAGGTATTGTTTACTAGACGTGACAGGTATAATATAGTCTTGTAGGCGAGTGTCAGAAATGTCACAAAGGTCCAGACGAACCGAGTTGAATTAGAAATATATTATATTATTGTTCTCGTCTAATCAACCACTGATTTGGGTCCGTGGCAAACGGGAACAATCAGAATACACGATCCTTTTCGTCCGTAACCATAATGTTTATGGTACGGTAACGGTTTGAACACTTGTAGTCGGAATATACCTACCGGCTCCGAACGACAATGTGTACGACGTAATAGCACGACAGACGACAATCACATTCACGCGCCAAAATTGTAACGGTATCAAAATATATAATATTATATTATATTGTACGGTTTCGTCATAATATGTATATATACGATATATACGACTTATATTCTGACGCCATTTATTAAAATAAATTTTTTATATTTTATAATATGCACTTGAAATAACGACCGCGATGTATTTTTTTCGTTCTCGCAGAGTGCAGAGTATAATATTTCTCGACCCCTCGGTTCACTTATTTTCTGCATTTGCGATTAATTTTAATCTTTAATTACGGAAAACAGCCTTACATCATTTTTAATTCATTTAAATTAAATAAAGTTCCAGAAGAATGACTCGACTCATATTTTACCCTTTTCTTCTAAATCGACTCCCTCGTAATTTGGATTTTATTTTTAATTGCCATTTTGACATTTAAAAACAAAAATCCTTTACAACGCCTACACGTTCATATTATATATTTAAAGAAAATTATATAGGTTAGGTTAGGCTTAATTGTACTACTATAAATAATGGAAACTATAATACATATATTATATAAAATTATGATTTTCAGGGAAATATTAAAATTTACATATTGAAAGCAATATTATACTAACAAATATTTTTGTAATATATTTAAATTTAGAAACTTCTGTAGCAGATAGCAAAAAAAAAATGTCTTCTATTAACTCGAATCTGATTAGAGTAGGACATCTGATTAAGTATTAAGATTTCCAATGGAATGTTTTTTCTGTAAATATTTGAATAAATATAAAATATATAATAATAAATATATTATGTTAAATAATATTTGTTTGATACCGGGGGTCTCCAAAATTTGCATATATTTAGATCTGATACTAATCACATTTTATTATGATTTCTAACGCTTTTTTAGAAATTTCGTAATTGTATCATTAACGGGGAGGTTTAACTAGTTTCACTAGCATTTTACCATATCATCCGCGGTTTACAACAAAATGTCGGATACCTATATCTTTTAATTCAGAAAATAATATTCCTAGATACTTGACATTTTTACCTTAACTGTGTAGGTATTTAAAAACAGTACAATATTAAACAAATATATAGGTATATACTTGGGCTAAATATTGAATATTAAATAGGTACCTAGGTACATCAGTTGTATTTTATATGCATACAATTGATAGTTTCAATTTTTAAGGTATGAAAATCTATTATAAGATCATTATCAAATATTATTTTAACTGTAATACAAAACACCTCCAACATCGTCCCTCAATTTTTTTATAGGCGTTAGACGTTCATTGTATTTACACAACTTTAAGTGTTTAATACATTTTTAATTTTAGTTTTGAACGATTTATGTTTTAATACAAGTTTTATTTTACTTTATTAGAACTATTAATTAAAATAAAAATGTTTAAAAAATAAATAAATAAATAATGGACAATATTTTACATACATTACAAGTAACTTTTAAATATTTTAATAGAATTCGTAGTTCTTCGTATTAGAAAGTATTAGCAGGTACCTATATGAGACTCAACTAGGAAATAATAATTATTACAACGAGTATTATATTTAATTATATATTAAGTAGGTACGTAGTTATACCGCCCAGATATAATACGCCGTACACAAATAATTGTATGTTATTTCTATAAACATACTTATACTTATGTCCAGTAGAGTGTAACGGGTCCTTAAATATTTAACAGGTTCTGAACAATAAAAAGTAATCCATCATCCTTGATTGGACCATTCACTGTTAACGAGGAATTTAAATAATTTATCAAACTCTTGTGCACTCAGCCCCAAAAAGTTCTACCAATAAATTATTTTTAGATTTTCGTTACTACAAACAATAAATATAACCAAATTTTTTTTTAATGTAATTACGTAATATTTTACGTCATATTATTATATAGACATATTTGTTATGTTTACACGTGTTATTCACCAAGTACTATAGGTAGTAGTACTATAGGTACTGATAGGTACCTATCACACTAATATGGTTTCTCACTATTTAAACGGTTTTTATTAATTTGTTTATCATTAATAAAATAGAACACATGAAAATAAATATTAAATGTATAGGTAGGTACAATGAATTGGCTAACGGGCACTAAATCGGTAGCGAAATTAGACATTATGCGCCCTGGGACCACATTTAACCAGCCACCCCCCTCGAGAACTTGACATTTTACTTCTATATATACCTACTACAGTTGTGTAGAAGAGATGAGAATACTAAGGTGGGTGTGTGGAGTCGCTAGGGAGGATAGAATAAGAAATTAATTAATTAAGAGTAGCTAGTGTTGTAGGAGTGGCAGTGGACAAAATGAGGTTGAGATGGTCCGGGTAAATTATAATTTCTAATCGTAATATATTTTGTACTTCAAAATTTAATACTCTTACATCTTTTAAAAAAATATCTTAAATACATAAGCTCCACTTTTGTACAAGCGTTTTAAACTGTTTATATACGGTCAGTATCTATTAACCTAAAACTTGTAAGTAGTTAACATGACAATATTATACGTTGGACGTTATTTACGTTATTTTTTCAAAATTAGGTTAAAATTCTAAATATATTAGCCTAAATGCCTATCAACCTAATTCATTAGTCAGGTTATAAATTACCAATAGTATAGGTAATCAATTAAAATAAAATCGTAATTCGCTTAGTGTTTGTTCGCGCAACGTACAAAATCTACTGAAAATATCTAAATGTGGCTTTTAATTTTTACTTGTGGGAGGAGTGATCAATAAATTTACTCACCAAAAAAAAAAATAAATATCTACGTCACCACCACTGGTGTATTTAAATAGGGCCCATTCGCCACCCTAAATGAGCCACTGGGCACTAATAAAATATACCTATAGCTATAGCCTACCTAAGCCATCTTATCGGTGAAGGTAAAGCAATTTTCACTGTGCTTTTAAATTAATTGACTTAATTTAATCTAAGTTTTAATTATATTTTAAATCATAGTAATATTGTGAGTATAATAACTATTTTAAATTTTAATACTTATTTTAGAAATTATTATGTCTTTGTTTAAAAACTAAAACAGTTAAGCAACATAATAACATTTGAAAAGGTTAATTTAAAGTAGAAAGATAGGTACCTACTAAAGTACCTATACATAGGTAGGTAATATTATTATAGTGGCACAAAGTATTAAAAAGTGATTTTTATTTTGGTACTTTATAGTTAAGACTTAAAAATATATTATATCCACCGCACTATTATTGTTGTGTCCTTTTTATATATATATTTTTATGACCACTAATACATTATTATTATTTAATTTATGACTCGAAGAATAATCTTTGTTTCTAACTATTTCTAATTAAGTATTCATTTAAGATAAACATTAGTTAGGTACCTAGGTAAGTAATTAAAGTGGATTAAAATAAGTGGAAGATAAATAGGAACCTACGTACGTCCTACATAATAATTAAGTATCAACAATTTCACACTGGAAAAGTCACAACTTTTTATAAAAAATAAATTCCCAAAACTTTTCTTAAAAGTTGAGAAAAAATTGTTGCTTGGTCAAAAAGCTTAACAATTTAATAAAAAGTTCTTCATAAGTTTTTATCAGTGAAATTAAAAAAAAAAGTTGATTCTAATTTCCCACAAATATTATTAGGTATTTATGAACGTCTGAAGTAAACATTTTGACGAAATTGGATATCCTCCTTTCAAAATCACTAACAATTTTGTAGTTAATATATAAAACGTGTTCAATTTTTATAACTATAAGGTTTGAAAATGTAGTACAACAGCTATATAAGGTTCCTCGTAAGTAGTTCATGTAGGTACTGGAAACTAAAAATCTAAAAAAAAAATAGATAAACACAATTTTCTTATAGACATTTTAAATACGAATTTGGATTAAATTATATATTTAAAGAAAGAATAGTGTTTTAGTTATTTTGTTGTAATTCAAAAATATTTTTTGTGGATTTCCGAAACTTACAATATATTTCAAAATAATATACCTACCCAATGACTTTTAGATTGATTTAATGCTATTGCCTATTTATAATTTATACCGTATAACTTTTTACTAATATTGTAAAGTAAATTACCATTTACCACAATACCATAATGATAAAAATCAATATGGCCAACATGTTTATATTATGATAATATGGGCTGACAGATTTTCACCGCTCCCCTCAGAATCGATTTTCGTATGCAATGGTTTATTATCATTACCTATGTCATTGGATTCAATTTTAAAACATCCGTAACAATGACTTATTCAATGACGAGTTTCGCTTGACTCCTACTGTACCTATAGGAGAACGATATCCTACTTTCCACTTTTTTTACTCGTGATTTTTAATTTTCAAAAATCAATCAGTGGAGCAATTAAAATGAATCTACTTACGTAGAATCGTTTTCCGTATAGGTTCAATACTATGATTTACAATTATCGTTGAATTTAAATTGAAAATGTATGAACATCGTTCCTTCTTTCCCCTAATTTTTCCCCTCGGTTTTTGATTTACAAATACATTCAAAATTATTTTATTAATATTTTCAGTGTAACAGAAAAACATATCTAAATAAACTTATTTATTCTCTATCATAACGTGAGCATCAGTGGTTCAGTGGTAGAATGCTCGCCTGCCACGCGGGCGGCCCGGGTTCGATTCCCGGCTGATGCAGAAATTTTTTTAATTTTAATTTTTAACTATTATCCATAATATCGTAATTATGCGAAATATAATATTATAGATGTTTTTTGTTTATTTTTGAACTTACGGTGAATTTATTAAAAAAATAATTATTATACATTTAATTCAGTTTTAAATTTATAATAAAATATTATAAGTTTTACGAAACTATTATTGGAAAAATTGAGTATTTTTAACTATAACTTCCAAATGAAGTTTGGGCGACTTTTTTTAAAAGTACCATCATATTAAGGATGCAAAAACACACATTTTCCATTGAAAGTTTATTATTGATACACAATGTGAAATGTAGTTATTTATCATTTGATTATATTAAAACCGTATAATATCGATAACTTTGAATTGCCGTAACTTTTGATCAGTATGTTTCCGCAATTTTTTTCAAACTTTTTTGAATTCAACATGCTAAAACAAGTATTTCGAGAAAAAATTGAAAAAAAGGGGTGTCCTGTAAAGTAAACTTGTTCCAACTTTTATAATTGTATACTAAAATATTCTTTAAACTCTTCCTGTAAATTATAGGCATAATGGTATATATTAATTTATAAAATACATATTATAAGTTGTAACTAGAAACTTAAATAACATTTGTCATTTATTATACTATGTAGTATTTACAGAGGATCATCTCTTCAACATTTTAAAGTGTAATACCTACAAACTGCAACACTCGTTTTCTCAATAAATGTATAATATATGTTTGGTTTGATTTTTTGTATTTAATTTTATAAAATTATATATTATTTTTGTTCGTACAACGCAAGACACATAAAATCCTTATATTATAATTATTATTAAATTTATATTTCAACATTAAAAAGTGATAAATTTCCACTGTAGGTGTACCGGGATTTTACATCTCCGCAATTTGAAATATTATCAATTTTATCAACAGTTTTGAAAATTGAAGATTTTCTCACTCGGCCCATTATAATAATAATATCTGTCTGTTTGAGAATATTGATATATCTAAACAGGTAAAATATTATGTTTGAAACTTTAGAAGTAAACGTGTTAAGTACTGAAGTGTAATAATTGAAGATCTTACTGATAAATTGAAGGGCCGATGAAAATCGTTTAATTAACATAGAACAATGGCTATAACGTTTACATAATCAAGACAATTTATTATGGCAACGTATATAGAACTTTGAATCATTAGCCTGCTTGCACTTTACAATACGGTGTCATTTATCGAATATCAAAACACATACAATAATTTATTTTATTGTTTATACGTCTTATGTTATAATACTTTGTTTTCTTTTTTTTAACTTTGTTTATTTTAAGTGGCCCTTAATTTTAAATCAAAGCTTCCGAAATATACGATAATTTCACGATTACTCTTCGAAATATTAACCCAGAAATTTCAACTCTAAATATATTATGTGAGATTACATTAAGATTTTAATGTATTACATAACACATTTAGAAGAACATTATTTAAGAGTTATAGTTATAGTATTTGACCATCAATTACCAACTACTTGAAAGTTTAAGTGGTATATGTTTTTATTTTTCAAAATAGTGGATTCTTCGGGAAGTCGTATTCCGTATAGAATTGTTTTTGACCACAGACTTATACTACTTTTTTGTTTAAATCAACATTACTTGTGACAGACGTGTACAAAATATTAAAAAGAGCTCTATTCGAAATAGCTACTCATTGTAGATTTCCTTTTTTAGCACATTTTCTTTTATATTACTTAAAATGAAGTAAATGTATCTGATTTCTAAACTCTGGCATAGTATTTCAACAAAATAATGACAAATTACCGTCGCACAATTATTTATTTTGTCTTCAGGCAATAGATTATAAGTTTTTTTTTTTTAGAAAACTTACAATCTGTATTTTATAAAAAAAACCTATAAGTAAATATGATTATACATTTGTACGAAAAAATAACAACAGATTTTAACTTCATGAGGGAAACTATCCAAATTGATAGAACCGTTAAAGATTATAAGTTAAAAATTAAAGGAAAATTCTTATATGTAAAAGAAAAACTCAAAATATTTTTCAATGTGGTTTCGAGCATAATCAGATTTCAAATGAAACAATTTATCATAGCGTTTTTCATTTATCTATTTTTAAGGCCTATTTCAAGGGTGGATTTTTATTAGATAATAAAGAACACCGTCTAACTGGTTGAAAGATGACATATTTTAGATTAATGGCTTTGAATGGTCGAACTGTTAACAGTTAAGACGGTATAATGTGAAATGTTTTGTGATAGATTATGTCAAGTTCGTTACAACTTATTGACATCAGTTCAAATTCCAAATTTTATTTAACACCAAACTTGAATTTTTGAAACAGTGTTATTTTATATTTATACATTTTTTTATGGTTATAAAATAATACAAATAATTACCTATTAGATAAAATTATAATTTATGAATTATAACAAAAAATATAATATAAAGTACCTTCCTACTAAATTAGCTTATATTTTATTATATAAATACTTTACAATGTAAAGTTTGAATATAATTAATATAAAAACTAGTTCTTAATAATATTTTAAGTTAATACACACTTTTTTGTGTAAAATATGTATGCTAAATATTAATTTTTTTTGCCGTTAAGCGATCTACTGTCATTGTGATTTTCATCATCTGTCACAATATTATACGCCGAGATCCACTACCTATACGGGCTACAGATAATTATCATCATTCATCTTATTATTTTGAAAAATAAGTATTTCCAAATTCCAAATTAATCACATCACAATATCCATAAGGTACTTATAATGCGTTATACATCAACAACAAACAATGATACTATCATCATAGATATAAAATAGTATACTTTAGAAGTTTCAAGTACCCACGAATAATATTATACAATCACAACAAAATAACAAAAATAGTTATTCTAGGTTTTTTATAATGTAATTTCGTCCAAATTTGAACTTAAAATGACTATAAAAATAAACTGTGCTTCTGTATTTTTTTAGATTTATTGGTAACAGAATTAACTACTTCCGTGGAATTTTGTTTTAAATTTTCAAGCCTTAGATATAAAAGTTGAACATTTTATACATTTTTAACTATAAAATAATTATTCAATTTTAAATTTGATAAATTTTGTCAAAATTCGATCCTATAAAAAAAAAATTGTGCCTATGTATTTTTAATATTTTTCAACTGATATTGTAAGAATATATCAGGAGCCTTGTCTTAAATTTTTACACTTTTTGGCCCAACAGATAAAACTTTATTGATATTTTTAGAAAAAAAACTAAAAAAAAATGGAAAAATAAATGTTCCTAAACAGTTCAAAACAAATAAAAATATTTTGAAAATTTCATCGTGTATAGAAAATGCAAATATAAACAACCAGTGAAAATGTTATGTATATACATTAATTTGTTTTAGAGTTACACTAAAAACCAAAATCGATTTTGTGGAAAACCAATTTTGCGTAAAATTCCTGTTTTTCCTTAATTTTTATGTTGTTTTTCCCGGCGCTTGTGAAAACTATTGGAAATTTAAAATTTGATCTCCTGAATGTACCATCTAGATTCACTTTCCCATCGAACAAGATACTGTTGAAGAAAATCGAAGCAGTTTTACTGCCCCAAACCGTGATGACAGGCACAAAAAAAAAAACACACACCATTGTAAAATTAATACATTCATCGTTCCACTCAGAATCTAAAATATAAATTATGATTTGTTTGTTTAAAAGCTTTCAATAGTATTACTGTAAAGCTTACAATCTGTATAACTCATTACATTTCGTTTAATTTCAGTGTTACTAGTTAGTTATTGATGTATATGATTGAAACGAATATACTTTTTTCTGAATTCAAACTGAAAATATATCTAATATGTATAAAGAAGAATGCTGAAGAACAAAAAATATGAATCAAATCCGTTTTATTCTTATGAAGAACAAATGATTTTGAAATCACTAGGTCGACAACCAATTTCAATTATTCAAAAGGTATTGCAATTGACTTTATAACGTTAGCGAGATAAAGATTGAAGAAGAATTTGTGGCGAAATTTGTGGTAGACGTTTGAAATACACCTACTCCACAACACTGCGGTGCCTACTTAATGACAACTTATATCCATTCCATTCTACACTGTTGACATTTATTGCCTGTTTAATCTCATCTTGTTACGTTATAAATCGATTATAGAGTGCCTTGTTTTCATAAACCAGATAAACCCATTCAGAGTGTATATATCGTATATGTACTACTAAACAGATAGTAAAATGTTCAAAATTAAATTTTATTGGCTTGGTTGTAGGTATACAAAATGAATCACCAAGCATGCTCAGTCCTTCCTTTTTATCTTCAATAATCCAGTTATTCGAAATTTGATTTTTGGAATTATTAAATATAATATACATATATACCATATTTGTATTATTTATTTTTTATTGTTATTATTTAGTATTTTTATATAATTTTGATTTTTAGAGAAAATTTTAATCAAAATTTGAACGAGTAGTTTTTTAGTTATTTAGCATTGTGAATATACAGGGTGTCCCGTGAGGATATACCTATTAGCCGTAGAGGGGGACTCGCCGCCCGGACAAAAACCGGTTTTTTGCCGTTTTACTTATTAATTAAAAAAAATTATTAAAAATCAGGAAATTAATGAAATTAAAATGTTGAAACGTCAATATTTTCAGAAAAATGAACTCTACAAAATGGCAATCTTCAATATTTTTTTAAATAATTAATTAAAAAAATAATTTTTTTAACTTTTTTACCAAAACATAAAAAAAAATAAAAATTAGTTATTTGTAGTGCTTACCTCTGTGAGTCTTAATAAGAAAACAGAATTACGATATCTCTATTATTTCAGGAGAGATCGCAATGAGTAAATCCTCACGGGACACCCTGTAGTTACAGTATTAAGGATAATAAGTCCATGATAATAAGCCATGACCATGGTAATTTGAAAAATGTTTCTGATTAATTTTAATCCATCAACATTAATAATTTGTAAAAATGATCCTAGTATAATAAATACTAGTTCCAATATTACTTCTACTTAATATTTTTGTATTATCATTTGTAAGGACTATAAGTACTTATCCTTAGACCTATTAATATAAACATTTTAATAAGTGAGAAACTACTCGTTTGAATTTTGAATTGGATACATCAACATTTTCAAAAAAATATTCTACTAAATAATTTACAGTAAAACGGGGGGATTTATATTTGAAAAACACAGGATGATTTTTAAGTATAACAAAAAAGCTCAAGAATTTAAAAATATGATAAGTAAATAAATTAAAAAAATTCCAAAAACCAGATTTTAATTATTTTCATTATTGAAGAAAAAAGAGGACGACCATGCTTAGTGAATCACGCTGTATATAATATTATCTATAGCGGACAATTTAATTTATAGAAATACTTATACGATAATTAATTGTATGCTTAAATATGCTTTCATATGTGCCCCGGGTATCTGGTTATATTAAGAGACCTCTTAAAAGATTGGTTAAAATATTTTTAATTTTTTAAGGATGTTTTAAATTACGGAATTGAAGGTGGCCCCTTATTATCATTATCTAATTATCCAATTTGACCGGTTTAAAAATTAAATAAATAAATAAACTATAAGTCATTACTATGAAAACATTCTTTTTAAAAAATCGATATTGATTAACCGAAAATTTGATAAAAAAAAACTTACGGGACGTGAAGAAACCCAATATTTTTGATATTTTATTCGTTATATCTTATATCATATAGTTAAAGCATCAAGCATGTAAACTATTAAAGTGCTTATTAAGTAATGATTACTTAGAAATGGAAAAACTATGGGAAGAATATTGTGTATTTAATATTTTAAGGCAATACTAAACCTATATGTAAAATATGGCAAATACCATTTATATTTCATCAAAAGCACCAACTGTAAATATTTGCAAGCAAGCCCTTTGAAGATATTGATAGTGATATTCGCTAACCGGTTAACAATAACTAAACTTAAGATCGTTTTAAAGTAACTACCTACATATATTTTATTCTATTTTAAGTACCACATTAGTCATTATTAAAGCTCAGATAGAGGACTGACATTCGTATGCATGTAATCAATTTATGGGAATTTCAGTTTATATTAATACCATAAACAATATGTCAACAACCTCGGGAGAATTAATAACTAAATCATCTTATGATTTTATCAAAAAGTAGGCATGAAATTAGTGCAAGTTCTGGTTTTATTCACCGCATTGTTTTTGAGACATATTTTATTGTTAAATATATAATGTGATTTTCTAAAACAAATTGTTATTCAAGATGTAGTTGGATATGCTTTAAACGTATATTAAGATATTTCAATTTCCGGAATTTAGGTTGAAATTCAAATGAATTTAAGTCTACGATTTATTAAAAAAATGTCTGTCGTAATGTGTTTGGTAGGTTTAACTGTAAATAAATTTGACAACAAAAATTGAAAAACCTTTAAAAACATTCAAACAATTTTGTCAAAATGAGTTTTAATAAAATATCATTCTTAAGTTTAGCTATAGTTATAGTTGAAAAAAATGTAGTCTCCAATAATGTTCAAAATTTTAAATTATTATTCTCATGAGCGAGGAATGTATTGGTTTTCCAATAGTGTTGTTTTTTATTTTTGTATTTTGTATTTGAATACTTTTTTGGCAAAATAATGCTCCAAAAGTTTCCAATATCCCCATAAATTGATAAAAATCAAGTCTACCTAGAACTTTGAACAGGTAATTTTTCGATCCTACCAATTTCACCAATTTTCTTAAGTGCACGAAAACACGACAGCAAATTGTTTGAGAAATGAAGAAGTTTGCAGCAATCATAGTTGTAACAGAGTTTTGCTCAGAATTGTTTTTAAAATAAGATTGTTTATCATGACTTTAAAATTTAATACCACACCTGAATGGCTGAATGTAATACAACAACCTCTGTTAAGACCCCAAATCAACTCGGTCAACATAACTCCTGTTGTAATAGTTTTTTTTCTTTATAATTTTCGATTAAATTAGTAATATTTGTCATAGATTTGATAACTTCAATTGAGCAAAACCTTATTAACAATTGACTATTCCTAAGTAATGCATACACGTTTGGACTTTGTTCTAATGGAAAATCAGTGAAACTATTTTATTTTATTAGTTATACGGGCTTAGCCCTTTTGACATTAACAATACATTATTACACGTTATTAATTTAGTCATGTAGTCTACAGTCCATACACTAACTGATATTTAATTGTACACTCTTAACTAAAACAGATTCGTTACCTTTTAACTCTTTCAATCAATTGATCACAATTCGACAAAAACAATAGGTAATATACAATATCTACTCAAGCCATTTTGTAGTTTATGAACAGTTACAGGATTTGTTTGTGTACAGTATAAACTCTCTTGGTATAAGAATATAATATAATAGTTATATTTAATATTGTCCATCTATAATGGCTTCACTTTACTTTTGATTGGAAGAAAAAATATTTCTTAAATGTTTTTTGGTGCGTTAAATTATAAAAGGGTAAATAAAGATTTAAAAATAAAACGCAGCTTTCACTATGCAATTACATTTGTAACTGAGATACAACAATAGAGAAAAATATGTGTATGGAAGAATGGAACTATGGAAGTATACAGTAGGTAAGCTGACAGTATACCTATAGAATACCATTTAAATGCTACAAACAAACAAAAAAAAATGTGATATTTTCTATAGCGTATTTTTGAAAGGTCAATCGAAAAGCATAACAAAAGATTAACGGTTTATAGCAGATTGTATTTGAATAAAACTTTTCTCTGATGATCTCGGTTATTTTTTTTTTAATCACATAAAATATTGTGCTAAAAAGTCATCGAACTCAACTAACTGTGAAGATCAATTATAAATATAAATAGTTAAATAGGTAAAATAAACGGACAAACAGTAGAAAAGTAATATTGCCGCGAACAAAAACCTAAAAAGTAAAATTAAAATTAAATTGTAACTAGTTTTCAAGCCCCCCCCCCCCCCCATTGAAAAATCCTGCGGACTCCACTGGCACTTTATTATTATCTTAAAATCCTATATTTTCACTGATTAAAATACGAATTTGGGTCATAACACTTAATTTTGAACTATGCGGTCATTCGCGGTGTACGGTGAATACTATTACAAATATATATATAGTTATAAGTAATCAATAATCATATACAATATTATTATGTCACTTTCAAAGGTAGTAATTTTTTCAACAACGAAAATATCAATAAAAAATATTATTCGATGTATTATATGATTGAATTTTAGTAATGTTATAAAAAAAAATTTCTCTTCGACAGAATTAACATAATTGTCTTCGTCTTGATAACATTCATATTATTATAGAAATTGTACTGTTTTTTTTTTCAAACAGAAGTGTACACATTTCATATAATTTGCATTTTTCAATAATTTTAAACCATTGTAAGAATTGATAATAATTTATAAGCATTTTGTTTAAAAATAATATTAATTAAATCTTAAGAGGTGTACTAATATGTTATTTTATCAGTTGCAATTTTCAACATTATACAATGGGAATATTTAAAATTGGTCGTTATTTCTTTAGGTATACTGAAGAGGCGTTACTTGCAGACGGCATAATATTAAAATACTAAATTATGTGTTCAACTACATTTCGCATAGTAATCGTATACGACGTTTAATAAAA
This sequence comes from Macrosiphum euphorbiae, assembly GCA_949089665.1. NCBI lineage: Eukaryota > Metazoa > Arthropoda > Insecta > Hemiptera > Aphididae > Macrosiphum > Macrosiphum euphorbiae. Next base: position 33,736,063 of record CARXXK010000005.1, read on the forward strand.
TGCCTCTGTTTGAATTCGGAAATACACCAATTCCTTCCTAAAGGTGTGCGGTAAATTTCAATTCTTATGAGCTGGAATTTTCATTAAATTGAAAAAGTGAACGGAATAGAGAAAATTCTTCATGTGAAGATGAGAGTAATGATATTTACTTAACAAAACTTTATAAAGTATAGGCCAATGAATAATTCATTTTTGGTTGGACAGTATAATTGATTTCGATTAAAATGTATATACCAAACAGAATCGACAATAATATTTTATACATTATTTAAATTCTGATTAATAGTTATTTTAATAACATTGATTAATTTTTTTCGTAAATGGCTAATCGCTAAGAATATAGATAATTGACTAAATGAATTAATTTATTTCGTGTAACAGTAGAATATTTAATATGCAAATAAATGTATAAAAAGCTTATAGCAAAACACTTTGATATAATATTTAGGTATTTAAATTATACTGAAACTGTACATTTTAATATATATTGAGCAAGTACGGGAAATGGAGAAACTTTTTATTGTTATTCCATATTTATATTTTATACCGTATTACTAATTAAGTAAAATAAATTACAATAATGATTAAAATTTAAAAGCAATATAGTTATATTATAATATAGGCTAACGGACCATCTCCGCTCAGGATTCGAATGCGATGGTTTATTATGGAGTTCAAATTTAACACATCCGCGATGAGCAGTAATGATATAATCTTAAGTCAACACTTGGACGAAATTAGATATTTTAACAAATAATTCAGTCTAGTTTAGATTATTTTATTATAGCATAAAAATATTACTCGTGGGAAACTTTTAACGCATACTATTGTATTTTAATCACACCTTTACGTTTTAAAGTGCAATTTTCTCTGAAAAAATTAATTCAATATACCGCATTACTGATAATAAAATAAACTCCTTTAATAGCAATATAAATATATCAAAAAATATAACTAATAATAATATAGACTCGCAGACCCACTTCGCGTTCGTAATAGATTTTTCGTATGCAATTATTTATCATTTAATTTTAATTCGACACAATAATATACACTCTACAATGACGAGGTACACTCGGCTGTACAGCAGAAAGGTTATCTACTCTCCCACTTTTTTTTTATCACATACATTTAGGAATGACGACACATAACTTATACATTTTTTGAGATTACTTTTAACTGAGTTAGTTTTACACTTTAGTTAATGTAATATATATTCGTATTGTACAGTGGCATGTAGTTTTTAGTACAACTTTACTCAAACATTCGTGATTCATCACTAAATTCGTCAGAATAATTACAATGAGGGAACGTAGGTACTAGGAAATTTTATAATTCTTTTGGAACTCAAAAAAAAAACATTTAAATAGAATATTCAAGTACAAGGACAGAATCTGTGAAAAAATAATTATAAGATTGCTGAGTCGAGACCAAAAGACACATTAATTATATCCTATAGGTTTGTGACGTTAAAAAAACCCAGACTAAATAATATGCTATTAATTATTACGATTAATGAAACTTGGGACAATAGTAATGACGTTTAAACAACACTAATCGCAATGGAAATCGGTAACTTCACCAAGATCCGAAAAGCTCGAAAAGTTGGTTTCAACGTGAAAACAATACTTTTACGTTTGTTTGATATTAAAAGCCTACTTTATAATAAATTTGTTCCAACAGGTCAAACTGTTAATCAATCTTATGACAAAAAGTTTTGATCCAGTTGAGAAATTAAATTGGAAGAAAATGTCCCATAAAGTTCCAAGCTTGAACGTTGTAACTACATAACGACAATGTGCCAGTTCAATCCGTATTGTCAATTCTTGAATTTCTCACCATAAAAATGAATCATTTTCATTCATCGTCGTCTCTTAATCACCTGATGTTGCATCGAGTGATTTTATTTTTCTTAAAATTAAAACTGATCTCAAAGGACGACGATTGTATGAGGTAAAGCAATAGAAACAAATGCATATCAAACGAATGTGTCCTCAACTCACTAAACTATTAAATTTAATAGTTTAAACAGTGCTTTATAAAGTGGAAAGGCCACAGTGGTTAAGACGAGTCTCGGTTGATATAACTTGCTGTTGATAACATTTTTAATCTTTTAATTATTTTGATTATATTGTGTAATATATTATAATGATTTTAATGGCTAAACAATTACTATTTAATAATCACCAGAATCCTCTCAGAATCATTTCTTCGAAATATTTAACGTATCATCATTAATATGTATGCATTCACCACTTTCATGTCGAGCGAAGCAAGACGAGGGCCGAGTGCCGATCACTATAGGTATCTGTATAGTATTCGTATTTTTTTAGTTTTGTTATATGAATATCATTATATACAATATACTTCCATGCTATACAGTATATTATAGTATAGCATATTATATTATTATTATACTAAGTAAGCCCCAGTACAGTTTCGTTTGAATGTATCTCGATTCGGGTAATCGGGTTCAACACATTTTTTTATGCTGTAGTGACGTAGCTAGGTTTTTGGGGTCGGCTGTACTTTAGTACTGTTAATGGACATAACCATTATCAGTAATAATAAGCACACGAATAGTGATGTAGCCAAATTGCCTATCTATATCGCCGTGCAATCATCATTTTAATATCGAGATGTATAGATTTTAAAAAAACAAGAGTCTCAAGAGTTATGACTGTTATTAAATACTGAAAAGTTGATCATTCAACGTTGGTGAAAATACTGAAATAAAACGAATACAACGTTCAGGAATAAATGTAGCCAATTTATAGTATAATAGAAGACCATACATATTTTATAAAAACATTTTTTAAATTTAGATATACTTTTTTTCGCCGCTTAAGTATCTAGTTAATTCAACTGAGTTCACCTATCGTTTTTGAAGCATAATCAATTCTAAAATTATTATATAAACATTTCATACAAAATAAGACTCAAATCAGTACAACAACAAGTCAACAAATATAATAGTTATTATAATGACATTTATAGATTCTTTATAAAATATTAAATAATAGCCATTTTCTTATCACTTTGGTGTCAGTAAATATAATTTTTAGTTAATTCCGACACATTCGTGTATTATAAATTAATTTACAAACTCTACCGACATATACAAATCGTTGAAATTTAATTTCGTGAATCAACATATCGGCTGTGATTTTTTTATTCAAATTAACAATGAAACTACATTTCAAAAAGCTTTCAATTTACTGTACTGAATTTGATGTTATTTCCTATCCTATCTGTTAAAGTCTAATTATTTATTAACATAACTGTATATATGGAATGCATAAATGTGTATTTCCAATATCCGTTTTCAAGGATTACATAAAATCGAACTATGTGTAGAAAACCATGATCCGTGAATTAACTACTGTACTAGGTTATTATTATAACATGCACGATAAAAATAAGTGTTCAAAATTAAAACAATATATATTTGTACCTTATATTTATTATTGTGTAATATTGTTTATTTTTTTCAATAAGTTTTACTTTTTCATACTAGAATAATGAAAATTAAATGGTTTTTTTTTTAAATATATTGTGAATTATTTTATTTGTTTTTATAGTTATTAAAGTATAAAAAAATGAATGTATAATTCTATACCTACTGTTTATTTATTTATATATAATAATATATAATATTGACAAGAAAAAAATTGACAAGAATCGGTAGTTAAATAAAATATAATATTCGTCTGATAATTTATACAAAATTACATATTTTTGCTTTAAATCGATTACAACAGAATATGTAGCAATCATAAACAGTCGTATAAATTTAGTATTATTCTTAAGTGCTGTTGAAACGAAATCATCAAAACTATACAATTGAAATCCAAATAATGGCCATTAATCGATTTCGACAGACCCTCTTTACTCTAAGAATTGGGATCAGATAATGAATAAATTAAACAGAGTAAGTGAGCTATGGGAAGTGTCAACGAATATCTTCGTTTAATTTCCTACAGAACATTTTATGGAGTTTGAATTATTGATATAAAGACTTTAATTTACCAAAGTTTTAATCAAATCCTACTTATTTCCAAATTGAATTTTGTCGAACAATAGTATATAATATTTGTTATTTGTACGAACACTTAAACAAATGTGTATCGCATTGAAATAAATATAATTCTAGAATCTAGTCATATACGTATTAAAGAATTATATTATAATATGACGAATAAATGTATACTTAGACGTGTCACTAAGATATAGAACTAAATTGATGTACAACTTAACTTTAGAGCTATAGATTATTTTTACCAATATGGATTATTTGCATCGTTGCTAAGGCGGAATCATATAAACGAGTGTTTTTTATTAAAACTTAATGTACTTCTTATGTTTAGAAACTATTAAACTTTACCTAGAATAATTTACATTATAATATTCTAACATAACTTGCCTCTATCGACATTTATATTATTATCACCAACGTGTGAATAATAGTTAGATTTTTTTTTGATTTTTTTTTATTTTAATTAAACATAAGACATTCTTAGCCATGGGACCTAAAGGGATATAGGCTATCTATATCTAGGGATATTTGACAAATCACAAATTAGTTTTAGCAGATTAACGAGATAATTGAAAAAAAATATATATTTTCATAAGTACTAAGGGCCAGTTGTACCGTCTATGATTAAACTATGATTAAGCTTAATCAGCTGATAACAGATATTTAAACGGGCAAATTCGGCCGATTAAACTCTGATTAACCATAATCATAGACTGTACAACTGGCCCTAAGGATAGTATTAACAATTGATAATTTTAAATTAAACAGAAGAAACAGTGAGCTTACAATAATATACTAATATTTACGTATTTGTGTGATGCTTGTTATTTAATAAAAAAAAATATTATAAAGTATATATATAGTATAGTGGTAATGTGGTATACCGACCTACCCAATTAAATACAATGGTTTAAAATTTTAAATACTAGAAATATTTTGTTTTAAATACATATACCTAACATATTATTATTATTATACATTTTTTCAGACTTCGTCGTTTATAGTAGACAGGCAGAAAGACAGTATAGAATGCATTTTTTAACAAATTATATAATGATAATAATAATAAAATAGTAAAACTTATAGTAGTAATAAAACTTAATATATTATAAACTTAATCGTGAAACACCTATTACATGAAGTATGAACTATGAAAGTTTATATTTATTTTAATCAAAAACATCAAAGATTATTATATCTATATAAATACTATGTCGTTAAATATTATATGTACTTATAAATTTCTTTTTTTTTAATTTTAAATTATGGCTTTGATAGCTTTCTACTTAGGGGAAGGTATTGTTGGTTTGAACCCGTGTGTGTATGTGTAGCAAGGATTTGTGACTAAATGCAAACACCGCGCCACACCAAGCCACACATTTGTATTAATTTGAATAGTATAAACAGGTTATGTTATCAACAAGTGATTTATGAAAATTTAAAAATAAAAGTCATTGAATTCGAAACAAAATAATTTTAGTTTTGTATTTTACTACGTATTTTTGTTTTTTAACTCAACAATATTGTTATTAGCTACTGGTTTGGATACAATATTTCTGGGAAATAAAATAACTGGAATTCAAGAAGGCTAAAATGTAAAATATATTATGTGATGATGATAATACACATCACTTCATTAGTTCATTATATTTTAATATTTTTGTCATCAGATAGGTGTCTAAATCAGTTTTTAAACTTATTAAAATGACTTAGGTATATTGTATCAAAATTATAATTAATCACAAAATAGAGATTACATAGAGATAGGTGATCCAAATAATTTAATCAAAACCATGATTGTTTGCCACAGTGATAAATTTGCCTTAATCAAGTCACGTTTGTACATTGAATGTAGTTATACACGTATATTATGATATATATATTTGATTAAACCAACGTTAATTTGCATATAATACTAAAAGTAAAAGTTGTGACGATTCAAAAACAAATAAAATATCAGATTATTCCAATGTTAATATCCCAAAATTGTATTTAACAAAATATAATATTATAATACTCTTAAGATATTTCATAAAATAATGCATTTATTAAAAATATTTTATTTTAGAGTATTAATAAAGTACCTATAGGTAGTATATAAAAATTATGCGGTTGAAATTGTTTTAATTGTTTTGCGATTCACAACGATACTTATAGTTTTTTTAATAAACTAATGTAATATACAATTAAAAAATACTATCCCACAAATGTATAAACCTTGATTAATTGGTTTGTAATTTAAAATTTTTAAAGCTACTGGATCACGACTATACCTAACTTATTTTGTACATTCAAAATTAATTGAATAAGCTACTGTGTGTATATTTGCATAGTAGTTGAAATTTAACAAGATTTTTTACAGTGCCCATATGCACCAAATGGCAATAGTATAACAATGTAGGTACTTTGTTTTTAATATAGTACGATTAATATTAGTGTAAACATTATTGATTTGAATTCCAGATTCTTATAACTAGCCATTAGATTTATCTCTTATTATTATAACGTTCAACAGCGGCCAAATTTTTATTTTTAAGAGCTTTTTGTCTCTACAGGAAAGCTTTTGAAAAAGACTTTCAATCGGAAAACATTAATCCAACTTCTAACAATGATTTCAAGAATATAAGATGATATAAAAGACTGTCGGATTCTCCACCCCTAATTAATAACTATATTAGTTTAATATAAAATAATATCCGACACTTATTCTTTCAGTTTTACTTAACATTTTTTTTTTAATTATTGCGTTTTCAATTGTTCCAATATGTGAGCAATCATGACTTTGAACAAAAATAATGTGAAAGCCAAACTTTTTAGTGTTTATATTTTAATTTACACCGCCAACTTTTTACTTTTTAGTTCAGTTCTGTGTACTTACTACTTATAAATACTAAATAAACAATAATATACCTACCAAAAACAAGTTGGAAACATAGATTGTTAAAAATTATCTTTTTTACTTAAATGTAGGTATAACATAAATTGTATTTTTAAGAATAATTATTATCAAATTAACCGAATAATTCAATAAGTTGGCATTTCAGCATTTCAATTATAAAATTTGTTTTTTAAATAAATGTTCCAAACCCCAAAATCATTATTATTATTATTATTATATGTTCGGAGGAAAACGAATATTTTGGAATGGGATTCGTAAATATTATTTTGCCCTACTCACTATTCTATAATACAAAGTTCATGTCTGCGTGGCTCTAATGTACAACGTCGTTTTCGATAATGCGATCCATTACGGTATAGTTCCACGTCGGTAGACGTGCGAAAAAATAATTTGCACACGAATATAATAGACTCGACTTTTTTATGTTACATACAAACCGAATGTTTTACAAACGTAATAAAACTCCCGTTGGAAATTGACATTTATGGGGGTGAAATATTTTGTTTGGTTTTCGTCTTGTCCTTATCGAGGTAATTCGGCGGAGTTCTTGCAAATTCTGTATACATTTTAATCTTGTATAGATTTCTGTTCGGATATATTATTATTATGAATTCGCTGTTTTATTATTATTTTTCTTCCTACCTTAAAAATGTACCTATATACAGCACCAGAAAAATTACACAGAACCGCGTATATAGTATTCATAAATCGTTATGGCTTGCTTTTACGATAATAACAATATATATTTATACACACCCAAACACACTGATGGTGGTAGAAAAAAAAGGTAATAATTGCCCTTGTCTCCTCTGGCGAACGGCGACCGATATATTTCGATATGTAAATTTTATTGAAACGTCAGTGGTGTACATTTTCAAAACTCAAACTATATTCTGACATTAACACTATTTTTATTTTATGTTTTAGTTGTGTTGCTTCAGGCGTTACACTTTATTATTATGGTCTATGCGGCTGTTTTCCTTGATATATTTACATTTATGTAGACAACCAAGTATTTAGCACGTTACTCACCCTACACAAAATACAAAATTAACATTGTGGAGAACAAAACGGAGCAGAAACCGTAAATATATACTTTCAGTATACTAAAATGTGTTGGCTTGATAGTTATTCAGTCCTTGTAGAGATACTTTGAATTAATATTTATAACATTTCAAAAGTAAAATTTATTTTTATTTTTTTAACTTGATATAGGCATAGCTTAGGTTAGGTATAAAGTAAAATTACATTGATTGATTATTTTTTTTAATCAATTTTATTGAAATACCCAACTCATTTTAAAATAATCACAAAAAATACTTATAAATCACCAATGATGGTTACAATAAACAATCACTTTCAAACAATCCAAAAATAGTAAAAATAAATTTATCTGTGGAAATCAATTCTATTTCGCATCCAATATAAACAAGAAATTCATATTAAAAAGTAATCTATAAGAAAAAAAATTGATCTATTAGTGAAACCTATTTGTTGATTAGTTATAGATATTAAAATCATCATTGTTCCAATTCTAATAACTTGGTTGATAAAATATAAAAATACAGAAAAGTTCAATTCTATGATTATAGAATGTTAACAAATAATTATTACTAGTCATTAAGTATCGAAAAGATTTCCTTATTTTTTTTAAATTAAATGATGTGCAAATAATTTAGTGTTATATTATTTCTGTTCACTTTACTTTTATGACAAATTATAAAATTACACACATTAAACACGCGGAAAAACTTTACCCGAGCTTTCTGAAATGTGTTTCTACAAGTGCAACTTACAAAGTAGCATTAAGATTATATTGTATGGTAAATACTATCGTTTACTTCTTATAGCCACTACGGGTGTCTCAGGAATATAAATATGTACACATTAATTATTTAAACAACATTTCAAGAACATTTATAATTCCATTGAAAATTGTATTGAAATGTACAAGAATAATAATTTTACTTTTTGTTACTATTTTCATGTAGAAACATTAAAATATTTTGATTTTAGTATAACTATACAAATTGGTTTTATAACAATTAAATACCAAGTCAGTTTATTAAGAAATGTATTTAGACCATGATTGATATTATTTTACCTACGCCTAACGTGTTAATCATTTGATACCTATATTCTACGTAGTACGTATAGTAGTTTAATTTAATATTATTATTAAAATGATCGCAAATTATTTTCAATATACCTAATATATAAGATTAGAAAACTATTTCTAAGCATTTCTTTTGTTATTGTTGTGTTTACTATATTGATTATTGTCATGATATTAAAAAGTGAGGTACTTATAAGGTCGATAAGACACCGATAGAATAAATCATAGCATTCTAAAAACAAAACATTGTATACGGTCAGATATGTAGTATAGCTAGGTGCAGTCAGTGTATTATTGAAATACACCCCATAGCTATAATAGGTAAAGGTATAGATATACCACACGGTGTATTACACGGCTGTACTACAACTTATAAGTTAGCCAACCGCCCATCTATATACTTCGATTTCGACAACTTACTAGGCTTGAACCAATCTCCGCTATACAGAGATAATATATTGTACACACCGTGTCTTCACCAGGCAGTGGCGATCGACACAGGGGAGGGGCTCACTAGTATTTGTATTATTTCCGAAGCAAGTCTTACAATATTATTACACGTGAAACGGCAGTCGGTCTTGGCCGCTTGCGGGAAAATATACATATTACAACACCTCATCTTATAACGCGTATACGAGTACAGTCAACGTAGACATTCGACCACTGCAGCAGGTGTCACCGTGATTTGATAATATACGTTCTACCTGCAGGCCGTGGCGTGTTCGTGGACCGTGACCAGCCGGGTGATAGATCACTCCTCCAGAGCCTTTTTATTTTTATGTTTTAATAATTCTTTTGTACCTTCTACTATAACGGTGACAAGGTTTTTATAGAAATATTTTACAGTTTTATATTTTATTCGCTGGATGGACAATTCCAGTGTGAACGATTTTTTGTCCAATTTATATTGAAGTAGGTACTACAGAGTAAAGGGAGATTTTTTTTGTCGTCACCCAGCTGTGAAAGAAAACCATAAATCCATCACTATACGGCACTGTACGCCTGGTTAGGTTACCAAATGTTAGGTTAGGTCAGTAGCACGTTCTACGCTGCAGTAATGACGTACCTGTAACAAGACGTACACTTCCATTTGGTTTGAACGCGACGGCGTGCTGAGCGATTCGCGTGACATCCAGTCATTAGCACGTCATCGTCGGCGAGCGTGCACGTGACCCGTCGGGTGGTGGACGGTTGAACGGCGTACCATGTGCGGGCGGAATGGGACGAGACGACGACGATGGGTGTTTGGCGCGCGGCGGATACCTGTTGCGGGATCTAAGAAATCGCTCGACGCGGTGGGACGGGTGAGACCGTGTGTCGCGGGTGCAGCGGATCACCGGAAGCGGCGTCGGCAGACACGAAAACGACGGAATAAGTAGCCGGTGACGACGGTGATTGCGGCTGCGGCTGCGGCGGCGGCGGCGGCGAATGACGGCAACGTGCACGCCTTGTACGCGGCCCGAAACTTTGTGCTTCACTGTCGTGCTTCTGCGGCGGCCGCGGCGTCGTTGTCGTCGTCGTCGTTGGTGGCGGCGTCGGCGTCGGTGGCGGACCCGTAGACGATCTGGCGGCGGCGTGGTTTCGTTGTGGGCACTGCACGCGCGCACACCTCCTCCGTGGATGGGATAAATTTGAATTCTTTGTACGGACATTAACCAATTTTCTCTTCCCACTTATAGTTGATTTGGACAATAAAGTAAGTATACGCCGCCGCCGAGCCGAAGAAAAAATATTAATGAAAAATGTTTTTGATGTGTGCGGTTCAAAAGTTTTGAAAAATTGGAAATCGACTGATTTTAGCGTTTACATAATATTATGTCTATAAATCCATGAGAATCGTTTTTCATATGATCAATTAAGTAGGTACGTCAATAATGGGCACACTCGAGTCTCGAGGGTATAATGTATCCGATTGTTTACAGGATTTGTAGTTTTATTAGAAAACTTTAATTTTTATTTCGTATACAATTTTTATAAACAACTTTTTTGTTGAAATTCTCTTTTTATATTTCCAAATAGCATCATAGGACTCATAGGAGGTAGTGTTTTGTGGCTGTGCATAATTTAAACAATAAGTTTTTATAATGCTTTACTAGTTTAAGTTTTATCAAATTTGACTCCCTAGTTTTGGCCCTCTAAAATATTTATCGCACTGTTGGACCAACGAAAACGAAGAACAAGTGTGTGCACAATGCCTGTTTTTTGCAGCGATCTTTAGCTCTTCCAGACGTAGTCGAAATAATATTACAACATTCTTATGGCACATGACCTCGCGATGGAATTAATATTTACTGCCTTTCCGTTAGAGTTCGTTTTTTACGTAGGCAATAGGTATACCCTCGGAGGAGATTTTTAAGCTGCAAACGTCCCATCACCGCCATCAAATATAATTTGACTATTAAACGTACCCCAGTTTATTTTTTTGTTTTTATTTTTACCAATTTATTATTGTCAGACGACCAATTGTTATTCCTATCGGTGTGAATGTGAAATGAACTAACCGATTGCTGTGCGACGTATTATGATGATACTGAATTATAAGGGTTCGGCTACGTGGTGGGAAAAAACTAACGAAAATTCTCACTCTTCTAGCTATTACACAGGTAATGTTTACAAATTAATCACAACGAAATGTTCAGACCATCACACTTACTAGAAACATGTTTTGGAGGTATAGACTATATTTTAATATGCCTATTGCCTATAGGCATCGCCGAGGTCATTTTTAATTTTAACATATTTTATATATTTTATATTTACATTTTTAACTATTATAATTATAAATATTGTTGAACCCATATTAATTATGATCTAAAATAATTTCCTATTCATTAGAAAGTAGAGATAAAGTTCAACTACATGTAACTACTATGAATAAATTTCTATACTTTCGAAGTTATGCGTACTAGTAATATAATAGCAATAAGTAATAACGCACTGATTGCACTGTTGAAATTGACGTAACTCAATGGCCATCAATCACCTAAAGGCCACCTAACTACACGCTAGAATGCAGTAACATCTGGTATATTCACATAGTAATATTGTAAGTATAATTGGTCATTATTGTGTTATTTTAAGGTAACGATAAATGTTAAGGGGGGTTCACACTACACCCCTTTACTGTGCACATGGGTACATGCGGGTACCAATGTGTTTCCCTAAATGTTTACTCTATCGAGGTTCCAATAATAATAGATTTTTATAATATACAGACAGGGTTATTATTGTTTATCAAGGGCTCGCCCATTTTTCATATTTAAATCAGGGACTGGAACAGTACCGAAATAGACAGGTTTTGGACATAAACCTTTTGAAAATCTTGGGACTGAAACCGTACCGAAATCCTTAAATACATTTTCATTAGGAACCGAAACCGAAACCGAAAAATTTATTTTGATGTAGAGGTTATTTTGGTTTTTTTCGTTTCCAAAATCCAATAGGTAGATATTTTATCTATAGTATAGTAGCCAGTAGGTATAAATATAGATAAGTTAATAGTTAAAAGTTACCTAGTTATTAGTAATAACATATTATAATTATAAAATCATAGATCTATAAAAATGTATCAATACTAAGAAATAAGAATATGATTATGTACAACAAAATTCCAATTTCCGTGTAATCTATAATAAGCCCGGTACCAGCTGCGTTCAACTATTATTAAATCGCAAATCACAATTCCCAATAACTAATATATAATATCTAAAAATAATAAACATTTTTAAGTTTAGAAGTGTTTGAGAGTAAGTTGACTTATTATCGTTACCTAACCAATATGGCTGCAGGGCTGCAGTAATAATATTGAATACCTTATGTAGGATCGTTAAATCTTTACTCTATGGCGTTTAGGGCCCACAAAAGATTGAAGTATAAGAATTTTTAGTTGATCTTCATGCTTTAAAACTTAAACTTTAAAATTATATTACTGATGGGCGTTATTTTATCATCATGCTATTAATTTCTTATCATATAAATTTTGCTTATTGAACATAATTAATAAAGATTTATTAAAATGTTAATACAGTTAATAAGTAAATACAAGTAACCTTTAAAGTTATCTCTTTTTATTTTTCACATCCCAATCTAGTGATTCGTTTATTTAAAAAAAAAATAGAATATTTTTTTACAAATTACTAGAAAAATTATAAAAAAAAAAGGTAATTATCTTGTGCCCCCCCCCCTAAATTCAGCCCTGACTGTTTATAGTACTACTGAATATAATTAATAAAGATTTATTAAAATGTCAATACAATTAATAAGTAAATACAAGTAATCTTTAAAGTTCTCTTTTTATTTTTCACATCCCAATCTAGCAATTCGTTTACTTAAAAAAAAATAGAATTTTTTTTTGCAAATTACTAGAAAAATTAAAAAAAAAAAGGTAATTATCTTGTGGGGGCCCGTGCCCCCCCCCCTAAATCCAGCCCTGACTATTTGTAGTACTACTGACCTCTCTACTGAACTGTTCTCCAGTCTCCGTTACCATTAATATTGTTAAAACGATGCAATATAACACCATAAATCGTCTCGGGGCGAATTACGCGACTATTTTACTAAGGTTTGAAAACGCATTGGTTTAAATCGGAGCAGCTATACACGACGGGCGTAATACGCCGAGTTTTCCGCCGCGGTGGAAAACGCAAGCCGAACGGCGTTTTTTGCCGCCCCGAAAAACGCGGCGTATTACGCCCGTCGTGTATAGCTGCTCCGATTTAAACCAATCCGTTTTTAATTCGACGGAAAACGCCGCGGAAAACGATGCGGAATACGCGGCGTTCGAAACGCGGCGGAATACGCCGTGTATAGCCCCAGCCTAAGATGTTCCAAAATGTAAACTGGTACCTATGTTTATGGGTGTACAAGTGCAATTGGAATGTATACATACGGACAAGGCAGTGATAATAGATAGACAATATTATGTACCACTAACAATATTTAGTAATAAATGCGTACACGTAAAAATACATAAATTTTAAATTTTAAAACTAGGCATACGGTTAATGGGCAATGAGTAATTTAGAGATGTTCTGAGTAGAAAATCTGGTATAAAGCCGGGTACCGAGTACTGGCCGAGTAAAATTTATAGCACTAACCGGGTATCGAGTATTGGCCGAGTAAAAATTTTAACACTAACCGGGTATCGAGTATAGGCCGAGTAGAACCGTAAATACAAAATTTGTATTATACTACTATCAAAGTATCAAGTATAAAATTTATAAACATTAGACAGAAAACACGCTAGATTTATTTTTGTAATTTGTAGATGAAAAACATGATTTGCTTATAATTATCTGGCTATTGTAATTCGGTTCAGTTATTTCAATATGTACCAAAATAAATTATAATTTATCACCCGACAATTTTAGATTTTTCCCGTTATATTAATTATAGGTATGCATATATTTATAAATAGATTATCAGAGTTTGCCATTGGATATGAGTCGAGTAAAAATGAATATATTACGCCGGTACCGAGTAATGGCCGGGTAAAAATGTAGGTATTACGCCGGGTACCGAGTAAGAGTCGAGTCTTAAATATGATATCGAGTACCCGGCCATCGAGTAATTGCCGGGTACCCGGAACATCTCAATGTATACCTAGCAGTTAGGTATATTATTATTTTTTTTCTTTATTCTATTTTAAATAGTTTTAAGAGAAATGTTTTTTTGAGATACATCAATCAATTGGTACTCCAGACATTATTAATTACCAATATTATACAATATTTTATACATCCCTGCCTATGCTCAATATAATATTATATTGTTGTGATACGCGTTAAGTATACAATCAATAACTTGTGAATAACCCCTATATAACGGACGTAGCAGGAGCGTAATACTATATACGAAGACAACTTAGAGTAACTGTTTTAGTCTACTTACCCCTGCAATGGACCGCTGCGTGAATAATATTGGTGTCATGACTCATGATGTATACGTCTCGACGCGACGCCCTCGGCTCGTAATCCTCGGGAAACGGGCGACGCGTTCTGTCAGACCGGAAATGATGAGGCTCTCAAATGTATACGTACAAAACTCGTTCCGATGGAATTACGTTGGGCACATCACTATTCACTGTTAACACAAGTTCGCGCGGACAATAAAGGTTTGAACGATCGTCAAACGACAAGACGCGACGGACGCGGACAAAAGAGCCGACCACTTCGATCCTCAAGACCGATGACTGGCCGCCGACGGAAAATATTATGAATTTCGAGGAATAATATTTATGCGTACGATCTACCCCGTACGTACAATGCGAACCACGATCACCTATAACTTATACCGCAGTCGCTGAATTTATACCGCGGTCTAGGCAGCAGAGTAGCAGACCAGTTCACACTGCACCGTGTAAAATAATCACAGTTACCAATTAATGATACCTACCGCATGGTTTCATATATTAAACTTTTGACCGTGTGGTTACATTTGTGAGCGGCAAAGTATACCATGTTATCATCAGGTACTGCAATATACCACAGATTTTTATATATTTGTAGACTTGTAGTGTAGAAGTCAGTGCAATATACATAATATCATTGGTATTGCATTTTGGTCTAAACATAAAAAAACGAAATCATGATCACGACACGGTGTAGTGTGAACCCGGCTTTATATTATTCGGAATTCCGTAGTTCAGGTATACCTTTACGGTCGACGTTCCTAATTATCTTAAATTCTTAAGGCGGGTTTCCACTATACACGTTTGCCGTGTACACGAAAAATGTTCAGCCATGTCCAACAACACGGTATCGTGGTTAATCGTGTGGTAACTGATCCTAACCAACCAATCACAGCAAATTATTTGTATGCACGTACCCCCATAGGTGTATAGTGGAAACCCGCCTTTAAAAGGACACTCAGTGTTTAGTTGTATTCCAATTATTTGAGGTAAGAATATTATTTATAAATCGGTTTCAGTAATTCGAATTTTTCTTCATTTATATATGAGCCCCGTTCATTACTTCATTGGCAATATGAGAAAATAAGAGAAAAATATTATTCATATATTATAATATGGTAACCTACATTTTTAAACATTAATAGTGTTTTAAGATACAATTATTTATTTAGGTCTTATCAGGAGCGCACCCAGAATTTTTGTTTGGGGAGCTTAATAATTACACACAAGTAAAACCAATTTTTAAATAATCACTTTTATTTATTATCACCACATTTATTATTTTGTTTATATATAACGTTATATTATTATGTATTTCATATTTATAATTATATTTATAACTAAATCAATTTAAAATTTAAGTTTCCCGGGTCCCTTTTCAGAGAGAACTGTTAATATTTCGGATTCTTTAATTTGTATTTCTCGATGTATGTGAAGATTTTTCAGACCATTTAAACGTGACTGTCCCATTGTGTTTCGGAGATAGGTTTTAATTCGCAGTAGTGTGGAAAACGAACTCTCGGCCGTACTTGTACTTACTGGTAACGTTGCAAATATTTTCAAAAGTTTAAATTTAAACGAGTTTTTCATGCCACTACAGACAGTCGAAAGTCATAACTATCATTGCTATCGTAGTTACCAATCAAAGTCGATCCTACATAATCGTTACACGCTAATATCTATAAATCTAAAATTAATTTTCAACGAAATAAGAAATCGATATCCACATACCTTATAGTGTAATATTGAATTTTCATTATATAGGTGTATGTATATGTGTATCTAACATAGAAAAATTTAAAAATATAACATTATCATTTATCATTGTTATACTATTATATTTGCTATAATAATGTATAATTTAATGAATTTTTTTTTTTTTTGGGGGGGGGGTCTTATTGAAAATAATAGGTACCAATTTTAACTGAGAGCGTCACAACCGCATGTGTTTTCTCCCTACAACAGACCTAAAACACAACAAATTTGTGTTTTTCAGTTCCAATTTTGTGTAGTAAGTTTTAATATTAGAATGAATTGACCTATTGCCTATTGGCTATTATCAAACTAAAAAGTAAAAGATAAGAACATTTCTTGTATTTTATTTTGGGTTTTTAACGATATTTTAATCTGTAAACGAGCTGTGCGATTTTGTACATAGGACATAGGTACTAATAAGTAATAACTATTGCTTAAAAATTAAAATATAAAAACCTACGAGAAAACACATAAATATTCTTATCTTTGAGTTTGATAAATTCACTCTAATATTAAAGTTGACCAATCAACATTTGAACCGTTTAACCCAAATGTCCTATATAAAAAAAAAAATTATTGTAAGGAGGTAGGTATACATACGTTTGCAAGACGGAGACAACACAATATGTGTCAATATTTTGATTTAAAAATGTCATAATTTATTATACAATATAATATTCATAGGCGTGCGCACGGGGGCAGCAGAGGCAGCATATGCTGCCCCTGGACTTTCTTTGGGGCCACCGGGGCCGGCAAATATTAAATAATGGGCCTTGGTAAAATTATATTTCCACAAAATTTTTTTTTTGTTTTGATAAACTATAGATAAATATTTTATATAGGCTTGTAGAAAAGTACACCTTTAGTGGCTTAGTACCTTACGGCTTACTGTACAACCTCTTATCCAAAAAAACAAATAACCAATACAATTGTAATTTTGATATTCAATAGTAAAAAAAGTAAAACTATGAGCTGGTTTTAATGGTGAATTTGAAAAATGGGCCGAATTAATCTCTTGCTGCCCCTGAAACCGGAGGCTGCGCACGCCTATGATAATATTCAAGCATATTATTATATTGTATACAGCTTTGAGCTTACTACTATTGTACTAAATGTTGGATTAGATAAGCGTAAATCATCAACTCAATAAGCATCAACACGAGTCACGAGGTGCTAGATGTCAAGATGAATACAAATTAAAATCAAGACATTTGTTTGTGTACAAAAATGTCATACATTAATATTATATTATGTAGGTAAGTAAAAGTAAAATATATTATAGAAATAAAAAAAGTCGCTCTGCTGTACAGTAGGTTACTATAGTGAGTCGCTTTAATTGATGGTGTTAAATTTGAATTCAATGATATAATATCATTGTATAAGAAAAACGATTCTGAGCGAAAACGGTTAGATATTACGAAGTATATTTGATGATATTATTATTTATTGTGAATAAAGTAATTTATACATAACCTATTTACGTGGAACCTTGTTTTAAATTTTCAATCTTTAGCTATAAAAGTTGAACATTTTATAAATTTTTAACTACAAAATAATTATTACATTTTAAATTTGATAAATTTTGTCAAAATTCGAACTTTAAATGCTTATAAAAAAAAACTGTGCCTCTGTATTTTTAATATTTTTCAACTGCTATTGTAACAATATATCAGGAGCCTTGCATTAAATTTTCACGCTTTTTTACCCAACAAATAAACTAAAACAACTAAAAAAATTGAAAACTGACAATGTCCGTAAAATACTTAAAAAGAGTCAAATTATTTTCAAAATGTTATCTTGTATAGAAAATGCTAATATTAACATTCAGTGAAATTATCAAGTATCTACAGTCATTCGTTTTTAAATTACAACAAAATAAGAAAATCGTTACAAGAGAAATCGAGTGAATATTAATTAATGTTGCAAAAATATGAATTTCAAACAATCATAAAAATTTAATTTCAGTTTCTTGTAGACATTTTTTTTTTTTTTTGATAAAGGTAGACAAATGTATGTTCTTGAAAACAGATGGAGTCAAAATTCCCGTTTTTCCTTAATTTTTCTTTTGTTTTTCACTGCGCTTTTGAACACTACTGAGAAATTTTTACTTTGGACCTCCCAAAGTACCAACTAGATTCACTTTCCTATCAGAAAAGATACTGTTGAAGAAAATCCAAGCACTTTTACTGTGCTAAAAGGTGATGAACAAAAAAAATTTTTAAAAAAAACACATCATTGTAAAATCAATACATTTTCGTTCCACTCAGAATCTAAAAAAAGATAGCTACTATTTAATTTAGTATTTATAGGTAGTAGCAGTTGTGGGTCAAAGGTATTATTTTAGAGCAATTGCTCCTTCAAAATTTTGGTTGGTCGGTGGTCCCCCTGCCACAAAATACCTAGCCTCCTAGGTGCCTATAGGCACCTATATCGTAGAAATATCATAACCGATTTTACAAATCGTTACAAATGTACTCATATTTTGTAAATTTTAAATTTAAACTTTTTTTCTGATGCAGAATAATGCCGTTATAAATATCAAGGGTAGTAGGCTGATGGGTACCTTGTATACATTTTTGTTCCTCACCAAAAATGAGTTCAACACGCCACTGTGCGATAAGTACCTAGTGTGTACTAATAAATATAGAATACGACTAGTAGAAACTGCATTTGATGATATTAGTATAATATATTGGAAGAAATGTTATTAAAATCTAGTGAGCTAGATAAAGAAAACACCAAATGAATTGAGAACAAAAAAAAAACCCCAAATATTGCGTCAAGATAGTGAAGAGCATTTATTGTTAAAAGATAAATACAAAATTATATTTCATGCGCTACTAGATGTTAAGTTGTATTCATTAAATAATAGATTTACAAAAAAATGTTATTGATAATTTGTGTAAGCCAGAGTGGTTCGTAATTTTCAAAGAGAAATCCAACAGATGTTATTTCTCTTTATGGAACTGATTTTAACTCAGACAAATTGAAGTTACAAATTTACATGTTTTTAGATATCGTTGGTACTAATGAAAAATTACAGTACAAAGTAAGTAGGACCAATACTAAAATTTAATGAACTTAATATTTTTAATATTATAGGGAAAATTAAATAATAATGTCTCACTGCGCCTCGGGTTCTCTCCTACTAATAAATTAATAAATAATAATTATAAAAACAATATTAGAAGTTATAAATCGTTTAAAATAATATAAAGAAATATTCAAATCAACATGTGGGGGTAAGATGACGAATTAAAAATGAAGCGTTATTTTTCCCCGTTGAAAATTCTTCACCTTTACCCTCGAACTATTTTTATTAACAAAACGTGAACCAAACCTATTGTAAAAGAAATATGTCTCCGATGAATTAGTAGGTATTGAATTGTACTTTTAAAATATTATATAGTAAAAAAGTTGAAAAACTTACCGTGGACTGCTGATATTCTGCGTTTTGACGTTAAAAAATTACACTAAAATACACTGTAAATGAAACTTTTATCATAGTTCGATTCAACGTCAATATACGCGACTATATTTTATGCCATAGGGCATAGAGTAACATATTATTAAAATTATATGGAGGTATATGCACTCCGGGATCAAAGACCTTATACAGTTGTCAGTTATACGTATAAGGTATAAAATATACAGATATTATAGATTATTAATTAATTGTTATTATTATTGGTTTATTATCTATATAATATGTAGGTATAAGTACTTATACGTATGGCCGGGACGTGCTGCTATCTGTGATAAACTGTGAGAAATACTGAATTCGTCATCTTTCCCCATTCGCCATCTTACCCAGCTTTTCCCTACACAAGATGTAATAGATTTATTTAGACTAGACTTTATCACTTGAAAATATTTGAACTGAAAATTACACACAATTTCAAAAATTATTTGAACCGTTCCACTATAGTTCCAGTAGTTCCTCTTGCACCGCAGAAAAGTCTTTCTCTGCTTTAGGTGTCGTCTACGGCCTACGGAGATAATTTGATGTTTTTTTTTAACTTATTGGGCCTAGTCTCCCTATCGGCACCCGTTACGTTTTTTTAAAACCTGGCGCCTATAAATAACAGAATGTAAGAACGAACAATTAATCAACACTGAACACACATTTAATATAATGTTGTGACTTGCGATAATGATCCAAGAACCAATAAAGTTTCTCCTTTATACCTAAACTCAAAATTTCTTCAATATATGTACGTTTAAATAATGCTTGGATTAAACTTTTAAGTAATGCATATTGTAGTTAGTGTTAGACTTACTACCAAAGTATTTCTATTACTGCACACTACGAAGTTATTTATAAGTTCGTTATGAGATAAAGTTTTACTTCAACATTTTTTCGTAACAAGATCAAAGTCGCAATTTAATAAAAGTATATTGTAATAGTGGGCCAGCCATATAACTTAAATGTTTCCAAAATATTTTTAAAATGTACGATTGCTGTGTGGGTATATAAGTACTAAACGCTATAATATGATATAAGATAGGTACACTATAGATAATACATATAAATGACCATACATAATCTATAGATAATAATTATAACTTAATAGTAGGTACCTATGTATAATGGTCACTGTTTGTTACCTCTCTCTCAAAACACTCTCAAAAAAAAATCACATCATTGTTAAATCAATAGGTACATTCATCGCTCCGCTCAGAGTTTAAAATATATGTTGCAATTTTTTAAAAGACTGAAAAACATAATAAATAGTAACGAAAAAACATATTCCAAAAATTTTGTTTAAAAATTATATGTGTAAAAGAAATATTTTCAAAAACGTTAGTGTTTTCTGAAATAATGATATAATGTCTTAGATTAAATGCATCACGCGTATGGGCAGTATATTATAGCAAAAATATTTTATTCGTTTTAGAAATGTTATTTGTCGACGAAAGCACATTATAATATATAAAGTGATTTTTTAAGCATGATCCTGACCCTATTTTCATGTTTTAATTATGCATTATATTCAAATTCTGATTTATGTAATTTTTAAATGTAGGGTAAGGTGGCCTCCTAAGGATTTTTACACCTTTTAACTACATAGCTCATTGTAACACAGAATTTCGGGACACAAAATATATTTGCATTAGGTATACATAAAAATGTTATGCAACATAAAAGTTACATATTTTAATTTATGATGTTAAAACAAATTGTGTTTTTAAAAAGTCAATTTAAAAAAAAAAAACAAGTTTCCTAGTAAATGAACAAATCGTCCATTAAATGAAAACCAACACTCCTATAGTAAATGAACACTGATTTCTACTATTGTATTATATTCTTTTTTTTTACCTACTTTACTATTTTACTATATTGGCTCTACTGGTTTTGCCGTTCTACACTCGGTATACATTCGTTACATTCTGGACAACGACTGTACCTATTTACAAACTATATTATGTTAATTTATCCACCCAATCATCCGGCACCCACCATCAATCGCTATGATTAAATAAAGGGGTGAACCACCAAAAGTGTACGTACCCTATACGTTGCCACCGTCTCCCGTGCCTTATAATATTATGGTATACTATACGGCCTTGCTCCCCTGCATCTAGAACCTGGGTCAGCCATAGAAGGCCCTCGGTCCGAATCACTCATCGTGGATGGGGAAATAAATGTACCGCCAAAAATATTTTACTTTAATGACGATATTATTTTTCTTTGTATACCCAGCTGAATAACTTGCTGGACAAAAAAAAAAAATGTTTTCTAGACCGCTGTAATTTTTTTTCAAATCATTCGAATTTCCTTATATAATATTATAATTATTGCCGACCCCCCCCCCCCGATCTAGAACACGGGTATAAGCGCTCGCACTTCACTGAACGATTTCAGCCATGACATGCAGACATGAAGTCTAATAATAAGAATTGCTAAAGTATTCGAAAATGAAATATTCGATATTTTGTTTATACTGTCGCCATTTCGATAGTATTCGGGCTATAGAGATGAATTTTTAATTTTTAGTGGTTAGGTATTTTGATTGTAAGTATATTATAAACATGTTGGAAAAAAACAATTCTTCAAACATATAGCTGTCTTTTGAAAAGTATAAATCGTCGATATACGCTAAAAACCGGTTCTGTAGCAACAAAATTAAATACCTACTTATAAAATAATTTTGTCCGTGTTTACTAAGTATAGGTACCCTCTGTTAAGTCTGTTACCTAATAATTTTTAACAAATATTTTAAATTGCCAATGTTAAATTTTAATATTACGCAACCGCGTAATTTTTAGTTATGGTCTTAAATAACCAAAAAAACTAATGGAAACCTTGTGTTTTCCGTGTTAAATTTCTTATTTTTTTTTCTTATGTGATTTATAAAAATATAAACTTCAAAAATAAATTATTTAGAATGAAAAAAATGAATTAATATTTATAGCGTAAAAGAAGGAAATAATCAATAAAATATCTATATTTTTCTTATCAAACTGCATTTCTTTGACATTCAATAACCAAATGATTGGCCTCATTTTTTAATTTACCATCAAAATACTATAACAAAAATAAATAAACACTAAAATGTATCATATTTTTAGTTTTAGCACTTTTGGCCAGCTAAATATGGGTTTCAGACCACTGTGCATCGGCGCCGCTATACTACTGTGAACCCAAACTAAACTGAAATAGTGAAATAATTGTATTGTCTTCTCATTCAAAGACCATAGTAAATCGCATAATCTAATTTCATGTGTCTTGGATTCCTAATCAAAATGTTCTAAACAAGCCTTGATCAGTGATCTTTCAGCTCTAACCTACACTTTTGTGTATGATAGTATAATATCTACACCTAGTATCCTCTAGAATTTATGGAGTAATTAGCACAATAAAAAAATTGGAAAAAATAGTTTCGATACATCTTAGTACATAAGAACAATACAATACTTATTTTAAATATTGTAAATCTACACATTTGTATTTGAGTGTATGATAGTACATAGTGCTCTAAAACCCACATTTTCTAGGTTTATTTGACCATTTAAATGCAAATAAATGTAGGTCGTAGAATAGGTATTGACAGTATAGATACTAGGTGCGATAAGATGATATTTAATATTCTTAGAACTGAGAGGTTAGGATGATAATAAAATAGGTTTCGGTAGTTATTTCAATAGTATAAGTTGTAATCTGTAATTATCAATAAACAGTCTATTTTCGAGCACTCTGTATACCTGTAAGAATAGACCTATCAACTATATGGGAACAAATTTTAAAAAAATTTACAATAAAACAAATGCAATATTATTCAATATTAGCCTCTGATTTAGTGTTTCACAATCTAAAAATGTATTATTATTTTTTATGAGGTCAGGTAATTATCTAATCATTTTGTGTAAAAAATGTCTACTCACATAAGAAATTTAAGTAGAATTTAAAAAATATATAACTTTATTATACAAACATTTTAACGTGTGTAACTCAAATAATACAGTTACATACACTATCACATAATATTTATATCATAATATTTGGAACGATAAAAAACAATAATCAGTAATAACTGAAATGTATTAAAATTAAAATGCTGTTTCATTTCCACACTTTGATTATACCATCACAAGATGCAGTGACTAGAAAACATTGAGACGCCATACATGATGTGATATCCAGTATTGACCCTACATGCCCTGGTGCCGGTTGGTCAGTGGCACACGGTGGCTCCTCGTCGCCTGTCATTGCTGTACTGCTAGATTTTGTGCAAACCTCTTGCACAACATTTGTACCATCGACTAATCTACACCTAATCCATTAATTGTTCTAACATTAGTATTTAATAAAATAATTTAACGTATAAAACATACTCGTAACAATACAATGAATGACCCATAACATCACTGGCAGCTGGTATAGCTATATAGGAATCACTAGGAGATCTCAAGTTCCATTTCCGTACTCTCTGGTCTGTGCCACCAGTCAACAATTCTGGACCATGATCTGTATTCATTGTATACAATGCGCACACGCTGTGGTTATTAGTCTATAACACAAAGTTAGTAGTCAGTACTTTAGTAGTTTAGAACCAATGACAAATAAGACTTTTAAATAAGACTTTTAGGTATAACTCAAGTCAAATAATTATTATACTTGACTGTTTGACAGCGGTGGAGCACTACTAGCCCAAAGAGTCTGTTGTTTTGAACCACTTTCCAAATTCCACACGGTTACTTCATTGTTATCTTGCATGGCTGATATAATCCATGATGGTTCAGATGGATGTTTTATTAACCTCCTCACTCGTACAGCTAATATTGATCAACACAATTGAAATATTTAGTATTTAATATTTACAAAGCATGTTGGAAGTGTTAATTAACATTTATTACCTTTGGAATGAGCAATGGTAGCAATTGGTAACCTGAAACGCAAATCCCAACATGTATGATAACCACTACTTGTACCTAATGTTAGGCAACTTTGTCTTGTATCCAGACACATAGCTGTTATGATGCCTAAAAATCATACAAGTATATACAATTAATAGTCAAATTATGATTTTTTAATATATATATATATTATTTAATATTACTTAAAATTTACCTTGTTTTATATCATTATTAACTTTCCAAGCTAATTTTGGAGAGCGGAGATCCCATCCGATAAGAGAGCCATACACTGTCGCATATACAAGTACCATTTGAGATCCAGAATCTAAATAAGATATATCAACAGCACAACCGTCTTCTTGCAAATCTAATTGTTTCATCTGCATCACACCCAACTTATTACTATTTGACTCTAAACTGTATAATTAACAAATTAACCACAGTTTAATAATCTTAATAAAATAATATTATAATTTGAATAATTGCTACTCACTTCAGTACAACTACTGAACCAGAATGGCTAACAGTAGCTAATGACTGATTGTTTCTACATGTTGTCATACCATATAACGCTCCGTTTTGATGATTGTATACTTGTTTAGACCGATTAGCAATGTTCTTGCCTTCCATTTTCACACAGTCCCATACACGTACATAACTGTCGGAAGAACAACTTGCAAACAATGATGAATTTGGAATTGTCACCAACCTGGGAAAATATTAAGTGATACATCGAGAAAAATTAATTTACAATACTTGATCCATCATCTATATTTAAATAGAAATTACTTTTTACTAAATGGTTTTTATAAGACGTAAGTTTATTTCCTATTATATAACCTGTTTACTCCAGACTTATGTTCATGCAGATGAGCTACCAACTGAGAACGAAGTCTCCAACCAGGTGGGGGTAGTCTTGGTTTCCATACTTCTTGTTCAGCCCATTCATGACGTCTCATTGTCATTTCATGGCACTCTTGGCGATGTGATATCAGCTTGCGCAGTTCCAGTTTACATGGTGCATAACGGTCTACCAACAAAAATACAGCATTTAAAATTCTAAATTTCTATTATTCATTTTAATTACAATGCTTACAGTGTATATATGACATATCAGTAGGTCCTTCGATACTATGAGACGGAGATGGTTGAACATCAGATGTGTAAGAACCACCAATAGGTGACCTAAGTACAAATATACTAATACAGTAAGTATAATATTTATGTGGCTAAAAATAGTCTATTACGGATTTCGAGAAGAATGCATTTGCTTAGAAGACGACAACTCTGGACCGCCAAACATACATTTCCACTCATCGTTCATATTGGAAACTGACTGATCATCTATGCCTCTTCGCCTATTTGCTAATGGAATAGGATCTTGAAGTTTTGAATGTTGCGATCGTGCCAATGCTATAGAATAGCAGTGCACATTGAGTTTTGTGTCTCCAATATTTATCTGATAAAAAATCAGATTAGAATAAGCGAAATAAAAACATATGTAAATTAATAAAATGTCTTACTTTTCCTTTAGTATTATATTTGTTGTCAAATGCTAATTGCTTGTGGACTTTCAATATATGTTTAGATAGTGCCAATAATTGATCTTCTACTATTTCAGTCATCCCTTCAGACTCCAGTTTCCTAATCAACTAAAATGTATAAATTAAAATAATAATATAAAATTATTAATTAATGACAATGAATAATTTATATTTTACATTTCTTAATGCACTATTTTGATGCATTGATTGTGTAACACTTGTTAAAGGTATATGACCAGTGTTGGCGATGGTCCTGGCTTTTTTTCGTTCACCCAATATATCCACTAATGTTTCAAGAATTGAACACTTAACAACTGTATCATAAATATTTCGTGGTAGAGGGTCTTTTAAAGTATTCAATACTAATTCTTCTCTATCTACTAATATAATTGAATGCTTCAAATAAGGTCTCATTACAGGCAATATTTTGCACTGAACGTCTACATCATCTAACATCCGTGCTGTAGCACTAAAACAACCCACAGTAGCCTACAATAAATAAAATAATAAATTAACATACAAACAAAATATTCCTGCACGTTTCTGAAATAACAGTGATGATCATACACACAAAAGATTAAATACACATTTAAATTTACCTGTCTTATCCACAAATTTGGATGGATGAGAAAACAAGAAATATCCCTAATTAATTGATAAAGGGCAGTTTTTTGAAGCAAGCGTTTTTCAATCAACTGTGTCATTGCATTGAGTGCTTTTTTTGCTACGAATTCTTCACTGTCTGTAAACCCCTGGAAATTAAAAATTTAATAACAAAATATTATATTATATTATACTATATACACTATAACAGTGCTGTAAATTTACTTGTTGCAATAGTGGACATAATATAGGTGAACACTGTTGATCAACAAATGCAACAACATTCACAAAGTTATCAAAAAAGGATGCACGTAAATGTTTATCAGTTTTGTCATTCAAGAATGTTACCATGTGAGATAAAATTACATCATTAGCTGAATAAAAAAAACAAAATTTATTATAAATAATATTATAAAAATCATAACAGAATATACCTCTTTGGGTGCCAAAAAACTCGCATAGCTCAATTATGTTACTATTCACTAGAGTTTGTTTTACAATATTGTGAGAATCAGTGAGGAGTGATGATACCGATTGTTGTACCATTTCATGCAGTGTAGCAAGCTCGGTATCAAAAGCACTTGAGGTTGGTTCATCATCTTGCACATTCTGACAACACTTCAAGAACCTTAAGCCTGTTTGTGCTAATTGTGAAATAATCTGAGCAAAAGTTGTTCTTACAATAACTGCATCATCATTGGCCACCTTAAATTATCAATTTTGTTAACTAATACATTTTTTTTTTTCAAAATCACAAATAAATATGATAGGTACTTACATTTATTAAACCTGGAAAAATGTACTCTGGAAATGTGTTTGCATCGCTAGGCTTCAAATTTTTAACAGTTGAAAGTGTATTATTTAAACCATGTAATGCAGATTTCCTTACACCAGGAGAAACATCTTGAATCATATGAAACTTTAACAAAATGTAAAAATTCATTACTTTAATTTAATTATTATAAATGTAAATAAGAAATCAATTAAATTTGAAAAATTGTCCCTTTTTAAGAACTTAAAAATCTAGAACTTTAGTTCATTGAGTTTATTTATAACTGTACTGAGATTTCAAGATATTAATGATGTACTTTATTTTAGTATTTCATTATTTTTATGTAAGTAATACCATTGATTATAAGTACTACACATTTCTCACTACGGTAAAAAATATGTACTCTAATCTATTAGCGATCCTGTTGTTACTATCAAGAACTGACTAGGCGGTAAGGTTATAAGATACGCAGCCTAGTCAGTTCTGAATAATAACATCAGGATAGCTGGTATATTTAGTATAGCATATTTTGTTCTGCAGTGAGCAATCTATAATATTCATAATTAATGGTAATACTAGAATAAAAACTTCTAACAAATTTTAATAATAAAGAAAATTTAATTAAAAAATTATACCTTTTGTAAAATGTTTGAATATAAAAATGTGACTTACAATATATGGTACAATTCTGTCTAAAACTGTTTCTGCCGAACAATACATTGATAATTCAAGTAAAACATCCATAGCTTGTATTTTGGTCGTAGACAAATGCAAACCTCTAAAAAATACATATATTACAAAAAATAAGAGAATTAAAATACATTCAGACAAAATTAATTGAAGTATAATTTATAAACATTACCTATATTATAAGTATATAATATATAGAACTATTACCTAATACAAGAAGTA
The DNA here is from genome assembly GCA_949089665.1 of Macrosiphum euphorbiae. Classification (NCBI taxonomy): domain Eukaryota; kingdom Metazoa; phylum Arthropoda; class Insecta; order Hemiptera; family Aphididae; genus Macrosiphum; species Macrosiphum euphorbiae. Next base: position 33,764,966 of record CARXXK010000005.1, read on the forward strand.
ACTAATTGAACAATTAACACTAAACCATCAGTGCATTCTTCTGAATCATTAGATGGAAGCAACATATTAATTATACCGTTAACATCACTTTTCAATCTATAACAATAAAAACATCGAATTAGAATAATTTGATTATCATTCAAACATACTAATGTTTTTACTTGCTTGGCGCTTACCTATCAATTTTTTCGTCGGGCGAAATTATAGGATTTGTAGCCGAAAACATTTGTAAATATGGTTGAAGAAAAGAATAAAAGTAATCGGGAAATATTTTATTTTTCTCTTCATCCAAATACAATTCAGCAGAGCAACGGTCTGCCGGATTTAATTTTATCATGGATTTAATGAGATCCTAAAATTACAAATTTAATAAAATAATTTAAATTGTTATAAGTTATAACTGATTTTGTTTTACACACTCTAATTCCTTCATCGTCAATAGTGTCAACGTGAGTGTTTGGATCATATTCTCCATTTCTATATGCCAACAGCTGTGATAAATCAAAAGGCGGGCGACCATCTGTGAACATTTCTGCCAATGCACATCTGTAAAATGAAAATAATATTGTCATGATGTATTATTTAAAAAAGAAAAATGTACACATTTAAATATTTGTTATTTATTTTCTTTTACCCAGTGGAGAAAATGTCCATAGCTGGAGTCAATTCTCCTTTTTTAATATGATCTTCAGATGGTAACAACTGATTGGTAAGCTCGGTAGATGTTTTCACAAAACTACAGAATTCAATTGAATGTTCTTTTAACACAATTTAAGTAACATTATACCAGCAATATTATTTACCGTTCCGGAGCTATGTAACATAGCCTTCTACGAGAAGTATCGAAAAAGAATGAATAATCAGCAGGGTTATCGTCAGGCAGGTATGTAGGTTTGTAAGAGGCGATATCTGTGAGTAACACCCAATTCCAAGATGTAATCATGATATTTTCTAACTTGATATCACCGTGGCACACCTGTGTGTACAAACATTTCAAAATTAGAATTCACGTTTATTAGTGATACCATAAAAACGTACGCCTAATGTATGAGATTGGCGTAGAGCAAACAATATTTGAAAAGCAATAAATTTTTTCTCTATCATGGTCAAGAAAGGTCTAGTACTGATGCGATCGTACAAACTATACTTGACATATTCTCGCATCAAGAAAACCGCCTTGTCGGTCATCTGAAAAAAAATTTAACAATTGAAATCAAATAATCTCTAACAAACCCTTTAAGATTCAATAAACATACAACAACTTTTTGAAAACATAAGCAATTGACAGCCGACTGTAGTTTGGACTTTATCTCTTCAATGTGCACACGGTGTTTGACCAACGGCAACATTGGATCGTGCAGGGCAAACACCTTGACAACAATCATTCCTTCTTGAGACTTTGCACGGGCTACTTTGAAAAACCTAGTACTCCCCAAGCTGCAAAAAACCACAGAAAACAATATTTACCAAACCGTTGACGTATCGGCATTGGAATTTTAATTACCTGGCATCGAACTGCAGTTGCGAGTGATCGGTCAGGTAGTGTTCGACAGGAAATATTTCCGAGGGCGCTATACCCACCAGTTGGTTGCCCATCTTTACAAATTTATAACCGCAGTGTTGATCACGGTTATTGGGAAAAGCCGATTTGACGGAGAACCGATTGCGTTGACATTAAAACTATTAATTTTCAGAGATAATCATCGATCGGCCCCAACCCATCGTCGTTTTAGGTAGACGCACAAATGTCAAAAACTGGCGTACGAGAACAAGAATTGAACCTTTTTGGCTTTTTCAAACTACTGTTATCATTTTTCGTTCGCTTATCAACTAATCTTATCATGAAAAGGTTATCAAAAAATAATGTTAGACGTGTTTTCGCGGTGGTAACCACGGCTTTAGATAGAGCTCTATCTAAAGCCGTGGTGGTAACGAAAGCAAACGGTTTGCTGACTGCGCCACGGCATTAGTGATTACTCCACTTACGCGCCATTACGCGTTTGATCTTTGAAGACGTCATTATTATCAACGAGTCGCAAAAAGACCATAGAAATATAGATAATAAAGAAAGACTTAATTATCTGTAAAAAAAAACTGACTAGCGACTTCTATTGCGCTTGCGCGTTGGCCGTCGCCACGGACTAAGATTAACAGGACGTCAGGAACTCAGGACTTGAATCATATTTACAAAATACTGTAAGTCTATAAATGATTATGATTATCATTCACAGTATTTGATAGTTGATATTTATCGTATTACCGGTGGCGGACTGGCCCAGGTGGAGAGTGGGAGAAATCCACCGGGGCCGCTGTCGTGAGAGGCCCCTTCGTTATGGTGCATTTTAAATAAAAAATAAAAATATAAAAATTTTATATTCGATTTCTAAATTAACAATAATATATAATAACACACAAAATACACAATTCTGGGGCACGAATATTTCTACATAGCTTATCAGCATATAATGAAAATAATTTTCCCTGACCCGCACCCCACCATAATATTATTAAAAGAAGTCATGAGCTGTAATTAGAAATAACGAAATTCTCGTAGGCCGCCGCCCGCCATCGTCCGACGACCAATATTGTTTTGTTTATATAATTTATACTGTATTACCTATCTTTATCGTCAATATTCAATGGTTATTCTTTATTTAATTGAAAACATTGAACGACTGAATAGAGATAAAGTTAACAGTCAAAAAATGGCGTAACTTGTGTCGTTGTGTATATGTATATTTATACTATGCATCAAATGTTGAATTTATAAATTTAAATTTAAAGTAGGTACCTAATAAATTTTTGTCTCAGTAATATCTAAATATAGAAGTAAAGAAATTATATAAAAAATCTTAAGATTAAAAGATTTTAAAAATTATATAATATAATATTATGAATTATATGATATTATTTATTCCTAGAATATATTGGCGGTGCTAAACACCCTTAGCACCCCCAAAATTTTAACCAATGATAAGCGAGCTGCAAATTTTTTGATCATACAAAAATAAATTGTGGGCCTCTCAAATCTTCTCCACCCGGGCCGAAGTACTCTCAGTCCGCCCCTGGGTATTTCGACATTAGGTGTGTTTTGGCGGTGTAACCGGCGCTAACCGCTAGTAAACTGTTTACTGGTATCGTTTTCGCGATTACGGTCACTGTAACCAGGTAACTAATTTCGTGAACGAGTTTAGTGAATTTTGTAACCGTCGATTTCTACTTGGTAAGAAGGTTTACCATGGTTTACTGAGGTTCGGTTACTAAAAAGTTTATGATATCAAATGTTATCAAATATTTCAGTAAACAAAATGTTCAAGCAATTGTTTTGGCCTTCCAGTAAACGTTTTCTAACCTTATTCCATAACCATAAACTTATTTACTAAACAGTTTACTCCGCCAAAACATGCCTAATATTATATACCAGCCGCGGCGATATAAATTGCGCCTGAGAATTGGAATATCCCATTTTAAATTCATTCCGTGCATTTTTATTATTTGTCCTGCTATAGGGCCCACTGATCCAAAAGGCAATCCTAGTGGAGGGCTATACTTAGGTACCTACTTGGTATTAATTTTAGTATAGTAGTGTGTTGGTCACAAATATAATATAAAACGTAGGTACACAAACAAGTTATTCAAATATATATATTTTATCTATTAATTGTACAATCTGTAAGTATTATTTTTTATAATCCCCAATAGCACAGAGTTCCCTGGCCGTAAATGGGAAGTATCCATGTTGTGTCCTTTAAGGGTCCTATGTCAGGACTTCCTATAGAGGCAAGCTGGATGTCAGCTACTGGCCTATTTGCAAGGGCTTATTTTTTATTCGTACCACAGCCACAGTGCCGCTCTAACCACCAATAACGCCCTAGGGCAACAATATTTGACGCCCCTCACCCTCCCACCAAAAAATCTCGACTTCGCATTTTTAGCTTATAATTAACCACATGTTTAATACTTATTAATTAAAGGTTCCTACTTATTTTTTTAAATATTATTATTGGGATCATATTTATTTTGTTTATATTTGAACACCGATTTCATTATTCTGGGAACACTCGTACATTACAGAAAGAAAATATATATAACTATTTTCACAAATTAGTACCTAGATCTCATTATAAATCATACATTCTGCGTTTCTGCGTGTGTAATAACAGTGTAGTATAACAATCAACATTGTAAATTGCACAAGTGAATATAAGTGATTATAAAATTCAAAGGAGGGCATTAACTAGTTGAAAAGTTAAAGTTCAGTTAAAAAGTTAATTTTTTTTAACTTTTTAACTTAACTAGTTAGTTTATTTTCTAATCAACTTATGAACTTAAATAGTTTAATTTACAATTGAAATAACTTAGCTTTTCTCAGTTGATTTAAAAAAATCCATTAAGTTAAAACATTTTGAAATTGTTCGTTTATAGGTACTTAAATATTACGGATTTCGAACGCTCATAAAAATTTAATTTGACTTTCTTATAGACATTTTTTTTTTGATAAAGGTAGATAATTTTATAAGGAATCTTGTATTACATTTTAAAATCTTAGATTTAAAAAGAAAAATTTTTACGAATTCTCAACTCAAAATAATTTGCTAATTTTCGTGATTTTTCCATATTTTTCCATATTTTGTCAATTTTTGAATATTAAATGCTTATAAAAATAATTGTGACTAAGGATTTTTAATATTTTTCATTTGCCTTTGAAACAATATACTAATAGCCCTCTATTTAATTTTCAAGCTTTTTTAACCAACAAATACAATTTTATTGATATTTTTAGAATAAAAACTAAAAAAAAATGGAAAATGAAAATGTCCCTAAACAGTTCAAATTTAATCAAAATATTTTGAAAATGTTATCGTGTATACAGAATGTAAATATAAACAACCAGTGAAAATTTCTTGTATATACGTTCATTTCTTTTAGAGTTACACCAAAAATCAAAATCGATTTTTTGGAAAACAGATTTTGCGTAAAAATTCCCGTTTTTCCTTAATTTTTATGTTGTTTTTCCCGGTGCTTGTGAAAACTACTGGGAAATTTTGACCCCCCCCACCCCCAAAGTACCAACTAGATTCACTTTCCTATCAGAAAAGATACTGTTGAAGAAAATCCAAGCACTTTTACTGTCCTAAAACGTGATGACAGACACAAAAATAAAAAAGGTACTACTAGGTACCAAAGATATGAATTAGTTTAGTTTATAAGTATATTACAATATAGTATACAGTATATTACTTAATTATTGTAATGATGTATATACATATTTAAAATATATTTCATGTGCTTAAATAAATTACTATTGTAATCTTAATAATCTTATAAATTATAAGTATTAATATTTTTATTTGTTTTTATGAATATTCAATATATTATTATTGAAGTTATGTCGCATTAAGATTTAACACATTATTTACATAATTGTATACTTACTTAATAGTATACAATTTGATAGATACTCATCTTTGATATTACAGTATAAACAAAAAAATAATACCTAAAATAAAAACACCAAATTTTTCTTTTTATCATCCATTTCTAGTACGCCCCCTAAATTCATAATACTTTAGACGCCCTAGGGCACTTGCCCCATTTGCCCCCCCCTTGGGACGGCTATGCACAGCCACCAAACGAAGTCCTTTAGAAGGCCTCTGGACATCCGGAAAGTATTATTCATATAACGTTATTATCAATTATCACTTTTATCGTTGACATTTGACATTCCAAGCTTACTACAGTTACTATTTTCTAGTTAGTCTATTGGTTTCCAAAAAGAGGTCTGTTGGTAATCAAATGGCAGTAAATGGGTAACCTGCTGGCATTTGGTTGGACTAAAATAAGGAAAAAAAGGATTTCCCATGTACATCCCTTAAAGGTTAATCCCTGGACGCGGACATTAGGGTATCCATTTGACGTCCCACAGACTTCTCTTCTAAATTGCCCACTACCCTATAATGACATACAGTGGCAGTCTGATGGTTGACTTTGTGCTGTTAGGGAATAAGCACAAGTGATGTTGTGGATTTATGAAAAATATTAGAAAAAATAGAATTTAATTAATTTAATTAAATGTACAACACTTTAGACGGTGGAGGGGGGCTGTAAAGTGTCCATCCTTTTAAAACTGAAGTTATATGTAATTTATTATAGGACCATAAACAAATTTTATTCTTTATTTGATATAATATGTAATTATGGCGGGGGAGTCCCAAAAAATTGAAAATAGCCCCCCCCCCTTCCTTGATGTTTTATCAAAACTGCCACTGATTTGTATAATATACATCAGTTTTTACTTCGTTATATTTTTCCGATTACTGCAGTTCCTAATTACTGGTTCTAATTATTAATTTCTAAAAATGTTCCGATATTCTTTTTAACTTTCATTAGTTTCTTTTTATGCGTGAAATAAAAAAGAGAAAATTCTAAATAAATAAAGTTCTTTTTATTTTCAAAATAAAACCATTAGGTTCATCTTTTTAGATTCATAGACACACATCACCAATGAATGCAATTATTAACAAAGGATTCTAATATTTCTCAAAGCACATAGTTTTATGCACCTCAATGTTTCAACACCGTTAAGCTTATAATAGAAAAGTTATTGAGTTCAATAGTGACGGTAAGGAACTGTTATAAGTATTGTAATATAAGTATATAGTACATTAGTACATACGTAAGTTATAAGACTTGGTCGGCGCAGCTAAGCTAAACTAGATGCCACCTAAACCAGAAAGATGATTTCATGTATTTTGTAAATATATGTAATTAGACAGAATTTAGACTTATTAGGTATTATAATTTATAAGTAATGAGTATGTATACTTATTGAGTAGTAATTCAAAGGGCAAAAATTCAAAAGTCATTAACATCCTATCTCTACTCATCAGTCATCACACTCGCTGTCGTTTAATTTTATTTTTATTCTGATTGACATTTAAATGTAATTGGCTGTAGCCTGAATGGTAATGATAATCACATTATTACGCCACAAATTTACACTGTTTAATATCATTATAAATTATAATACTATTAAGCATGAACTATGATTAATCATATAGTTCATGGCTTCATGCTTTTAATTATGTTGCTCTTAACTCTTAAAACCTAATTAAATAATTGTACCATATACTTTACTATAGTCAAAAAATAAGCATAACACTTAAGATAATCATATATATATTATATTATGAACAATATGACAAAATGTGCGTTAACAATAACATATTTTGTACCCACGTAGGTACCTTTTCAAATAAACAACAATAATTTGAAATCGAACAACAAGTACAAAAGGTCATTGATATAGGTAAATAGGACCCAATTTTGATACCACAGTCTGTTCTCAGCAACTCAGTATGTTCCCAGCAGCTACGCCTGTCTAACACAGTAGGTACATTATAATATGTTCAGAGCTAGTTATGGACGTTACGGTTACTAAGCCTTAACTTTACTACGTTGACCGTTACTACTTATTTGAGAGATATTTATTTAAAACTGTTCAAATAAAAAAGGGTTTTAAAATCATTTAACTACCTAAGAAGTAATTCTTTGTTCTGAGTTAATTCGCTCTATGGACTCTCATCTCCTGAGCTCACCTCAAAAGAAGATACTCAATACTTGCCAGCTGTACACACTACACAAGTAAGAAATTATATTAATATATTAATTCATAATCAATGGTAATTTCAAATTTCAAATTTGTAATAATATTAATGAATTAAATTATCAAATAAAAAGGCATACAAGTCTAATATAGGTATAATTTAAAATAACCTATATTAAGCAAAATAACCTCCTTATATAAATCTGTATTCACGATCCAGGGCCGCAATTACCGGGGGGGCGAACAGGGCGATGCCCTGTCTATAAGGGCCTACAAAATAAACTTGGGGGCACTGATTCAAACCTCACAAATCCATGACTAACGATAATATTTTGAAATTTATTTATAGGCACTTATTACTAATTAGTACCTAAAATTATCGTAATTAATATCGTTATTTTAGCGATAACTAATATTATGAAATAAGAAATACAACGATGGGAATGAAAATTCGTGAGGTGGCTTGTGCGAGTGTATAACTTGTTTTATGTGTACACAATAAAATCATGACAAAACAATTAATGTATTTTTATAATGGATAAAACGATAACGACCAACACCAAAGACAATATTATTATGGTGTGTCACTCAGCACTCTGTGTGGTAGGGGCTGATAGCGCGCAGACGTTTAAAAGCTAAAAATAATCTTTATCTTATCTAATTTATAATATTATTGTAACAAACAACTAATATGCGTCCAGCGCCTGTCGGTCAGTGTTCATATTTTCTTATTTTGAAACTTTGAAAGTGTGAAGTGATAACTGATACGTGTGATCATAAAAGGTTCTTCAAGACCAAAGTTTTTTGTTTGTAAATGCGCATTTGTTGTAACTTGTTTGGATTCTCCTTAATTTAAATATTAAACGTGAATTTTCAATATGTCAACCAAACCCAAACAACTCAGTGGTTGTAAGAAACGAAAAATAAAAGAAAAAAAAGAACTTGAACTCAAAAAAATTAAAGGATCAATGAATGTATTTATTAACAAAATAAATATAAATAGTAATGGTAAGTTTTTCATACTTCACTAAATAGATAGTTGTTAGTTGTTACCAATGCAATGAAGCAGTAGACCATTATGAAAATAATCAAATACTTACCTAAAATGAATAATGTAATCAATATACATAATTTTTCAGTAAGTAGGTATACCTCATTTTAATTTAAATATGATAATTATGGTTTAGGTCCTAATGTCCTATTCAATGTTAAATGATCTAGAATTTTTGAGTTTATACATATCTTTAAATTGCATAACAACTTTGGAAGACCTCTATGTTTTTGTAATTTAATTGGGTTATCATTCTAAAATTTTGAATTCTTATATATTGATGTGCTTTGTGAATTTGTGAATTTTAAAATATGCTTTAATATACATATTGATGTAAATTTGAATTACTAGATGAAAAAGGGTCAGAAAATGAAACCATTAATAAGTGTCTGACATGCTAAAAAATGGGGCACTAAATCTCTGTCGCCCTGGGGCCCAAAAATTGTAGTTGCGGCACTGTCACGATCCCTATTAATCGTAATAATATAGGCTTTAGTGAATAGTAAAATTAAGGTAAAGAAAGTCGACATTCCAAACCCCACTAATTATTATTCATTTAAAAATGCCTAACTATAACACCTTAGCTTAGTTAATATATTATTATTATAAGGTCATGTACTCATGTCTCATCAATCGCGTAAGCTCATTTTTCATTCATTACAGTATTCTGTATAGTAAATACTAATGTACATTGTTACAATCTCGGCTCAGCTCTGGACGGCCGCCATTTTAATCATACGAATAATTTATATAATTTTTTTTTTTTAAGCAACAGGTGTAGAAATAATAAAATAGGTTCATTACAAGATAAACAGGGGCCGACTGGTCTAGGGTGCTATAGACCAGGTATCATCTCGGGCCCCCATTCGTACCTATTTGTAATACAGGCCCCGATTACCCATTTCAGGCCCTCTTAAATTAGTTAAATTTAATCCTTGTTATAATGTAGAACTTTTTCCTATTTTTATTAAGTTTAAAAAAAATGTACGGGCCCCTAATTAATTGTGTACCCTGGACCAAAAGTAGCCTGTCCGCCCCTGAAGATAAATCATAATTAATCTTATTTGCCATATAAAATACCATACAATTGCCAACCGACCTTGAAGCTTAAATTCATGGTGGGACTTCGATATCTAGTAGGTACTAGAGTCTAGAGAGCCTAGATAATATATATATATAAGGCTCTCTATCTAGTACCACTAGTACTATATTATAGAAATATGTGCAAGTTAAAAATATTAAAATATCAGTGCTGTCAGTTCTCGCAGTCAAATCACCATGTATTAAATGTTCTACTAATAGACAATAGTAGATAATAATATTATACAAAGCGTTCGTTGATTTAATCAGACTGGTCTGCCAGTGTGTATACCGATGACGACCAGACGATAATAAGAGCGCTTTTCATTTTTAAATAAATATGTATTTTTCTTTTATGACCAGACCTAACCAGACATCCGTCATCCATTATCAGGCTAGCAAAATAAGAAGAAGCACTGTGTCAGGTCATCTCTCTGCAATATCTGGTAGGTAAGCAAACATTAATAAATATTATTATATTAATATAGGTAAACATAATATAAGGTTCAACAATCAGAAGATTGTTATGACATACGTATTTAATATTTATAATTATAAATAATAGCTGTCTAAAATTTTAAAATCCTCTGATGATATACAACGACGGAACCCATCATAAGTTTGTGTTTTTTCTTTTTAGTAATTTAACGGCTAGAACAGCTTACATTTCAATATCTGTCTAGCCACAGCGATTGTGAGCGCTATTATGGACTCGAAAGCGAGCAAAAAGAAAGTCTCCGAGTCAGAGGATTTTACCAAACACGCTGCATATCTATTGAAACTCGACTATCCCAACTCGCGATTCAACAAGTGCGACGCACGTGACGGTCCACAGCTTGTTAACGTGAGCAGAGAACGGTACGAACTACTTTCGAGTCGCATCCACCAAACGTTTGCAAATGTGAGTACCTACCTACTATACCTACTACGATGATTAACCATGATCAGGGGCGGAATAATCAGCTCATGGGTGCAAAATTAAATTTATCTTATGCACACGCATATATGAGTAGGTATAGCACATATTTACATTATTATACACTGATTTTTTTTGTTCATTAAAAAAATTCCAGTAGGTCCATGACATAGATGTACCTAACTTACGATTTACTCTTGCGATTATCACAGATATATTAATTTATTTACATATAATAATATTCCTACGCGAACTATTACCTTTCTTGTTTGCAGGCAGTGCACCAAGGGGGACAAGGTGGGGCTCTAGCCCCCCCCCACTGAAAAATATATACGATATAATTAAGTCATAAAACATTATTTTGAAAAGAGCTACATCAAAGAATTTATGAAATAGACTTTTCAAAAATTTTTAATTTATGGAAATACTTTTGTATTTTCGAAGATTTGTGTCAAGTTTTTTGCCGTTATAAAAAACTGACGTAATAATATTAATATTTTATAGGAGCGTGCGACGCGGCGTATCAATGTGTCAACATGCAACGCCTGACATGCAGTCTATTTACTATTTTAGTACCTACCTATTCACTGTTATCAGTACACCAACTTAATAATTTTTACAAATTATTTATCTTGATAGATCAATGGTGATATTAGTACTAACAACTAACTACTAACATTTCAAATCATCTAAGCCCCCAAATCTACTTAGCTTATTTCCATATAGATACGTATTATCCTTAGTACACAAAGTTATACCTATATAACACAAAAACTATAGTTCGAATTTTGATTTAGATGCATCAAAGTTATCAAATAAAAATATTTGCTGAATAATAATAGTAAAAAAAGAGGATTCCTATTTGAAAAAAAAACAGAAGTTTGTATTGTAACAACATCATCCTTAAATGGTATAAAAAAGTATTCGAAAATCTTCAAGTATATATTTTACTAAAGTTTCTACTAAGTTCTAAAAATCAGAATTTGTATAATTATACAAGTACACTCACATATGTACAATTTAAGTAAAAAAATAGTGTGAGCATGCTTAAAAAAATCACTCTGTATAATATAACGCGTAGCCTGACGAGGGGAATCATTCGTTTAATAATAAACTAATATTGACATTTTTGTAATATTTGAAACGGCGAAATAATAAATAATTATTATTAATTACACAGAAATGAAATTACGAAAAACAAAATTATGTATATATTACCTATAGAATTTTAGCTTTGAAGACAAATCCATAAGCTATAAGCATAATATTATTCAAGTATACTTTCATAGGCAAATCGTAAATGTCCATTCTTCATCATTGTTTTATATTGTGTAGACGTATAGTATTATAAATAATACATATTTTTGAAAGCAACATATTTTTCAAGATCATTGAATCCAACATCGGATCGTGGCCTCGTGCCATCGTCTGAGCCCATTGCTTTTTAAGGAGAAATATAAAACCTAACTTAGCTTGCAGTAGCGCAATTAATCCAAAAATCTTCCTATACTTATTACTTGCCACTAACTTTACTATTATAGTGCCCTTTTTACACTAAAAACATAATATATGTTCAAAATCCAAAATAGTAGGTACACAAATATAATGTGTATTGTGTACATAAACTTATCCGATACGCAGCAGTGCAGTACTTGACACTTGTGTAAACGGACGAGTCATGTCCTAAATACATACCATATGTACATATATTTAAATAAATAAACAAAATAAAATAATCTAAATCATAAGTATAGGTATTAAGTACCTACATTAGTTTTTATTTACACTATTATAGTTCATACTTATTCATACTATACAGTGTGTTTCCTTTTAAAGGTAACACTAAATAATTCTGTCCAGTGACATCGGATTAATATGCGGTTTTCAGGAGGGGATAGGGAATACATAAATACACATTTCTTAATGATTTTTACATTTTTAGATCTTTCCGTGTGCGCAACTTGCATTTTTTTAAATGGCAACAGGTGTTTTGAATACCAAATTCGGATAGACCGAATTTTTTTAAGTCGATTTGGTCCTTTTTACCATAGCTCTAAAATCAAAATTGACTAAATGGCAACCAGTCAAAGTTTGGATTAAAATTATTGAATTTTTCACCAATCATACTAGAATTTTATGAATTATTATGAAATTTTATTTATTATTTTCGTATCCGTAGGTTTGCAGATATTATTAAATCATTTAAATTTAATTTTGAGGAATTAATTAACCTCACAACGTAAATCTATCCAAATAAATAATAGAAATGATTGAAATTGTAAAAAAATTGTGTTAATTAGTTTAATCTTTTCTTACTTAGTAATTGAACTAACATTTACGTCTAGTAACTAGACGTAACTAATTAACACAATTTCAATGTATACTATTTCGTATAATATCTATTGCAGTGCAACATCAGTGAGATACGCCAAGTCTACGCCCCGCATATGTACGCCATTTATAAGCTGCGCTATGAAGAAATGAAATTGATTGTTCACCAAAGTAAAGTCAAAAAAAAAAATTTGTACCACGTGACAACAGAGGACAGAGCCCTGGAGTCACTGGAGAGTGGACTCGATTGGAGGCGCACTCGGCGTGCCAAGTTCGGGTGCGGCGTGTCGTTCAGTGACGACGCTGATTACGCTAATTTCTACTCTGATAACTCGGCCGGAGGTATAATAATGATATTGTTTATTAGTTTAATAGTTTATAATTAATTTTTGCCGGTTCGTCAACGATATGCTACAAGTACGCACCCCGCACCCCTCATCAGTCACCACTATAAAAATATTATGCCCACGTTGTGAAAATATTCGAATGTACCTATAGGTATATTATTATACTGCGCGGAATGGATTTATACACAAGTTCCATAACTAGTCGACTTGCTTCGTTACCATCTCAAACGAGGACTGGTAAAAATTTAAGTTAAATTCTCAAATTTTTGCACTTAAAATGTATGCGGGTGTGGAGTGTGTACGTGTTCGCCGCATCCCACACACACTACAGCCATGGGTTTTTTGAGCAACACAAATTTTGTGGCTCGTTTTACATTCGACACACAACGTACAATTTTCTTTTTATTTGAGACGTCATTGTTTTACCAAAATAACGTCAAGTGATTATAATATACAGTTAATAATGAGATCGTTTCTTTTCTTGTTCTGTTCTTGCGATCGACTGCGCAGGAAGACGAGTGATTATGATATGCTCCGTGCTGGTGAGAAAAACGTACGACATTCCCGAAGGGGACAACGGGGACAGTCTGATCGTACCACCCGGCTGTGCAGACACGACTGTTAGTCACAACGGCCGCGTATACGTAAAGTACAACGATAATGATTTTTATCCAAAGTACTTTGTGTACTACACTCGAACATCAGAAAACATGACCGAGAGCAAATATTTCCGTGGCAACACCCGCCGGGCGAGGTCGATGGGATTGGTTGGATCGATGAGAGCTATGAATCTTTATTGATTTTGAACGATTCTTGAACGTCGTGTCTTCGACTGTTTTTATTTTTACATTTTACCGGACTACAGAAGCATTGTCGGTATAATTATTTTTATTTTACATAATATTGTCTATATAATATTCATAAAACATTGATTTTTTTGTTTTCAAAATATTTCGCTGCAAAGGCCGAGTACAGCTTACATTTTATTTTCTCTGTTCAGTATTCATTTGCGACGTCATATTTATACGTATATACTTATGCGTGAACGATTCCTACCAATAACTTACTATTAAAATTTACAGCTGGTATTTTTAACGTAATTTACTCTTTGTTTGCAGGCGGGTACCGGCTGGCCTGTCAATAAATATTATTTATTTCAGGTCTATCGGGCCAAAAATGTAGAAGGAAAAAGCTTACGGAAATAAATGTCATTCTTAACAATAGACGTATATACCCTTTACGAGCGTATAATATTATTGTGCAATGGTCAGGGTGGCACATCTCATTAGGGAAATGCAGCGCGCACGTCTTCATCTCCGACCCAAATGTTCAATCCGGAAGTAGGTATTAAATATCACATTCGTGAAAATAACTCAACAACCAAAATGGAACGAAATAATATGCGAGTGAATATATTATTTGGAATCAATGTTTCCATAGATAATTTGGCATTATTTTTAAAAACTAGAAGCATATTTTGTTTTGTTCTTTACTAGATTTACGCAATTGCGGGAGATTGAATAATTCAAATGTATAACACAGCGGGTTTCTCGCGGGTAACCATTTATTCATTACTATAAGTTTATTAACAAATTGATACTGATATTATAATTTTACGGTAACGAAGATCAATAGTGTTTATGGATTATAGGCATAGACAATTTTCACAACTGGTGCTTAGTCCATTTTTTTTTTTTTTTTTTTTTTAGTTTTAAATAGTTTCGAAGCTGGTAAAATTGTTTACAGATTATTATTACAGTTCTTGCATACATTTTTTTATTTAGATTCTATTATCATTGGAAACTGATTATTTCAAAATGTAGATATGAATGTTTTTGAAAAATACATTTTACGTGGTTTCTAGTAGTTAAAAACAACATTTAAAAAAATATATTCTTACATTTATTTATATTATAGTTTAAATAGAATTATGTGTATGATACTACGGCAAAACTAAGTCTTTAATCATGCTAAATTAAGTACATTTAAAATCTGCTGTTTATTCTTTAGATTCATTGTGTGCTTACACGTTTATACTTGTATCTGGTGCTCATAGCCATAAGAAGTATCATATCCAAAAACATTAAAACTGCATAAAATAGGAATTCATGACCCTAAAAAAATTTGATTTAAATCGAATGCTTAATAATACCATTCACAACTTTAACTTATATCGTACTTGATTTTCAAATAGTCCAATTTTCGAAAAAATAACTACAAGTGAATTTCCAACTGCCGCTGCACACAAATTGGCTGCTGAAAGAAATGACTTCATACTCAATGGAGCCTAAAAATGAATTAGATAATTAGATAAGAATTAATAACAATATCAGCATTTAGCATAGAACATAAAGGTTCTTAAATGTTAAATATTATGTTAATATAATAAATACAAATTCACGACAATTGAGCGCAATATAAATATTAAAATATAATATGTAATAAATAATAATAACTAAAAATGTATATTGTGAAAATTCAACTAAAATATCTGTTTCATAATAATGTTAGTGTACACGTTGTACAACCACTCTGTAGGTATAATAGTAATAATATATACTTTATTATAATAGTTAATAATAATGAAAGCTAAAATGTTAATACATTATTAAACTGTGGATAAATATTTTTAATCTTGAATCTATTTATTTATTTATTTTTTTTTTTTTTAATATAAAGTATATATTGGAAAATAATAATAATTATTTATTACAGACATAATATCATGTCTTTTTCCCTTACACTCAATTTTCTCGGTGCCTTCAATAGTCTTCAATAGTCGAGACACCAATAAATAGGTACTTTACATAATTCATATCACTTAAAATATTTATTTAATAAGAAATATAAATAATTTATTAATTATTAATTATGTTACTTGGGTGAATGCGAATTCATATAATGTGACCAGAGCCATTACTTCAGCCACTGTAATTAAAATCGTTTGCGGAACTTGCCAAAGAATATGAATATATTTACCCTTTTCTAAAGTGATCAACTTAGCATTCTAAAATTGCAAACAATTCAATTAATAACAACAAAACATTTTTATATTACCAATGCGGCTATGCGTTTAAATTAGTTACCGTCTGGTTAAAGTTATGGTGAATTAATAGGTCATTAATACTAGCAGGGAGAAATTCAACATTTTGCAAAATAGGTTCATTATCCAAATATATATCATAACTAAAATAAATAGGCATAAATGTCAGTTAAAAAATAATTCAAAAGTTAAGCATACATAATTACACATTATATAAGTATAATTAGGCAATACTTACATTCCGACAGGTAATTCATAAGATTGATCTTGGTTCGTTGAAAGTTTAAAACTTATTTCGGACAATTTATTATTAGTATTCCTTAATGCAATGTTTTGGCCGGAGAAATTATCATTCAAAATCCTTGTAAATTATTATAATAATTTTTAATATTATATGTTGATTAAAATGAGTATAGGTATGTATATTCGATCGTTCTACTACACTATGGGTAGGTAATAGTAAGGCTGGGCAAGTTAACTATTTTTTTAACTCGTTAAGTTAAGTTAATATAGAAAAATGTAAGTTAAGTTTAAAGTTAAAAGTTAACTTCATTTTTTTTTTAACTTGTAAAAGTTACAAGTTAACTAGAAAATAAAAGTAACTTAACTTAGTTAAAAATAAGTTACTTTTTTTTAAAAATAAAATTAACAATTATACCTACCTACCTTTTTTAAAGCTAACAAATAACATAATAATTCAATAAATCAAAAAATGTCTTACAATATTTGAATAAATGTTTGTAATAAAATTAGTTACTGTAGGTACTTATATTAATTTTGTGTATTATACTTTAATTAGGTAAATAGTAAATACCACGCTACTACGGGTATTATTTACATTGACGGGCCAAGTTATCACCGTAATTCTATGAATGAATAAAAATATAATTAAGTAATGATATTAATAATGATTAGGTATAGGTTAGGTGATATGTCGTGTATGGGATAGGTACTGAGTAAATAATTGTTATATTTTTCTTTGACGCGGTTAGAGTCATCTCTATGATATTTCCCTCTAAAAATATAGTTATAAAATATTTTCTGTGAACATGCAATATAAAAACTTACTATTATTATTATAAATTATTATTTAATAAAATATATTTAATATTTCGGGTTTTTTTTTATGTAATTAATTTTACAAAATTGAATTAATTTTAAATAATATGTGGTTTGGGAAAAAATTAACTTAACGTGCCAATAAAATTAATTAACTCGTTAAGTTACTGAATAACATGGGGAAAAATGTAAATCGTTAAGTTAGAAGTTACTTCTAAAAAAAAAAGTAACTCGTTAATTAACTTAGTTAAAAGTAACTTAACTTTAACTTATTAACTCGTTAATGCCCAGCCTTGCGGCGTAATACGTATGCTGATACATAATGTATTAAAAGTTAATAAATGTTTGATGTTTTTATTAATATTAGGTAAAGTATAATATTACCCAAAACCCATGTATCTTAGATACTTACCTAAGATTTGAATTTCCGTTCTTTAATTTTTTCAATTCGCTTAAATGTATTAATTCAATATCAACATTATTTTTAGACGTTAACAAATATGACGAAACCTAAAATAATTAAATAAATATACATTTTTACAGATGGTTTTTTCAATGGCCAAAATGCCAAATGCTGGTTAATAAAATAATAATAATTCTAACCATCCCTTTTTCGATGAAAACATGTTGTTTCAATGTATTCGATTTTAATTCACAAGAAGAAAGTAAGTCTATGGATAAGACGTCAGTTTCATTAAATACAGTTGTATTGTAATTAATATGAAGTACATCTAATTGTTCAATACTGAAGTTTCCAACTAATGAACCGGATATGGATACATTGCAATCAAAATTGTTGTATATTCTGAGTTGGCTTTCATTTGACGGTATGGAAGAGGTTTGGCCCTGAAAACACGCATTTTTAAAATTGATAACCTAAAATGTGATACCTACCTATTTCCTAAGTAAAATTACATGTATTAGTTATGAAGTTAACTATAAACTATAAACAATCCAAACTATCTCTAAGAGGTATCTACATTAATTATCAATTTTTATTCAAATAAGCCCTCATTTAAAATTTCAGAAGACATTGATTTAGATGAATGGGATCCATTTTTGTATTTTGCTAATCTTAATTGTTAATTTAAAGAAAACCAAAAACTAGGGCTATTTTGAAAGAGATTAATTAATTAATTTAAGAGATTGGATGCAATTTTGGTGAGCTTAACAGAAGTGCTTCAAAATTTAAATTTTCTGTACAATTTTCCATATTTTTCTATTTATTAACATTTTAATTGAATGGCCAAAATGTACATAATGTAATTATTATTAAGTTCATACTTACAATTATCGTGTATTGGACAACAGCAGCACATGCAAATGATAGTGCAGCAAACATTCCACCAAGAATGATTTTTCTAAAATCTGTATTTATACCAATTTTATACAAAAGTGGATAGACGGCCACATTAAAAAATGGTATAAATATTAAAACGAACAATGGGTTAATTAAATGAATTTGATCAGGCTTTAAAATCCAATTTAAAAAATCGATTTTTCCATTCATTAGTGTTCCTTGCAAAACCCAACGAGAACTCTAAAAAGGAAATTTATTTACCAAATATACATTATACAATATACGTATATACATTTATTTACTTTTTACTTTTTTTTACTTAAATTCTTTAAATTATTATATTGATAATAAGTCATTAACTAAACATAATTTTTAAAGGGTGGATCATTACCCATAAGAATTAGTCGTGAAAAATGTAATCGAAAAAAGTATTTTTATATTCATAGATGGATGTAAATTATTGAAATATAATATAGTTTATAAATAATAATAAATTAATATTATGTGCCTAAATATATGTGGGCCGGTTGCCGGTATTTCGTATATGGCAATACATAAAGATTAACTTTATTAAATTCGTTTTTTGAATAACAATAACTCAATAACGAACAACTTACTTGTTGATCTAAAAGTGTGTAGAACATTGGGATCGGAATTAACAAAAATAAAACATCCAACGCTGATCTCAAATCAGATATTTCATGTGTACTGTACTTATCATCTGCGTATTCCAACCAATCTTTCCTTTTCGCTTCATTTGAAGAAGCGGTTATTTTTTTTCTCAATGCGTGCTTTTGGGGAAAACAAAGATAATATAATAATATAGGTATTGTTCATCATATTCTGTATTTATATAATACCTACTTATATATTTGGTACGTTATAAGTTATAACCATTAGCGCATCTTGGTGGTGGGTTGGGGCCCAGTGGCGTATTTAGGGGGGCGACGGGGGGAGGGGGCAATTGTCCCGAGGCGTCAAATTCTGAGTCCTCAATGTCTTTTGACGATACCGCAACTTCTAATTTTCAAACGAGAACCAACCTTTTTAACTGTAAATTATTGAGCTGATTTTCAACTTATAAATTTAAATAAAAATTGAAAATATGGTCCTTAAGTAGGTACGTATATTTAAAAATTCCAATAATCAGAAATAAATAAATAAATAAATAAATAAAGGATAAAAATTAGGTGTGCACTGTGCATACTTGATGCTTGATGTACAATCGTTAACTTATATTCATTACAAGCCAATTTAAAATATAACAACTTAGTAAAGGTCGTGGAGAAAATGTAATACTCCCTCCCCAAAAAAATTGATCCTAGTTGCGCCTATGGTTATACTTATAAGTTATAACTCATCAGTTTTTAGATAGGTATCTCTATATATAGGTATAAAATATCAACACTAAATAATAAATATTTACTAAATAGGTATTTTTGTTTTAAGCTATTAATTTAATACTCTTACAAATATGCATCCAATTGACTTTGTAATGACACTGGACGTGGGTTTAATGATCGTATACATGTTCTTGGCACTTACAAAGAATACTCAAACATTCATAAAAAAAAAAATATATATATAAATATTGTATATTGTGATAATATTGCTTATAACATAGTAAATAAATAAAATAACAAAAAATATGCATAACAATAATTACATAATAAGTGGGTAACCAAGTAGGTAAGAACCGGGATACTTTACTCCAAATATATTTCTTTTTTAGTTTAAACCTATATACTATAGCTTCTATAACAAAGATAAAAATGACCTGTTCGCGTTGTTTTATATGTATAGATGTGAGAGGTAAGAACAATTCAAAAAAATCCGAATGTCGTACTAGTGACTTACTTACTTATTCCCAAAAGTTTGGAGCAAAGTTAAAATACATTGCAGGTTACATTGCACAATGATTAAAATTACCTTACTTTAATGCATGTAATAACTATTGGTGCAATGTTTAGTTTGTGCTGTAACTTATTTGAACCTATACATAATATATAATTGAATAATACATTTTTTTTTTTTTTAGTTGATTAAAAGTATTTTTTCAATACATTTAAAATTAAATTTCAATCTCCTAGATTTTGGATAACTGAGTTTTTGTGTTTTTTAAAACAACTCTTTTCAAATTGTAATGTTAATAAGAACAATATAAAAAAAACTACAATCTCTTATCTCAAAATCGTAATGTACGTAATATACGTATTGATATCAATAAATATATTTTTTTGAAGCAATTTTTAACCCCTGGAGTAAAGTATGCCGCTTTTAAGGGTATATATATACTAATTATACATTTATACGTACGTACGACTGTACCAGGTAGGTCCACGTTTAGGTAATTTGTATAACTATACCATTTTAACGAAATGTTAGTGTTGCTAAGAAATAGCAAACGTGTCATAGACAACCCAGGTAACTACTTGTATAACCTATTATTTTGTTGTGAGTATAATATATTATATACTAATGCAGTTGATTAAGTCTTAAGTCGTATTATTTCATGAATTTATAAGCAGAATTATTATGTATTAAATTATACAATAAATTAATCATATTTTAATAAACAATATATGTATAGCTATCTAGCCATTCCTCAGTATATCTACGAGTTATGATTTATGGTAAATATCTTACCTATTGAGATCAGCATTAGGAGAGCAGGCACCCCAAATGCTAATGGAAAACAGGAATCTTTGCCAAAACACTGAACTGATTTCCTCAGCTCCGGTGTAATGGAAGACGATAACATTGACCCTAAATTGATAGTAAAGTAAAATATCGAAAAGTACATTTGCAGATGATCTTCTTGATCTGGCATTACAAATTGGTCACCGCCAAAAGCACAGACGCATGGTCTTATACCACCTGCTCCGATTGCTGTTATCAATAATCCAAATATTGTAAATAATCTGCAGAGTTATATAATATATTATTTTAGTGAAATTTAAATAATTTTTTAGTTTAGTAATAATGGGTACAATATATTGATTACAATTTACAGTATATTATATAAATACACCTGTCGAAGGGAAAATAATTGTATACAAGATAATTTAATATTTTAGTGTAAACACTTAATCATATTATAATAAGTACCTTTGAAAATTCATACTGACTGAAGTGACGAGAGATGAAATAGCCACTATGATATTTCCCATTGCGTGCACAAAAGACAAAATGAAGATTGTTCTGGAAATGTAAATATAATATGTGACTCATTAAAAAGTATCTATCGGAATCATAATAATATGTATATAATAATGTATGAATTGATGAAAAATGTATAGGTACACGGGGTTTTAAATTAGTATGTATTATTATTATATTATACTCGTCCCGAACTTGGGTCATATCCGACGCAAATACTAAATTATATTATAAATTATTATTATGAATCTGTGTTTGATTGTACAGCTAATATTGATCATTGCATCTATTGAACAATTGGGAGTAGAGCCAGTGGTTCACCTACATTATATAGATATACCTAATTATTTTGTTGATAACTGAGGTGCTATAAGTTGACTATGATGTACTGTAGTCTGTGATACTATGATAAAGTTGAGTAATATAGTTTTTTGACTTTATTATAAAATTTTATCTTGATTTCTAAAACTTGATTTTTATTTATTGACAACTGACGTAAAGGGCCAATTTATTGCTGCTTATTACAAAAAAAAAATGTTACATCATTTTTCTAATGGAATAGGAAAACATAGGTTTGCCTTTTAGGTATTCAATACAGATAATTAGACGAATAAACAAATTTTTTACTAAGATATGTGATCACAGGCCACAGTACTCAATCGCCTCCTCAACTTCGTATTGGGGGACAACAGATCAGCCCGAGTGCCCACGTAAGATATCTGGGAGTCATCATTCTATAGAGTCTACTAGTGTAGACAACAAGGTCTCTTTCAATATCGAGACAGTCGCTTCCACGGCAGCCAAATCCGCAACAGCATTGCCACAGCTGATGCCAAACAAATGTGGACTTTTCCAGAGGTGGAGAAAGCTCTTGGGTACAGTCCACCACAGTCAGATATGCTATAATATGTGGCCCCCATCTTGGCAGCTACAGAAGTGAACGCCGTCAAGAATATGGTCAGCCTGGTCAAGCAACAAAGAACGGTGACCTTAAGGGTCATCTAAGAGTATAGAATCGTCTAGGACGAGTTCTCATTCCAGCTGCTGGCTGACATGCCTACCACTGATTTGTTGGAGGCGGAAAGGCATGCGTGCGGCCATGATACGCACAAGTAGCCTCTCGAGTCAAGAAGCAGGCCGAGAGGATATCCCTTATTATTACTATTTATATGGTATATCAATATACCAATATTGTGTATACTATTCGCTCAATTGTATTTTATAATTTGATGAGTAATACTAATATGTTGCTTGTATAATATTTATATTATTGTATATTACCTATACCATTCGTAATAAATTTAAAGATTGATTTGAAAAATTCGATATTTTCAACTTTTATTCAACAATAATAAGTAGGTCATAATTATACACGCAATACGCCGTGTATCAAATATAAATCCAGATTTAATAACGTATAGGTACCTACGTATATACGTATACGTTGTGAAATAGGTACCCTAGTAAAATTGTATTACCAACTTGATATGATATATAGTGACGAGGTGAGGTGATATGAAAGCATGAGACGATACATCGTAATCATTACGATTTGATGGATTTAGGTTCAGGCGTTCTCGAAAAATATATTAAGTTTTTTGGAGCAAATTTGAATTAACCTTTGGCTGGAATGGACACGGTGGTAACGGTCGAGAGTTACTTTGAAGGAAAACGGTTACGCCCCCGCATAGCAATTTTGTAGGTAAAAATGATAAAAAAAAATATATATAGTTTGTATTTGCATGCGTGTCTTATTAGTAGTAATTAATAAAAAAAAGCGCTAACACCTAATTTAGAATATTTATCTACGTTTTACACTATTCTGCAGTACCTACACTTGTACATAATTCTTCAAACAATATTTAAAACAACTTGAAAATATTAATCCATCACAATCTTTATTATCTAAATCCTTAATTATAGTTACCTATATAATACTGCAGTGGTATTATTATATAGGTAGTTAAAAATTAGAATTTTAGAATTATTTTTTTTAATACCATATTAAGTCCATATAATCTCTAGTATAAAATTAAAACAATTTTCAAAAATATTTATGACGTTTTAAATAGTTACCCTTTCCAACTCCACCAATAAGGTAGAAAACTGTCTATGCACTTTGCCTGATAATTTATGGCTTAAGAACGATGTGTTTAGAGCTTGTTTTTTGGGCATTCAAGTTCCACATTATAAATAAAACGTATATGTATATTTATTACTTAATCTTAGTTATGTATTTGAATTGTGAATTTTTTTTTTTAATTAATTAATTAGAGGTAGGGTACCTACTTATAGGCTGTAGCCTGTAGGATGTAGAGGCAGGGCCGTAGTAGCCGTAGGACCTAGTATAGGCACTATAGGCACTGTACTTAAGGCCTACGAAATTAAAATGGTTAAGATTTTTCTATAATATTTTTTTTTTGTTACTATAAGTTAATTTACTATCTGTAGACATGAGCACAAGTAAAATATTTTGTATAAAATGTCTCTTATGTAGTATTTACATTCAAAGTTCGTTATCGTGATTCGTAATAATTACTTATTGAAATCAGATTGGATAAGCCATAAACTGATAAAGTTATAAAATCATTTGCAAACAAAAAAGTTTTGTAGCTATACTCTGTTCAAAAAGAGAACGGTTACTTTTCGCGCAAACAACTGACGACTGCGGCAGTGCAAAGGCCAAAATTCCCCTCCCCCTTTCTAGCCGGCAATCGTCAACGTCTTCGAGAAACGTCTGCTAGCAAGGTGGGGGATGTTGGGCCTTTGCACTGCCGTAGCCGTAAGTTGTATGCTCGAAAAGTGATCGTTCTCTTTTGGAACAGAGTATAAAAAGTTACATTTAAGAAATATTCTACATAATCTTTTGTTTTATACTTAAATAGTTGAATACGAGGAAGAAATATGCAAATGGTAAAAAATAAGTTGTTTTTTATGGTTTCTAGAAATTTAATTGTAAATAATATATTTTAAGGAAAATTAAATGTATTTTTAGATGTGCTAAAATTGTTATCAAATATAAAGTTAAGATTTGATTTTCATGTTGTAAATATTTTAACACTGAGATGCAGCACTACCTCTCCCTAGAAACACTAGGTTTCTTAATCATTTAAATACTGGACACTACAGGACCGTATTAGCACATGACCACATGGGTAATAAATCACTGTGCCTAGGGTCTACGATAGTTTTAATCTGCGCCTGTGTAGAGATTTGTGAGGGTTGAATGGATTGGTAGGTAAGTCATGTCCGGTCTAACTTCCATTTGTGGTTGTACCTACTCAGCTTGTATTATTTTAAGATAATAAAAAAGGTTGGTTGTAAGCTCGGCCGGATAATTTTGATCAATTTTTACCATTTCAATTAAAAAATTCAAAAACTAAAAAAAAAACTGTTAGAGATAAGTAGATAACACTTAAAAAATATAAAAATAAAGAAATATCAGTGAGTACCAGGTGCCTATATTATGTCAAACACATGACTTTTTACCTAAAAAAATAGATTTTACTTACATTATTATACACTACAATTTTACTTATATTTTTAGACTTCCCATTTCACATAAATACAGTTTACTTATATTATTGTTGCACTGAATACTCGAATGAAATCCAACACTGAATAACATTTTACTTAAATTTTTACACAATATTTTACATTTATATAACGAATTTCATACTATGAATAATAATATGAAAATGAAAACAAAACAATCTGGGTAATGCTAAATGTTTCTCAAAAATATTATAAGAAGATTATATCAATTAGATATAAGATTTGGCATAATATTTTTATTCAGGCTGAGTTTACACATCAATTATTTTTACCTGAAAAAACCTGGCCGAGTATACAAATACCTTTTGAAAATTTTTTCTTCCTCGGGGCGAGTTTACAATTAGGTAGGTACCTACAAATAATAAATATATGGCTTTTGTTTATTTTACTCAATCACTCACTTATATTTTCCCCAGTATGAATCTGCGATGATGGCTCCAAACAATGTTGATATGGATTGAAAGACAATAAACATATGAACTATAATCGTGGAAGTATTGTTGTCATACTTTTGAATACTTGTAAAAAATAAAACCAAAACAGCTAAAAACATATGATCATTTGAAAACTAAACCAACATTTTAGTATTAATATGAAAGATATTATGTAAGTGTAAAGATTTACCTTTAAGTCCATAATAACTAAACCGTTCACACAGTTCGTTTCCAAATATATACCAGACTGCTCTTGGATAACTCTGTGAATTTATTAAACAATAATTTAGTTAACATATGTGGGTAAAAAAATATACAAATATAAATAATAAATGTAATAATAAAGATACTAACATTATTTTTTTTTCCCATTATATACAACTCTATATTAGTCAAATAAAATTATAAAATTAATTTAACGAAATTGTAATATTCGATTAATTGTGACAACAACGTTATTAATGTTTCCACTTTACATATTTTTAAAAGTATTTAATTAATAAATTGGAGAAATTTAACGGTGTTTAGAATTACCATTTCATAGACCAATCAGTTATATAGAGGGAACACGTATAATGGCCATGAAGTAGGTACTACCTAAGTAGTACCTACCTAATTACCTAATATTGATAAGTTTACACAATCACATTCGAATTGGAATTATTCAAATGTTGGTTTTATTTTATTAGCATGTACCTAAAAACTATGGCAGTTATAGATAGCAGATAGGTCTTAGACCAATTCACTTCTATACTTTTATGTCATAAATAAAACGTATGATTTCTTTAAGCTTATTAATGATAAACCAATTCTATACCTATCAATTTATTAGTCACTTAATCGGGGCCTGATTTAGGCATTTTGTGGCCTTAGGCAAAATAAAAAATGTGGCCAATTGACTCATAAATTGACCTCCCTCCACCACAAATGAGTTTTAAGTAACAAAATAATAATTTATTACAATTTAGTATTTACTTATACATTTTCACAAACATAACTATAATGTTACAAATTGTTTATCTCTACAGGCTACAGATTTCGTGTACCTATTATTTATCAATTAATATACAGAGTGATCCATTTAAGTGGGTACACTAATAATTTCGAAAAATATTAACTTTTTTTGTTTTTTTTTTTAAACTGTTAGATTTATGCTTTTCTAAAACTGTATACTATTTTCATTTTTTTCACCCTTATATTTATTGGTGAAACCACTATTAACTTTTGATTTTCAAATGGTAACATAATATAGGTAATAAAAAGATCATGAATTAATAAAACCATTTTTTTTATGAATTTACTCGTCAACATTTTTATTTTTTGTTAATTGGTTTGCGAGATACAGCTCCTCAAAGTATTGATGGTTCAATGAGGTGTTATAGTCGGTACCCCTGAACAATTTTCATTTATAAAGCCCGGAAGCTATAACTGATAAATTCGGTACCGTTTAACCCACGAAGTAAGATATATTTATTAATTCGTGGTTTGACCTAACTACCTAAGGTACCTAACATTAAACATATTGATAATTGCTGTACTTTGAAGTTTGAACCTGATTAATTGAATATTTGAATGTACCAAAATGTTACATATTTACATCTATGTGCTAATTTGACCATAAAGCTACGTTTTGTTGACCTTGGCTGTCGCACCAGATCCCCTCCATATTACCATAGAACAATAATAATCTTATTACTATTACCGATATTTTGCTATAAATTTATCATTATTCATAATTATCTATGACGACGGTCTTATAAGATAATAGAATTTATTGTTGAAATAATAAAATATTATATCGTATTAATTAATGATAATAGTAAAGAAAAATCAATCAGTTGTAATAAAAGTCTTATTCATTAAGAACGGAGCTGGCCTCCGAACGGCAACGCAACATTTTTATGTTAAAGGAGTGTCGTACGTCAGACCCTGCAGCAGCGTCGGCCACCGCTGCCTTTCGT
This sequence comes from Macrosiphum euphorbiae, assembly GCA_949089665.1. Lineage (NCBI taxonomy): Eukaryota > Metazoa > Arthropoda > Insecta > Hemiptera > Aphididae > Macrosiphum > Macrosiphum euphorbiae. Next base: position 33,792,808 of record CARXXK010000005.1, read on the forward strand.
TGACCAAAATTTTAATTAGTTTGTTGTATCAAAATTGTCTTCTGTTAAGTGCACAAAACGCGGCGCTCCAGAAAAGTCGGAAGCTGAGAATTTTCAGACCGAACCGTCCTCGAACAATTTACGATAATTATTTCATTAAAAAATATCATCGCGTGGATTTTTTGTTTCCTCTAAGTGCGCGACACATTCAGACAACTCAAAAACAGTTGTTGACGTGCACTGCAATTGGGTAAAAAGTATTATTACCTACCTATATTATTATTATTACGTGTCGTTTACCGGTCAGGTTAGGATTTGTCCATCGTCGTTAACGCGTAGAAAATATTGTCATTGATTGTTAATAAAATAACTGCTAAAATAACAGTCAGTGGGTAGTAGAAATGAACACGAACTAGTGAACTACTACTACACGAACACATGACAAAATGGGTAAGATGCATGGACCTTTTACTCATAAACGGAACATTATGTAGTAGTTAGCAACCACAACTTTATAGTTTTTGAGGAAATAAATTGTTTTGTAACTCGGACAGTTGTAAGTCATAAGCACGTATAAAAATTAACTCCGAAGCTCGAAGGAAATACGATTTAAATCTCATAAAATATAACACACAATAGGTAGGTATATTATAATTTACAATATAAAAATTAAAAAATGATGAATTTCTTTGTAACACTCGTCGCTCGAACATTTTTTATCAGCGAGAAGTAAATCAGAGAAATATAATGGGGGACGGAGTGGCCGAGCGGTCTAAGGGGTCGGTTGCGACGCTGCCGGCGCCGGTTCGATCCCGTGGTCACGGGCGGCATTTTTCTTCGGGCAAGTCACGGTGTCCGGAGAACAAGTGCCGCCATCCCCCACCCGGGCATGGCAGATACCTACAGGTGCCCAAATCGAAAATTCTGCCAAAACACACACACGTGTTAACAACCTACAGTTCCCCCCTACAGTACCACAGGCTGATGACCTATGTTGTCGAAGCCTCAACCCTAATAAAAAAAAAAAATATAATATAAACTTATTGTTAATTGCCAAGTCATTTTTGACTACGCAGCGTCAGACCTTATACCTATTAGTACTACTGTACTGCAGTCAAATGAAGGCCAATTATTAAGAACCAATAAACCAATAATTATATTGATTGCTGTGATGCCGCCATGGGCGGTTTTTTGGTTGGAAACTTCAATGTTGAACCATTATAGCGATGTACCTACTTAATGTTAATTTTTATGATATTTATAATTTTTAATGTTAATTTTTATGATATTTTTCTGAAATCCAAACTAATAAGTAAAAAATAAATGTACATGAATTATTATAAATAGGTAATATTTAATTTATCATTATTACCTATAAGTATCTACTTATTTTCTTAGACTAAATTACGTATAACTATAGTCTAAATAAAAAATCCTTATTATTAAAGCCATTAAAATATATTATAAGCGCTTGTTTTAGCTAATGAGTAATGATCTATTATCAATAATATTGTAAAAGCTAAACAAGAAGGTAAACATATAATAATCTACCTACCTAAAATATGTCATGTACAATTGCAACAGACTATGCCTACACAGAAGTAAATATGATACTTTGGTAAGCACCTACTTATATTAATCTGTCATTTACAAATCACTAGAATATCTTATAAATATATATATATATATATATCTTAATATATACTTAAAAAAATTGTTTGGCCTAAATATACGAATATTTATCAATATTTTATATTTATCTTTTTTTTAAACATTAATTATTGGACTTTTATTATACAACCTGTAATAACAGTTACAAATTACAATAAGCAGATGAGCGTAGAAAAAAATATACATGACATATTATGATTATATGAAATCTAGAAGAGGGTAACTACCCAGCCTTCACGATAATAATTGATCACCTGACACCTAGGCTATTTTACATATACAATATAATATATTATGTATTGTTTTTTTTTAACTATTGTCTATTATTACCAGTTTATAGCCTTATAGGTAAGCCAAATCGCGACACTAGGGACACTGATTTCGTCTAGTTACGCGAAAAACCCTAAATATTACTAGACCTAATTGTATAAGTATAACGACTAACGAGTGTTAAAATAAAAGACAGCAGCGTATTCGACATCGGTCGGATCAGTGGCGTGTTTAGGGTTTTGTCTTGGGGGATATGATATTTTTATCCAGTAGGCAGTAGCCCCGGCTTTAAAATTAGAAGCTTCAAGTTAGAACTCCGAAAACTTTCGCATATTATATACAGCCTATGGGAAAGGGTTTGATCCCCCCCTCGTAATTCGTAATAATTAGTAGGCCACCGACAAAATACTGTAGGTAAAATAACGTACAAATGAGATAATTCAAATATCTAGGTACGATCTTATAAGTTGGTACCTATTAAGAGGACGCCACACCGCATGTGTCGTCTCCGTCTTACAAACGCGTAACATACCAAATTTATGCTCAGAAATTCAAGTTTTATGCCGTTAGCTTAAAACTAATGAAACTATTATGAAACTTGATAGTTAAAACATTATCTGTGCGATGTTTGAAGTTTTTTTACAATAATTCAGTTTTTTAGTTAGAGTTATAGCGTGCATAATAAATGTAAATTAAAAATGCTCATAACTCACTTAAAAACTGAACTATCGAAAAAAAACTTCCAACAAAACACAGATAATGTTCTTACCATCAAGTTTCATAATAGGTCGATTCACTCCAATTTTCGAGCTAAAGGCATAAAACTTGAATTTCTGAGTGTAAATTTGGTATGTTATGCGTTTGCAAAACGGAGACAACACATTAAAGTTGTGTTCAGGTTAAGTGGATAAATCAAGAACTTGCATGATTCTCAATAATAGTGCTGGATTTAGATAATAATTGCTTCTGATATTATTCAGAGCCCAGACGTTCATATCAATGTCATGTATTCGAGAATTTGATCAAATACCTCGTAGGTGCAATACAATTCTGTGTAAAATACATAATATAATGTCATATAATATATTATGTATTTATGTACCTACCTATATAATATCACATATTATGTATTAAATATCTTACTCTTACAGTCTTACTTGACTTGCAGCTGTCTGTAGCAGGATTATGTGACACAAAGTAATTACCTACCCAGTGGCGTAACTGAGAATGTTTGATGGGGGGGGGGATCAAAATAAATTTGTAGGGTAAACTTGTGGGGGCCTTCGCCCCCACGGCCCACACCCCCTTAACTATATTTTGTATAATTTAATAACTCAACACATCTAAATATAATCATTCTATATTACATAACATTATACATTTACAAATATGTTTTAAAATGTTTTAATATTTTAATAAACTCATTTAAATGTTTTATAATAATTAATATGACATCACCAATAGTTATTGAACAAACTGCAGTGACTGCAATTATATTTTTAATAGATACTTTTTTCAACTGGTGTTAATTTAATTTTGCATAATTTTAGCGCGAGTTGTAATGCTAATTTTTATAATAAGTTGAATACGTCATACATAATATTTAAACATTTAATTCCGGGTCTAATAATGTTTAGTATTTTAAATTGTAATACTTACGTCAGGCCCAGGCTTCTTTTTAAAAAAATTCAATAAAGTACTGCTAGTTGCTGGTAATTTTCTTTTTTTTTGCTCCATTTTGCTTTTAGCTTATAAAAATGTAACTGACACAGTGACACTGCGAATATGAGAGAATGACACGGTGTGTCGGTGTGTATACCTACTGTGTAGTGTTTACTGTTTATACGTAATCGCAATAATCAATGTAGATACTTTGTGTCGGCGCGCGTTCTTAGTACCTACTATCTATGGCTATTATTCGTTCTACGAAATGTAAATCTTAGTTACATTTTAGATTCTGAGCGGAGCGATGAATGTATTGGTTTTACAATGATGTGTGTTTTTTTTTTTTTTTTTTTCTTTTTTTTTTTTTTTGTGTCTGTCATCACGTTTTAGAACAGTAAAAGTGCTTGGATTTTCTTCCAACAGTAGCTTTTCTGATAGGAAAGTGAATCTAGTTGGTACTTTGGGGGGTCAAAAGTAAAAATTTCCCAGTAGTTTTCACAAGCGCCGGGAAAAACAACATAAAAATTAAGAAAAAACGGGAATTTTTACGCGAAATCGGTTTTCCAAAAAATCGATTTTGGTTTTTGGTGTAACTTTAAAACAAATGACCGTAGATACATGCGATTTTCACTGGTTGTTTATATTTGCATTTTCTATACACGATAACATTTTCAAAATATTTTGATTTATTTTGAACTGTTTAGGGACATTTTCATTTTTCATTTTTTTTAGTTTTTTTTCTAGAAATATCAATAAAATTTTATTTGTTGGTTGCGAAAGCTTGAAAATTTAATAGAAAGCTCCTATTATATTGTTTCAAAGGCAGATGAAAAATATTAAAAATCCTTAGTCACAATTTTTTTTTATAAGCATTTAAAGTTCAAAAATTGACAAAATATGGAAAAATCACGAAAATTAGAGAACTTTTTTGAGTGAAGAATTCGTAAAAATTTTTCTTTTTAAATCTAAGATTTGAAAATGTAATACAAGATTACTCATAAGTTTGTCTACCTTTATCAATAAAAACATCTCTACCGGAAAGTCAAATTTAATTTCTATGAGCGTTTGAAATTCAAATTTTTACAACATTGGATGTTCACTCGATTTCTCATCAGTGCCGTAACTAGGCTACTTGAGGCCTGTGTGCAAACCAAAATATTGAGGCCCCTTATTATCTTTTTCAATACACAACTCAAAAACTTTTTTTGCAATTTTTAAAGTCAGCAGACAAAAAAACCGGTCGACAATTCTGCCGATTTTTTTGTATTCAGAAGGGCCAGTTCTATAGACCATAAAAAAATTAGGTTGTACAATAAATAAATTAACAATACAATTCAGCCTAATTGAAAATATAATTTATTGTGATTTAAATAGGTAAGTTGGGAATTTCAATCTTGAAGTGGTTGAAAAATTGCAATATTTTATGGATATGGCAGAGCTTGCAAACGTTATAATAACATTATGATTATTGATTATAACGTTTTATTTTTTACAAAAAACGATACATGTTTGTAAACGTAATTATAACGGAATGCGATAATCAAAAATAATTAAATACAGCATAACAAAACATATAAAAGGGTTTTAAATTCTTAAACTACATAGCGCTAGCGTTTTAACTTTCAAAACGGTTTGAGTATAAACCGTTTTAACGCAATCATATAAACCTAGTAATTTACTAGGTTAAAAAATAAATAATAAATAATTTATATATTTTAATAATTTTATATTAGTTTAATATTAGTCTTTAGATCTTCTGAGGCCCTTCGATATATTATGGGGCCCGAGGCCTGTGTGTGGTACACACTCTGCACACCCGGTTTTTACGGCACTGTATAAAACGCAATATAGGTACACCCCAACACATACACAAAAAACAATAATTGTAAAATCGCAATACGCATTGGTCGCGTTCCGTTCTGAATCTAAAAATCTTATAGGTACCTACAAAAGTATAAAGCGAGTATATATATTATATATACGACAGTATAGTAATATAATGAAGATCGACATATAAATCCTCGTTAAAATATTATAATACAATTATTATAGTGTACCTCTGCGTAAGTATATACAGTTAGAGTCGGTATACCAATAATAGTCGTAATAATGGCATTTGGAAAAATTAACGGGCCCGAAATCCAGCTGATGCCGGCCGTCGATTAATATAATAATATGCAGGCTACTAATAAACGATGTTTGTTTAAAATCATCGTCGACGGCCCAGGAATAAATACCGAAATCGGCACATTTGCAACTCTGAGCTCATCTGAGTATATAATCTGACCTAACCTTACGCGGACAAAAAAAAAACCTGAACGAAAAAATGGCTGCATCGCATATCGAAGAAAAGGAAATGGAAACAACTATCATGCAAATCTTGGGAAAAATAATAAGCAACGTCGAGTACGAGATTATGGAAGAAGAACTTAAACGAATAGACGACATCGACCAAGAGCCTACCATCGGAGACCTGGAAGGACTTTTATCGTATGCGACGCGCTTCGCGGGGGACGACTACGTTCCGTCCAACGTCTTTCGACCGGTCGACAAATCTGACAAAATGGCAGAACCGGTTGAACCGATCGTTGAAGTGGTCGCGCCTCCGGTGCAGGAAGCCGCGAAAAAGGAGCTGGATGGCGAGGCGGTGGGCACCACACCGGCCAGAGGACTGGAAGTCAGAAATAGTATCGGGATCTTGATTGGTTGGCTGGACCCGGGGGTCAAGGCAGAAACACGCGCAGCTCCGCGCAGTGCAACGGCGAGACTGGTGTCCTCTGCGTGGAGAGGCCTGACGAGAGCCGCACGCGTGTTGCGCTGTTGTTGTCCCCCGAAGTGAAACCGTCCAAAAGTTTCCCCCCTGGCCGAGGGCAGCGGACAAGACGAGGCGACGTGTGGGGTTTCGAGGTAATAGGTACGCGGCAGTGCACATTCAGGTGGTGACCGGCGGTAAGTCGCCGATACACGTTCTCCGGCCATCCTGCGGCAGCGCGACGGGATCGCGGACGTTGCGAGCTCGAGGTCGCCGAGACACGCGAGACCCTCTGGCGGCGCGGCGGGCGCCCGGCTGCTTCGGTCCGGGAGCGACGACGACACGACGACGACGACGACGGAGGTTAGCGGTACCGGCGCGGACAACGACGCCGTCCCCGACACGGTACCTGCTCAGTGACGAACGCTGCAGTGCTGCGCGACTCGCGTGACGGCGGCGACGGACACCTCAGAGCTCACGGCGGGTGAGTGACGGATGACTATGATTACAGGGTATAGCTAGGAACGCCACGGACGTCAGCAGCGCCGGGCTCGAGGAAACGAAACGTTTCGTCGGGTTCGACGGTGCGCGGCTCCGTGGCCATCGGCTGCGGCAGACGGAGACGCCAGGGCGAAAATCACGGAGACTATCAGGACAGCGGCGCGTCGTCGCGAAGCTGTCTGCAGATTTTCTCCCTTTTTCGCCCAGTGGTCCGATCCCGAGTCGCAACGCCGCCGATTCCGCAGCTGCACCGAGATCGTAGTCGCCAGCTCGCCTCTCCGAGCTTTGCAGGTCACCGTCGTTGCCGGCACAAGCAGTCGTCTTCAGCACCCGCAGTACCGTCAAGCAGCGCACGACATCGCGCACTAGCCTCTCGTAGCCAATCGTCGTCGCTCTCGCAGCCGTCGTGGCCGGGCTTCGTCCGCTGCCATGGTCGTCTTGGCGGTCTCGAGCAAACTCGCCCGCGACTCTCGTCCGCCCCGCAGGACAGCCCGTGAGAACGTTGTAGAGGTGACCAGTGGCCATATACCAGTTACCAATACATCATCAGCACCACCAACTCGCCACCACGTACCCCCCCACATCGCGTCGTCTTGACCGATGCCTTTTTTTTTTGTATTTAAATTTTCTTTACTTATATCGAATAATATTCACTTTACAAATTTCGGCTTTTTCTTTTTTGTTCTAACTTTTTTTTGAACATACAAAATTGTATAATAATATAACGGCAACCGTTTCCAAAATTGTTTCCGTTTTTGAAATTATATTCAAAATTAAAAAATGTTATATTGTTTTTGTTCGATAATTAAAAATAAATTTGTGAACACAAAAAACTATTGTTGCTTTTTTCGTATTGTCGAGTGTGTAAGTCAATTTTTACAATATAATAAAATATTGACTTTAGTTGTAATACTATTCTAAACTGAACAAATCTTGTAACAGATATCTATTACTGTACTCAGTGCCGTAACTAGGCTACTTGAGGCCTGTGTGCAAAACCAAAATATTGAGGCCCCTTATTATCTTTTTCAATACACACCTCAAAAACTTTTTTTGCAATTTTTAAAGTCAGCAGACAAAAATTCGGGCTTAAACAAAAAAAAAATGTTTAATTTAAAATAATCTATAATTTTAAAACAATTTCTCAAGGCTATAACTAACTCAAAAAAGTAAAAATTGTCCAAAATGTAATTTATTGAAAATATTAATATAAATATTTGGTGAAAACTTCAATGGTCTACGGTTATTAGTTTTCGAGTTACACCAAAAAATAAAATTTTTAGTTTTAGGTAAAAATGACAATTTTTTTTTTTTATTGACACTTTTTAATATCTAAAACTAAAAATTTCGGTTTCGATATCCAAAAAGTACCAACTAGATTCACTTTTCTAACAGAAAAAATGCTGATCTCGAAATTCGGAATATTTTTACTACCCATTGTTGATGACCGACAGAAATGAAAAAAATTATACACATCTTGTAAAATCAATACATTTGTTCGTTCCTCTCAATTGGTTTGAAACATTGGTTTCGTTTCCAAATCAATAATAAATAAATTATATATTTTAATAATTTTATATTAGTTTAATATTAGTATTTGGATCTTTTGAGGCCCTTCGATATATTATGAGGCCCGAGGCCTGTGTGCGGTGCACACTTTGCACACCCGGTTTTTACGGCACTGTTTCTCATGTAGCGATTTCCTTATTTTGTTGTAATTCAAAAACGAATAACTGTAGATACATGAAAATTTCACTGAATGTTTATATTAGTATTTCCTATACACCATACAATTTTGAAAATATTTTGACTCTTTTTGAGCCGTTTACTGACATTTACAGTTTTCAATTTTTTTAGTTTTTTTCTTTTATATATATCAATAAAGTTTTATCTGTTCTGCCAAAATGTGTAAAAATTTAATACAAGGCTTCTGATATATTATTACAATATCAGTTGAAAAATATTAAAAATACATAGGCAACATTTTTTTTTATAAGCATTTAAAGATCGAATTTTGACAAAATTTATCAAAATCTCGAAAATTATCAATCATTGTAATTAATAAATTATAAAATGTTCAGTTTTTATAGCTAAGGATTGCAAATTCAACACAAATGTTCTCGTAAATAGTTCATACTGTAACCAAAAAATCTAAAAAAATATATGAACACAGTTATTTTTTACAGACATTTTAAATTCAAATTTGGACGAAATTACATATTAAAAAACTTAGAATAACTATTTCAGTTATTTTGTTGTGATTGAATAATATTATTCGTGGGTACTTGAAACTTCTAAAGTGACAAAGTGTACTATTATATATCTATGATGGTATCACGGTTTTTATTGATGTATAACGCGTTACCAGTTGTACCTAATGGATTTTGTGATATGATTAATTTGGAATTTATTATAGGTCGATTTTTTGTTTAATACCATTATAGATATGCATATAATATGTCTTATACATAGACTGACACCGTCTCCGCTCAGAATCGTTTTTCTTATACAATGATATTATATCGTTGAATTCAAATTTAATATCATCCATTATACAGTGACCCACTTGTAACCTACTGTACAGCATAGCGACACCCACTTGCCCACCTTTTTATTATTATATTATGTTTATGGAATGGTGGTTTTTCCCATTATCGGATTACTTACCATCTATAATCTATTCAAAATTAGGTATAGTGTGTGGCGAGGCCCCCAATGTTTATTAATAAATAAGAATTAAAATGAATCAGACCATTTATTTTGAAATCATGCTTATCGTCAACGGGTAAATATTTATATACGGGTACACAACTTTTAAACTTTTTTTTTTTTTTTAGTTTCGTAATAATTTATAAGTTTTTATTTGAACTATTTGTAGGTATAACTGTATAAGACAATATATAAATACAGCTTATGGAGGGGGGATCTATCCCCCATATCCCCCCTCGTAATTACGCCCCTGTACCTACGGCTCCAGGGGCGTAGCGTGCATGTAAGCACTGTAAGCACTGCTTACACTTTAAATGAAAGAAAAATAAATTTGATCAATCACGAGTCACGACTAATAGGTACATAATAAATGATTTTTAAAATTTTAATTTTATTTATACAATATTTAAGTTATAGCTGGTAGTGGTATTTGTTATTGTTTATTTGTGTCGTACCATAGGCGCACATAGGGTGTTAATTTAGGGGGTGCTGGGATAATTTATGGTTCACAGATCCGTGGGGGCAAAGCCCCCCACACCCCCCTAATCCTAATATTTTTGCATTGCATTAGATTTAATTTGTACAGTGTATACAATAATTTCTAAAGTGCAATGTATCAAATAGTCTGTATGATTGTAAAGAAGACGCTAGGTACACCCACATGTGTTGTCTTCGTATTACAGACGTATAGGTACAACATAGGCAAAACTGTTTTGCACGGGTATAAAAAACATTCAGGCTCTACTCTAAGCTAAAAAACTAAATGTTCACACTAGAAAAATGAGAAAATTTACTCTGTAACTTTGTTTTTATATTTCCGATATCAAAACCAAAATAAAAGTTATTTAAGTTTGATAAACAAAAAAAGGTGCTCTGCTGTACAGTAGGGTACAAGTGGGTCACTGTATAATCGATGGTATTAAATTTGAATTCAATGATATACTAACATCATTGTATAAGAAAAACGATTCTGAGCGAAGACGGTTAAGTCAGCCTATGATATTACTAAGTATATTTGATGATACTAAGGTGAATAAAGCAATTTATATATAACCTATTTAAGTAGAATCTTGTTTTAAATTTTCAATCATTAGCTATAAAAGTTGAACATTTTATAAATTTTTAACTATACAATTATTATTAAATTTTAAATGTGATAAATTTTGTCAAAATTTGAATTTTAAATAATTATAAAAAAAAATTGGGCCTATGTATTTTTAATATTTTTCAAGTGTTAATGTAACAATATATCAGGAGCTTTGCATTCAATTTTCAAGCTTTTTTACCATACAAATAAAATTTTATTGATATGAATAGAAAAAAAATTAAAAAAATTGAAAACTGAAAATGTCCGTAAATAGCTCAAAAAGAATCAAAATATTTTCAAAACTATTTGGTGTATAGGAAATGCTAATATAAAAATTTAGTAAAATTTTCAAGTATCTACAGTCATTCGTTTTTTAATTACAACAAAATTAGAAAATCGTTACATGAGAAATCGAGTGAATATCAAATGTTGTAAAAATATGAATTTCAAACGTTGATAAAAATTTAATTTGAGATTCTTGTGGACATTTTTTTTTTGATAAAGGTAGACAAACTTATGAGGAATCTTGCATTACATTTTCATACCTTAGATTTAAAAAGAAAAATTTTTATGAATTTCTAACTCGAAAAAATTTGCAAATTTTGGTCATTTTGTAGTATTTTGTTAATATTTGGAATTTAAATGCTTATAACAAAAAACTGTGAGAAAGGATTTTTAATATTTTTCATCTGTCTTTGAAACAATATATTAGGAGCCTTCTATTAAATGTTTAAGCTCTTATACCCAACAAATAAAATTTTATTGATACTTATAGAAAAAAAAAAACTAAAAAAAATGGAAACTAAAAATGTCCGTAAAAAGCTCAAAATAACTCAAAATATTTAGAAAATTTTATCATGTATAGAAAATGGAAAATATAAATAACCAGTGAAAATTTCATATATCTACGGTCATTTGTTTTAAAGTTACACCAAAAACCAAAATCAATTTTCTCGAAAACAGATTTTGCGTAAAAATTCCCGGTTTTCCTTAATTTTTCTTTTGTTTTTCACGGCGCTTTTGAAAACTACTGTGAAATTTTTGCTTTTGACCCCCCCAAAGTACCAACTAGATTCACTTTCCTATCAGAAAAGATATTGTTGAAGAAAATCCAAGCACTTTTACTGTCCTAAAAGATGATGACAGACAAAAAAAAAAAAAAATGAATTCGTGAATTCGTAAACAGTTGTCAATATTTGTAATGAAAAGAAAAATTCCGAACCAATAAACCACGATAGTTTATAAATGATTGGTGAAATACTGAAATAAACTGAGGGTGCTAGTTTGAAGCTTGGGGGTGCTAAGCACCCCCAAGCACCCCCCTATGTGCGCCTATGTGTCGTACGCTGTCTACTGATTACCAACTAATTTAAGAAAATCATCGATTGTAGGTCTATTTTTAATCCATTCTGTATTATGTTAACTGCATAATCATAATACGATGTACATACATACAGTGTAACACATTCTGAAATTGCTTACGCGCAACTGTTGTTTTCGAATAGTCTATAATGCCATAGTGGGGCCACGTATTTAACTAGCGTTTGTAAGCACATTTGATTTTGCTTACGCGAGAAACAAGGAGCGACCAGTACGTAGCCCGACGCGTTGTAGACTGTAGTCGTTTTTACGTACACTGTCACTGTCATTCGCCTAATAGACTTTTGAAGTATTTATACTTCAATTTCTTTATTTTCTCGAATTTGATTTGTACAACTAGTATATTTTTAAAAATATTAAAAATTTTAAAAGGATAACATTTTTTTATACATAATTTATAATTAGATATTTAGGTATAGTACCTATATTCTAATCACTTTCGAAAAAAAAATTTCACTGCTTACATCTTTTTAATACCCACGCCACTGCTAAAGCCTAAAGGTTAAAGTACGTGAATCAAAATTATAAAACAAACTGATTATAGAAGTCCTGTTAATCATTCAAAGGATTTGGCATTGGGAGGTTGTTACTGTTGACTAGTGTGCGTATACTGACCAAAAAGTTAAAGGACGACACATATTATGCTGGCTAGAGTGGCAGGCGCCAGACCTCATTATCAAAGGTTTTTGCTCTTCCAAGCTTTTTTAAGTTTTAAGACCTTTCCTTTCGACCATTCCTTATCTCTGGCGGTATGCAAGAGAGCTACACGTCGCACGTTTTGAACTTTTAACGTTGCAAATATACCTGCCAAACAGACAGACAAATATTATGTATATATAAGGTGCAACACTGCAACAGGACTATTTAACAAATTTCTATTACAAATGTTGCTATATTTATTAAATAGTCCTGTTTCACCCTGTATAATAGTCATAATATATGGGGAAATAAATACAAATACAACATTCAATATTGTTATCCTTAATATAAACATAATAACATGTCAGTATGTCACTATAAATGCTTGAGAACAAAGCTTACAAGACGTGTGATTAAATTTACATAACATTTTGATGTCCACAACAATTTTTGTTTCAAAATAAATAATTAACAAATATTAGACTTTATGGGTGTACCAAGTTTTCCTGGTTCACAAGCACAGTTTATGAATCTATAATAAAAATGCATTGTTCAATTTACATCAAATTATTATGTCTATTGAAAAGTATCTTCCGTAGTAAAATTAAATTCAACCTAGAACATAATATGACTCTGTATGACAATAAATAAATTGATATAATATAATCGAAACATTAATATTTAATCATGGAAGTTCATATATATAATTTTATGATACAGTATAAAACAAAAAACTAGTATTAAAATAACAATAAATTACATATTAATCAATATGATAGTTAACAATGTTAACACAATAGTAGTGAGTCTTCAGTATAAAATTGTTGTGCATGTAATAACATAACATTTCAACTGAAGTTACTGAAGCTTGTTTTCTAGAAAACTTTGAGTACATTAACTGTATTAAAAAAATAACATTTAATATGGGTAACTTAATAACAATTTGAAAATATACTTAGGTTGTTTATTAACATTACTGCTCATGTAAAATTATTATTTAACGGTCCAAGTATAGTAATTAAACTCTCTAATTGTTCTACATAATGATTTCCCTGGGTTTGCACAGTTTTCAATACACTCATGTAAAACATTTCTCTTAGCTTTACAAACCGAGAAAAAGACTGTTCCATACTGATGAACTCTGAATGTAACCATTCAGTATTTTTCATGTAAAATTGACCACTAGCTAATGCTTCATAATAAGCTAATATTTCTATGTATATTTTGTTCAACATAATAAGTTTATCTTTGAGACCAACAATCATGAAACACCTTTAAACAAATAAATTCAGAAAATATAGTACTGGTAGTGATTGTAAATACTAAAATATATAATAATCGATTATTGACATATTTGTTTAAAATTTATCTTGGGAATTTTTTCGGTATTTGACATAATCCCATAAATAAGACTGAAATATTTTAACAATTACATAAATTAATACTGTGAACGTTCATAACAGTATGCACTAACAATAAAATGTAAATATAATATGCGTTTTCTTAAATTTTAGTATAAAATTGATAAACAATTCTATACTCTGTACCAAATAAGAGAGTTGGCGCACCTAAATGAATCGGGGAGTAACGTCCGGACCCCCTGGCCGGGTCTATTCGCTGTCATTGGTCGCAGTTAGTCGGCCTTATTCACCGCCAACACTCTACCCTGCTGCCGCAGCCACACGCTGCGGTAGCGCTCTCTGTCATGAGTGAGTCGCCCGGTGCGCTCTTATTTGGTACAGAGTATAGTCTATATTTGTAAACTTTAAATTGTATAATGCTTTGCAGTGATGTTATATGTTGTGCTGCCACATTTACACATGCTAGTTAACATGAGCAATAACATATTTTTAAATTCCATCAACTTATAACTATAACTAAATCATACTAACCGCTTTATCATTTTATGCATGTATTGTTTGTGATACGTAAATAATTCATCATAATTTTTTACATTTTCAAAGTTTTCGTTTAATTCTGACCAGCATGTGCTAATTACCACTTGCTTATAATACTGCTGAATAGATGATACAAATTGATTCATCCAATGTTTAAAAAGATTAATCTATAAACATAATTGACAAAATTACATAAAATAATGTATTAATATTGTGACTGAATAATTAACCAATGGGCAATGAGCCACATATTTATATTTTAGTATTTAAAACCAATATGATACTATTTCCACATTAAACAATGTTTATTATTTCACTTGAATGCACACATTGATATTTTGTATATGAACACATGTCTACACATATGACGTATAATGTATAGTATAATGTCTAAAATTACCTTTCTAAATTGTAATCCTGTATCATTTTTATATACATTCAATATTTCCCTTGCTTTAAATAAACTCCATGAAACAAATTCCAGTTTATTGGCAAACAAGAATATCCGTCTATACTTCAATAATATTTTGTTTGACAAAATCATGTTCATTGGCCATTTAGGTGAATAATTTAATTCTATACATTCCACATCCTGAATAAAAATTAAAAATTATTCTTAAGAAAAATTTGATTATTGTTTATTTTACTTACTGAAATATCAATAAATCCATTTAAGCCTGGGATAAAAGTCATCTCTAATGTCAAATTATGTAGTTCATGTCTTGGAAAACTATCTTGAATAGCATCATCTACAATAGATTTTAACTTGACTGGATTGAAGATGTTAGTAGGTTGTTGCCTGTTGGTCACAATACCTTCAAATAGAGCCATGCACAGTTTAGATGAAAACGACCAATTCATTAAAAAGAAGCACTGGGATAAGTAATATAGATGTTCCATTAAATTTTCTTGGGAAAAGTACATGTCCAATATTTGCTTATCGCAAACACTCCTTTGTATGCGAGCAGGTATTAGTATAGAATGTGGTACATAGTCTATCATGTTAATAACATCAATAATATTTCCATTATATGTTAATGAATCGTCATGATCCACAAAAAATCCATAAGGTTTATTAAAGTCATATATATTATTAACCGAAGTCCAATCGGGTATTTGAAACAATTCATAACTTTCATTGTTAGAATATATTTTAATGTCTGTAACATTGGTTATATTTTCAGTTGTATTACTATAACCATCTGTAACTAAAAAATATATTACCTAAATTAACTATTATGTATTATATTTTATGTATCGATTAAGCAAGTCTTAATAACTAAATTCTGGGGTAGTTGCTTTACTGTATAATAACTAATAAGTTACAAGTATACCTCTTCGACTTCATTAAATAGGTTAATTTAATGGAGTGTTCAAATTGAATTGCAAAAAAAAAAAATGATTTGAGGGTTAACAGTGTGTCAGCATCTATTTCTAAGAAAATGTTATATTTTTTTATATTACTACAAGTAATTTTTTATTAGTAGCACAGTATGTAACATTAATAATTTATAATATTATTTTATTTTATACTATTGTTTAATTTATAAGTAAATAGCACCTTAAAAAGTATGAATAAGATCATGATACAAATAGAATAAAATCAGTTCAAACGTTTTATGAATTCAAATAAAATAACTAAAACGGTTATTTTTGTAAATATTCAAATATATCAAAATTCAAAATTCACCAAAAAATTGTAACTAAATTTATAATATTTTTTATTTTTAATAAAAACAACTTTTAAAATGTTGTAATAAATAGTAATAATAATAACTAACAAACGAATATTTTAAAGTACATGAATTGAAAAAAGTTGACAATTTTGAATATCTACATATAGTATAGAACAAAAAAAATTATATATTTTTTATAAAATACTAATATAAATATTTTATAAACATTTCATCTCTATGGTTATTTAATTTTTTAATAGCTATAAAAAAAATGCAATTCACCAAAACTGGGTTTACATAAAAAAGTATTTCTGTGCTTTTTACCAAATATTTTGAATGTATTGGGATTTTCAAATTTTTAAATTTTTATAATTACCAGTATTGTCTTTTGAATAATTAGACCCAACAATTGATTCATATAGATAACAGTTTGACATTCTTTTTACACAATTTCCATTTTTTGAACAAGGGTCATACTTGAAATAAGTTGAAAATTGTTCATAAGTCTTCTGAGAATCAACAGCATCGAAACAACAAGTTAAATTTGGTAAAAACTCATTCTAAAAAAAAAAAAATGAAATATAATTATAAGTTATAAATAATACAAATAAAAACAATTTAAATCTTTTTTTTTTCACTTACTAAATCGTTGAATTTTTTGAAGAAATTAATAGTTTTTCCACAATGTAAGATATCATGTTTGTATTTATTTAAAAATAAGGGAACTTCTACACTCTCATCTATTATAAAACGATTCCAATTTATACGGCTATCAAAATCTTCATCGTCAATATCTGGTTTTACTTTAATAAACATGCCAGTTTCTTCATTATTTAACACCCCTTTTAATGCCCAATTTGATAATAATCTAATAAACAATC
Source organism: Macrosiphum euphorbiae (assembly GCA_949089665.1). Taxonomy (NCBI): domain Eukaryota; kingdom Metazoa; phylum Arthropoda; class Insecta; order Hemiptera; family Aphididae; genus Macrosiphum; species Macrosiphum euphorbiae. The sequence continues at coordinate 33,809,916 of CARXXK010000005.1, forward strand.
CTTTTATCAAAAACAAATTGACAAATAAAAAAAATATTAGCAAAGTACCTGAAATAAGCTAAGCAGCATGATTCAAAAATGTACAACAACATCTTCAGAAATAAATCATTCGGAAAGCGATATTCAAATAAATAATCATGAACTTTGTTCAACAATGTTATTCCACAAGGTATACGATCTGGAATGACCATACAACCATGTGTTTTTATACTACATATGTTCGCTAACAACTGTAAGCGAGGAGTTATAAAAGATAAACGACCAACAAGTGACAACAAAGATTCGTTTAATACAGCATAAATTGATCGTTCATAATCATCCAATATATTAGATACAGAAAATATGAATGCCTGGGAATAAAACAAATTTATATTATCATTTACAAGCTGCTAATTATCTTAACATTTATTTATGTTTATACTTGAACTATACTATTGTCACACATTTCCTTCCATTTGGTTATTGTGATATTGATAACTTTGTATAAATTAGAACACTCCAAAATTGGATCAGTAGCAGACTCAAACATTTCTGGTGTTAAGCCACTAATACTAATGTTTCCATTCCGTTTGTACATAAGTGTTTCCTAAAAATATGACATAGTTTTAAACTTTCTAACTAAGTTATAATTATTCATATTTTATAAAAATAAATTAAGTAGATTATAATTGTATTATATGATTTGGTACAATATTCAATTAATATTAGTAATACAATTAATATTAAATTTCCTGCACAACAATATGTCCGAGGTGTTATGGGATAATGGTTTTAATATATTAATAATAAAAATAAACCATTTTATACTCTGTCTCAAATAAAAGTAACCCCAAGCAGCTGGTTTCTGCATATGAAGGTCCCCTTCAACAATGGAACAATGGATATGGCCAATGCGTGCTGAGTGCCACTTCATTAAACCAACATCCACCTAGCTTGCATTTTGCTAAGATTAACACGGTCAAATATTTTTTCTGCCATGGCAAATTGTCAAAAATAAAAGCTGAAAATGAAAACTGATTGTCTGAGGGTGTGGTCTGACCAAACTTGACATACATCGGTCACCACCTGAGGTTACTCTTATATGAGACAAAGTTAGGTTTAAAAAATAGAATACTTACGTTATCTACAAGAAAATAAGTTGTGCCCATATTGATCAACATTAGTTTAATATCTTGCATGATACATATGCCACTAATTTCTCTTTGAGGAAAATATGTTTTTAAGTTATGATCTCTCACATTTATACCCGTGGCAATATACCAAAAACATAGAGCAGAACTAATCTTTTCTTCTCCAGCGATAGGAAATTGTTCAGTTGTATTTGATTCATTTACTTCTGATAAATTGGTGCTAATAAATATCTCCTAAAAATATAAATATAAAGAAATATTAAATGTGTATATTATTAGTAAATACATTTTATTCTTTTGATATTTTAGGAACTAAATTTATTTAATGAAAGCAATTAAGATACTTTTTTAATTACCTTGGGTTCAAGTGAAAATTTATCATCTTCATATACTTGTTCTTTTTTTGCATGGTCCCTAAATACACCATAAACAACTTGGATATAATAATGGGCAATACATAGCAGAAATATGAATTATTACCTATTATTAATCTCTACATGTTGTGCACAATCAGTGTGCTGAAAATCTGATAGACTAAATACACTTGTATAATTACTATAAAACAAAATCATAAAATATAAAACAAATAAAAACAAATAAAAATGTAAACCATACATATATATATATAAAGAAAAAAACAAACATGCACTTTAGTTGTAAAATATGTTAAAATATAACAAATGGCAAAATAAATAAACTAATGATATTCATTTTAAGAAAATAATGCTACTGTTGATGATGTAAATGAAAATAATTTTTAAAAATATTAAAAAAACATTTACCCATATTTTTCCCAGATATTACTTTTGTAACCACATGGTTCTGAATATATCTTGTCCAAGGTAAATAAATTAGGATAATCACTGTAAGCAAATAAATATACATGTATATTAAAATAAATATATAATGTAAGGTTAGCAAAATATATAGTGAATTACAAGAATTTATCTGTATAATTGAAAGTATTTGTAGGACTCGCTTGAAATGCATTGAAATCAAATATATTGGGAATGACTCTAAAAAATATTTAAATAAATAACAAATTTAAACAAACTTAATTAAAGCATAATACTTTTCTCTTTTTGTTATACTTGATGAGTACAAAACACAATCCAATTGATTACATTCTGGTGTAATAAATATGTTTGGGATATTTCTGAAAATGAAATTGTATTTAGTTAACTAAAATAATTTGATACATTTCAACTAGACATTACTTTTCTCTGTCTACAACATCTGATCGGTTAGAATACACAGAATTTCCTTTTTCAAATAAACTTGAATTATCTCTGTAATTATAATTATGTTAAACACGTTAATTAAATATAAAATAAATGTATATTACTTTTCTTCATTTAAAGTATTTAGAACTCTTGAACTGAATATAGTAGACATTGTGTTTGATTACTATTTCCTAGATGTACAAAAAAAATATAATTATAAACATTTTAACAATTAAGCCTTGGCTATATCCATGTAACCCATAATAATGTACACATATCAAACAAAATAATTACTGTATCCGCAAAGAATTTCATATTATAAAAGTCTAGTGTTCCAAAAGTTATCTCTATGGCTCAATCAATACACGGTAAAAATCACTACTACAAGCATCGGTTGAACAAGACACTGTTAATAACAAGCAAAACGCTAGGTCCTAGGATAATCTAATTTGATTGTACGTTAAAATATATACATATTGCATATATAACATATATTTTTTTGTATTCCTTGCTTTCCAATAATAAAAGTTCTCATTCCATACAAATATAACAAGCTACCAGTTACAAGGAGAATAAACAGCATATGCTGTCTCCGTCTTACAAAAGCGTAACATGGCAAATTGTACGTTCTGAATAATCTATATACTAGGGTATGTTTAATATAAGAACATTTATCAATTTTAGAAATAAAAGTATTATCTAGTGAACCTTATAAGTTTTTTTTAAATTTAAATTTCAAATTATTCAGAACGTACAATTTGCTATGTTATGGCTTTGTAAGATAGAGACATCGCATGCGGGTGTAATGTCCTCTTAATCAATTTCTACTGTATCTAAGTATGGTATTTTCGTTTTTGGGTAGCAATCTATAAGAAAATTGTTATAAATTATACACATCTAGTGAAAATAATTATATAATAGGTATATTGATAAAAGAAATTTTCACTATTTTTATGTAAAATTTTAACATATGAAATTATTCAAAAACTTTGAGATAATTTTTTTTTGGTACAAAATTAAATAAGTTTTTTACTCTTACGTTTTATTTTTGATGATTAATTATTCTTAAACAATTCCCATCCTAGCCATGCCCAAAGTTGAAAAAAATAATAGACCGGAACAATTAAGACACACAAAATAATATAATATTCAACACTAGAGAAATCCATAAGACAGCTTGCTTAAAATCTGCAAAAAATATAATTAAATATAATAAACAGACAAAACTATAATTAATCATATACCTACCACTATAGGCGCAATTTGGCTTAAATGTATGGGGGTGCTAGATTAATGTCTACTTAAGTGATCAGTGGGGGCCTTGCCCCCCACACCCCCCTCTATTCGTACAACTTAAACCTTAATTGTATACACTTTCACATTAATCATAATATAAATAATTACCTATAACATAATAGACTTCAAAATATATTATTATTCTGATAGGTACCTATGTATTATTATTATTATTATTATGAAAATGATAAGGTCTTGGAAATAAATGTATCCAAAAATAAATGTGACATAATATTATAGTCAATAAAAATTTGATGATGCTGTCAAAAAATTGGCCTATGCCTACCACACCCATGACTTAACTTAATAGTTTCAAAGATATAATATAGTTATTAGTAGGTATTAAATTATATCTAAAGAAAAATACGAAAATTATATTTTTATTATCTATAGAAAATGTATCTAAAATGAATTGTTTTTGACAAAACAAAAATACTTTGAAAATACTTTTTTATGATATTCAAAAATTGTATCTTAAATTCAAGAACTAAAAATTATAATAAAATATTCAATAAATTTATCAAACATTATTAATTCTTCAACATAAAACTGTAGAACGTGCTAAAATAAAATATATTGAGAAATATGCCCCATAAATTTAAATTGTTCATGCATATCTAAGATTGTATTAGTTGCACTAATAAAATCAAAAACAAATACTTACTTTGATGAGAAACTCAATTAGTTTTCCATAAAATTTGAGTATTAGAATCCGGAAGTAGTGAAATTAAACAATACTTTATGCACCAAGAAAATTCAAAACTACAACACTCTTAACTTATTTGGTATTTACTGAGATTCTAAACTATACTAGCTAATCTAACTATTTAACCATAAGGTATACAGTGCCTTACTTTAACTATTAATTGTCATTATCTTCGTACATATTCTGATATTCAAAATTCAAAAGTTTTGTTTGACTAGATTGACAGTTTAATTTTTGACATTACGTATTATTTACATTTAATATCTATTTAAATAATAAATAATCACTATTTACGTTATCTATAATCATATTATGAAATTTACCTATTCCGGCTATAGAGATAACATAAGGTATCAATGGTTTATACCAACAACTGTATACTCAAGATTTATACCACAATATCAAATAAATAGATAGTAGCATCGCAAAGCCATGATAAGAAGGCGAAAAACCGGGAAAACCTCATAAACATAAAGCAAATTGAACTGTAGAGTGCAAATCACAGTACAGTGACCAAAGCAAGTAAGCAACTCGCGGCCGCTTTAAACACAAGTCGGTGACTAAAAGAAATTTTAAATTGTAATTTTTTTTAACTACTGTGCAAAAATAAAATAACATGGAATCCGTGACTATACCTACACGGGCGTATGTTAACGGTTCTTTCCTGCAGAAATTCACCGACAAGGCCGTAACATTAATCGGAAACGTGTTGAAGGTATAGTACATAACATTATAACATGACACTTGAATTCAAATGTTTGTTTTCTTAGGTGAGTCCCGATGGTAAATCCTTAACAATGCAAACAACAGACGACCAAGTGGTGACCGTTAATTTTCATGAACCGATTGACAGTGCTCTAGACGGATGGGTAGAAGTGCATGGTTTGGCCAAAGATAAAGGAACTGTAGCTGGAGAAAGTTACTACAACTTACCATCATCAATAACTGATGATTTTGGTAAGTACACAATCCATGAATATTTGGAACGGTAATCCCATCATAAACATAAAGTATAGATTTTATCAAACCTCCCAAAAACGGCCTTAACGAAGGGGTTCAGTATAATGTATATCGACACCTTTCCTTTAAATATGAACCTATGAAAAAATATAGCCAATCCTACCAACTACAGAGCCAAAACAGTTCTAGTAAGGGCCAGAATTGAATTTGATGTCCCTCAACATTGAGGGGCTTACGTTCTGACACATGACTAACAAATTTGCTTACTTAGAAATATATTTCTTAGATGTTTCACTAATTTATCATTAATATTATAATCTAGAACTAAAATTTATGAAAAACTCATTGTTATTATTTTATTTTTCACTAATTCAATTTGTGGAAGTAGTTATGGATAGTTTGAAGCAGAGGAGTGCTGAATAGTAATTTTTTGAGGCAATTGCCTCAGGGAAAATTTGGATAGGTGGGTGGGTGTGTTAGTATAGATTTGCAACTTATACCTAAAAAAACTTAATAATATTTATTATATTGAATAATAAAAAAAAAATAGTGAAAAAACTGTTGGTGGTGGGGAGGGGGATCAAATTGTATAGTTTGCCTCAGGTCTGCTTGTCAGTTCAGCACGCCACTGGTTTGAAGTTATCTCTTTAAAATCAACAATTGATGATTTTATCTGAAGGTTTTTTTATATTTTTTTAGATAAACCACAATTTAATGAAGCAGTTTCACTTATATTCAGCCTATCAAACCCCTTGAAGTAATGAAGAGAAATGAATCGTAGATTCAGACTTAAATAATATTTTTTTTTGTATTTACGTACTGATATTCTTAATTGTCTTAATAATTATTTTCTAAGAAAGATAATTACTTCTTCATTTTTTTAAATAATATGTTGTCACAATATCTAATTTTGTTTGGAAAATTACATGGTACAAATTAACACTATTTTAGATAAGTAAGAAGATCAAACTATTTCATTGATTTAATATTGAAAACCTTTCATAATTTGTAATAAAGGAACTCATAGCCATGTATTGTTATGTACAAATCTACCTAATGCCAAAAATATTAAAATAAAAAAAAATGAATTTTCATAAGATATATATGTATTTTTGTTACCTGTTTACTTGACTTTTAAGACTAGGATACTAGACTATACTTGCAACAAATATATTTAAAAAACGACCAATATGCATAGATATTAGACATATGTTGATGCGGCATTGTCTATCTACACTGTGCATAGGTCTTGATATTGGTTTCAGTTTTGGATCAACGCAGAATCTTTATATTTAATATCTATTAATATAAGACACAGTACATATAAATATTGTAAAAGAAATTTGTACTTAAAATCATTTAAACTAATGGATTAAAAATAATCTTTTTGAATATTTAATCTACTAGCTGATAATAACTGCATGTGATTAAAAACACTATTTAACTATATAATTATAAAACAAAAATATTGTTTATTAACATATCTTAGAATTTAAATATTTGTTGCAATAGAGCAACATTTTTTGTATTCAATCATGGAAAATTAAATACATTACATTTTTGTAAATCCAAAAAAATATACCTTATCTATATTATATACATATTTTAAGTCAACCAAATTTTATATCACTTTAAATATAAATTTTTAACGTCAAAAAAGTCGTTTTTGAATAATATAAGCAATAACACATAAAAAAAATGCAAAAGCAAACATAATAATAATTTTGTCAGTTGTTTCACGTTGTCCATACTTGTTTAAAAGTTTTTCAGACTGAGTTAATGCTCCTTTGGCATTTTTAATCTCACTACTTATATTAGATACAGTTGAAGATGACTTTACTGAAAATGAATAAAAAAAAACAGAATTAATTCTAGTTGACAAATACAAAATTATTTAATATTATGAACTAACAAAGAGTTTCAAGAGTGTCTAAGCTTTGTTGAGATGTGCTTGCTAGTTGTCTACTGACTGATAATAGTTGATTGGTAACGGTTGATGACTGTTTTAATAAATTTTCTTTATCCATTTTCAATCTTAAACAAAATATTGTTAAAAAAAAAATGAGTTACCAATATTATTAATTTGTTAAGACAGTAAAAACTATTTAACTATAAAAAATGTTGTTAATAAGCGATAACTAATTATTATAAAATTATGAAAGTGAATTCTTAACTATAACAACAGTAAGTATTAAAATACTTTCATAGATATTAAATTATTAAAAATAAGTAACATACTTAAATACTAATCAAAATTAATACTTTTATTTTTATATTTTATTCTCTGCTAAAGTACAACTTACTTATGTCGCACTTGTTCTTCTTTACTTGTACCTAACAACTGTTCACTAGATTTTTTGTGAATCCTCGCCATACATTCTACATTTGCCTTTCTGAATGAAGCAATGTTACTATGCAATTGCAATAAACAATAGTAAATATTAATTATAAAGTTATATTTTTAAAAATTAAGTACAATTAAATCAGTATATTTTATAGATATCTCCCAATAACAGAAACCGTATAAAAATGTTAATAATAAACATTACAATGTAATCCTACAAACTATAATCTCTGTTTAATATCCTTAGCAAAAGGTTTAACACTTTTAGGCCTAGTTCACATGAGAGCTGTTAAACGCGCGTTTAGAAAATTTACACAGGATGAATGACGACGCGAGTTAACGCGTTTCAACGCGTCGGAAAGCTGTAAACATGCGTTATAATACAGCTGCATTCATTATTGTAAACGCTCTTCATGTGAACCTAGCCTTAAAGCATCAAATATAAATTATGTATAAAATAATTAATTGTATTCATATATTTTCGCACAATAATATTGTATCAAAATAGAAATATAGAAGTTACAGAATTATACTCATATAAATAACTTAAAATTGTATGATTTTATGGAACTTTTCTACTTTACGGAATACCATTTTTAAGAGCTTGGTGATGCCCAGGTTGCCACTTGCTCGCTGCACTCGGACAAAAAAATCGACAAGATCTATCCCTCGACTTACTATGCAACACCACCTCTAGTTGGTCACAGGGTAACCGCCGTATATCCACTCTTATCATTTTCTACTATTTATATACTAACTTTGAAGTGTTGTAACTTCGAAAGTATGCCCGAGCGCCAAATTCTGACTTCACCATTGTTTTCAGTGTACTTAACTACCTACATCAGTTTCAAAAAGAAAAATGGGTGTATTGTAAAGTAGAAATATACTGATTTTATTTAAATAGGTAGTGCTCATATTTCAAATACTATGTTTAGTATATAAGGTTAAGCTTCACTTTAAATTACCTAGTTAAATATTCTCTCTGATTGCGGGCTTCTTCTACAACTTCTGATCGTTCTTGTTGACTTTCCGCTTCTCGAGCATACAGCTCTAAGTTTTCTATTAGATTTCTAAATACATTAATTTGATTTCTACCATCAGCATTTAATTGTGTTAGAGATTCAATAGGTCCATCACACGAATATATGTCCTACATTTTAAATCATAATAAATAAGTTTAAGTATATGTTTGAAAACAGTACAGTACCGTTAACAAATTACCTGTATTATAGACTTTAATGTCACATTTGTGTTTACTATGCATTCTCTGACAGTGCTTAATTCTTTTAGCATCTTGAAATATAATAATTTAAACAACACAGTAGGTAGTGACGTTCTACACAAGCTTTAATTAAATAAACAAACAGACAAACCAATAAAAATTACTCAAAGAACAATGTCCCTATTTCTTAATAGAAAAAATAAACTATAAAAACTATCTAAAATTATCGAAACGCATCAAGAACGACTTAAATAATTATAATTTTCAATAAATCACTAGATCGGGAATTAAACATAGTAATTAATAATTATAATTAAATGTAAGTCTCTTAATCGTGTGTAATAGATAATTTTATAAAAAAGAAAAACTCAATTTAGCTTTGAATTTATTATGTGAGTGATGTCATCATAAATCATAATATGAGTTGTAAGTTGTAACACGATTCAAGTTATACACTTATATTATTATCATTATGTATACTGGTTTTATCATATTTATTTTAATCAACGACGTTATCAAAAGATAAGAGAATTTATTGATACGAATTATACACCTAACCATGGTATAAGCTATGACAAGAATATCTAGTTACCCGAATGATAAGACGATGGAATATGGAAGACGGGCTTGTTCAAGGAATCATAATTTACCTTGGGCTTATTGGATTGAATATTTTAACTATATTTAAGGCTTAAGCCATGAATAGAATTATAGATTCCCAGTGGGCAGTGACCCAAGTACCCAGTCTTCTAGATTGAGAAGATCCCTCTAGGTAATTGGTTTTGTATTAAAAGCTTGAGGTTTACGAAAAAAATCACTGATTTTCTCTGCCAAAGTGTAAGTTGTGGTGGTTCTGGATTGTGGAAACGCAAAACAGAAGAGCTGACTTATTGTTGTAGATATAAAAAATAAACAGGTTTTGAAGAAATTCTTATAATCCACTAACAAGGAAGACATCAATTGAATTTGGATTTATGTTTCATGTACTGGATTGATAATTGGGAGGTGAAAGGTTTATGGTTCGGAGGTAGAAGAACAGCATCATTAAGAATCATGGTGTTCGTATTCCTAGAGAAAAATTAGTAGAAAATGTGTCACTATGGTGCTTAAAAACACATTGAGAATAATTTAATATCCCTTATATTCTAAAATAGTTATTGTTACCATTTATAGATTATTAACTCATTTACATTGCCAGTAGTCTGATTTGAATCATAAAGTAATCACTACCGTCTAGCATGAGTGACAAGTGGCAGTCATATCTGCATTGTTTAAAGTCTTGTTTCAACTTCGTACTCTATTAGTTGTGGTAATCTTCCATGTACTATTCTAGTAGCCTCAAGAACAGGGTTAAAGTGTACTGTATAACATTATTACTATTTCAAATTTTTAAGAGGATGCGTCAGCCACATGTGTTGTCTCTGCCTTAACACATACGACATAGAAAATTGTTGTTTACCAGTTACAACAGTGTGCGGTCAGCTTAGATATTAAGAGTGATTTGAACTATTATGAAACTTTAACGTGTTTTTCATTTTTTAGAATATTCTAATTTTTTTAGGTGAATTATGAGTAGAGCTCAGATTTAAATACCCTAAAAATATAAAAAAATGCATTTAATATGTAAGATTGTGTAGGTACGTTTAAATATCAAATAATAAGTAAAAAATATCAGCTAATTGATTGGTGTGAGTGATATAAAGATTAATTTCAGCCTTGTACAATTTAAAACCAGATTACCTGATATTATATAGTTTAAAATGAAAATTATTTTTATTACGTAGTACTATGTTTATTGTTTATATTTCAATGGAGTAAATTTTTTTAGTCATAATACGAGAAATAGTTAAAAATGTCTTAAAAAAATTTTAAAATGCCCAAAAATTTTGGGGTTACAACATGGAGTACATTTAACAAATTTGTAGCTTGAAAAGCATTGTGTAAGATTATCCAAAAAAAAAATATACAATTGCATTGAAACCCTAGCCTTACTTATTAGCATATTCAAGTATTAATATTTTATGTACTCATGGGGGAAAATGTAAAATAGTTAATTTCGAGTAGACCAGTATTTTATGATAAACTCTAATCTGTTTTAAAAATTCTTATTGTTTCACTAAATTCTTTAATATGTTGGAACTAAAAAACAACAAATTGCCTAGTTTTATGTGTTAAACAGAGACAGTTAATTATTAAGTAATCCCATTCAAATATATGTTATTTTAACAATACAACCTAGAAAACATTTTAGCATAATCTCTATAACGTACAGTAATGTACACATTTCTTTTTATGTATATTATACATATATAAATAATATACATGTATACATAGGTAAAACACTAAAATATGAACAAAATTAAATCCTTAAATTAAGTTAACTTTTACACTGAAGGAAACAATATACTTGTGAATAAAATAAATACATATCGCCCAAGTAAATTCAATAAAAGTCAATAGTTTATCAATAAAAATAATTACTCATTAATACTTCTTAAGTTATGTGAACATTATTGTCATAAATTATAGTTCAACAATGATGAACACAATATCTTACAAAATTCTGAAATTATTTTACTATATATTTTATATATGCATCTATTTATGAAAATTGAATAATTCAAAAACAATAAAATAGGAGTCAAAGTAAAAAATAACATTAAATGCAACTTAAAGTAATAATAAAAATGAGTTATAGTTTTTTATTTTTATTTAATACATAAACGACATTTATTTATATATAATTATTTTAATTTAAAAGTAAGTTTCTGTATCACCTAATACTTAACTTTGAAAAAAAACATATATATATTTATATTTATATGTATGTATATATATAATAAAATATAAATACATATATATTATATGAAGTACGACTTATTTGAATTGACAATACATACGAGGGCGTGTATTTTCAAAATAGTTGGTTTCCATAATAATAAAAGTCAATGAGAGGAATTAATAATAATAATAATAATAATAATAAAAAAGAGAGATGGGAGTATATCAGTTTTGGCCACTCCACTCCACAAAATAGAGGAAGGCGCGATTTATATACATATTTTTTTTTAATGCTATATAATTACGGCAAATAAAAAATAATACAAAATCGCATTTTATATAGAGGGGCCAGGAGGGTTAAAGGATAAGGGATCCATTGTTTAGTTTTAATTTTAGCGATTACCTGAAACAAAAATTGTTGTACATTATGATGTAATACACTAAAAAAAAAATATATAAAATTATACACTTCATGTGAGAGATTTTCTTTTAAATATTTGTGCACAATTTTGAAAATTGAAAAATAAAAAGATTTGAATTTCAGAGTTGACATTGCTTTAATTAGTTGCTGAATTGCAAAATATTTATATCAATATATAAATTCAAAGCTAAAATTAAAGTACATGAAGGCTCAGTTCTTGCTCGCCTGGTTCGCAGTAGCTAGAAAAATATTAACACACATTTTTTTTCTCTCAAGTTTTTTGTGTTATTATTAAATTATGTTAGCTATAGTAAAAAAAATTACGATTGAAAAATTGAACAAACTGTGAAAGAGAAATAATAAAATCGGTAATCATTGGAAATTAAAATACATCAGAATATTATAATTACAGATGTTTATTTTTTAATATTTCAGTTTGTTTATTGAACAAAGATCATAATTTTTTTCCATTAACATTTTATTTGTTCATGTTTATGGGTTACCTAGGGTAGCTGACGTCTGGGGGGGAAATGGTTGTGGTCCACCAGCTGCAGCCGCGCCGGACACAGGTGAGCCGCCTTGTGGTACAGCAGCACTTTGTCCATCATTATTGTACTCCTTTTGTTTCAACATGGTCCAATCAAAGATGTAATCATATTGGTGATTTAACGTTCTAAATAGAATGCGGAATAATTGTCTCAAGTACATATAGTCTGGTGATTCTTCAAATCTTAAACCTCTGCTGTAGTTTAGGAACATGGCAAATTCTGCTGGCAGTCCCTAAATTAAAAATAATCAATTAAAGAGGTTATTTAAGAGTTTTATGTTGACTAATTATTAATATAGAAAATAATGTTTAGTATTAAAATGTATTTAATTGCATAACTATAATTATGAGTTAAAATATTGCAATGTAAATCGTAAATCGTAATTATATACATTACGTATTAATTGTATTATTTTTTAAATTAATGAAAAAATATATACAAATACTATACAGTATGATTCTTGTAACAGTGAACACTTCAAAATACAAAATTTCAAAATGCTAGTATTCCAAATTATTTTAATTTTCTAAAAAAGTTAACACTTGAAAATAATGAATGTTTGGTTTTAAAAGAATCATCTAATATAAAATAAAAAAAAAAAGCTTCTGTATAAATAAATTTCCTCTCAACTATTAATCAACACAATAATAAAATTAATAAACTAAATTTATAATTTATACTATAAAAACAAATCTGAAGATTATTAAATTCTAAAATTATAGTTTTGTACTCTATCTTAAAATAGTTAAGGGTAAGATACTCAAGTTTAAAATTGAAAAGACAGTATTATATGTATACCTAGTGATACATTTTATATGATACTCATTCTAGTGGGCCACTGTAATGGATGTATAAAATTTGAATTCAGTGATATAGATGGTTTGACAGATATATTTCATATATTATCTTTTATATTTTTCATCTGCTATTATAAAAACTTATAAGGAACCTTATATTAAATTTTAAAGCTTTTTAAACAAACAAATTTTTTGAAAATTATATGGTGTATAGAAAGTGCTAATATAAACATTCGGTGAAAAAATCATGTATCTCTTTTAGTTAGGTGATCCAGACAAATACAGGTATTGCACAAAAATTCCCGTTTTCCATAATTTTGTCTTTGTGTTTCTGACTCTTTTGAGAAAAATATTGAGAATTTTCACCTCTCTGATGCAACAACTAAATTCACTTCCTCGCCAGTAAAGATACTGAAGTTGAAAATCAAAGCATTATTTATCATGTACAGACAGTACACACAAAAAATAAATAAATAAAAACCACAAATCATTGTAAAATCAATACATTCATTTCTCCATTCAGAATCTAATATGAGTACGTATTAAAAATATATTACCTTGCATAGGAATTCGACAGGTGTTGACATTTTTTTCTCACTAATTTTTTCATATTTCTGCCTTTTAGTTGCTGCCTAAAATAATTTAATAATATTAATTTATAAAATTATTAATACACTATTGTTATTATCAAATGTATTTTAAACAAACATGCACAGTCAAAATATTATTATTATACCTTTAATCCTTGCCATGGCAAACATCCTTTATTAAAATACATAAGTACATATCCCAAGGATTCAATATCATCCCGACGGCTAAAATTTAAAAAAAGAAATTTAATTTAATAACATTTAAGGTCTAAATATTCTACTATCACCGTTCTAATTACCTCTGTTCAATTCCTAAATGAGCATTGATAGAGGCATAACGGGCTGTTCCTGTAAGATTTTTATCCTCACGGTACGAAATATGCGTTCTTGTACGCATATCTCTATATTTTTTAGCCAATCCAAAATCAATAAGAAACAACTAAAAATAAAGAATTTTATTTATATTTAATGAAATTTATACAGAATGATAACAGAATGATATAGTTTACTTTATTGCAATGACGTCCAATTCCCATAAGAAAGTTGTCCGGTTTAATATCACGATGAATAAAACTTTTACAGTGTACATACTCGATACGGCTGATCATTTGATCGGCAAGCATAAGCACTGTTTTAAGTGTAAACCGCCGTGAACAAAAATTGAATAGGTCTTCCAATGATGGACCCAGTAAGTCCATCACTAAGATGTTGTAGTTCCTCTCTAATCCGAACCATCTAAAACCAAAAAAATAATCAGTTAAAAACATACTTTGAGATTTTATTTTTTTATCTATCTTTATTAGAAATCATATTTTCAAATTTCTATATCTAACTTTCTTTAGGTATTACCTATTAAATTTTATCTTATTAAAGTTATTACCTTTTATATTACTTTAATGTTTACAATTTTTTTCATCACTATCGTCAAACTTAAATGTAAGAACATTATCTGTGTTCTCTCGTTGGTTTTTTACGTTATTTTTATTTTTAAGTGAATCATAAGCATTTTTAAATATTAATATTTTACATGCACATAATTTACTTAAAATTAAAATATCGTAAAAAACTAACGGGAGAACATAGATAATTGTTGGTCAATTGAGAATATTTCCAATTATTTTGGGAATTATATTAGGAATGTGTAGAAAATTCTAATATAAATATTTTGTAAAAAACCCAAATCCATCTATGGTTATTCATTTTTGAACAAAAAAATAAAATAGATTTAGTCAAAAACTGGTTTTGAGTAAATATTCTTGTTATTCTGTACAATTGTGCATTTTTATGTTTTGCCTGATTATATATTATTATTACTATATATTATTAATGTATGTTATACTTATAATTATTTATATTTTATATACATATTAATATTTTATTTGCATGTAGTTATGTACAGAATTTAATACAAGGGATACTTTTTCAAACCGCATGATAAATAGGTACACAAATATTTTATACAACGATAAAATTAATATTATGATAAATTCAAAAATCTATAGAGGTCAAAGATGTATTTTATGGTGACAAAAGTCGAAAAAAGTGAAACCCGCCTGAAAATAGAAAACGAAACCAGCGTTTTATAGGCGTGGTATATTTTCCTCGCGTCTCTATTATACGCAACTCCGCCCGGTGACCTATAAACCTAATTTCCTACTTGCATCATCAAGACGGACCCAAATAATCGTCCACCCTTAAAATTGTCTCACGTTCCAATTAATTAATAATCGTACTTTTCCAAAATGCGATAATAATTAGACATAATAATGAATTACATTTTTTATTTTTTTTCCGTGTCGAGGGAGACATCAAATTTAATGTATAAATTGTATGGAAAGAACCTCAACGCCGTACACCCGAGGCAACGTAGTGAGATCATCACTAAACGGCAAATCTTTCCACCACGGGGCATAGGTCTTTTACAATAACTAATAATGAACAATGGAATTTCAATTTTAAATATTGGATTATTTTAAGTAGATATTTGCAATCTCAACTTTACTGAAATGCTTATAATTTTGAAGATGACCAAAAATTATACAAAAGATTAAAGAATATGCCAAACGAAATAATGTAATTATGATTATTGCATCGCGGCAATAGATTGTTTATCCGTTTCACTAGTAATTAGATATTGTGGCAATTATATCTGATTATTCATAATATTATATATTATATTTATATACAAATAAAATAACTAATACACAATACTAATTAAACAACAGTTATACCAGCTTAACCTATAAAAATAATAATAAATTATTTCGAAATTAAGAATTAAGAATTAAGAATTTAGAATGAAATTGCTTATAAATAAAGAACATCCATAATAATATATTTATTAAATACGAAGAATTTCGTAAACAAGGTTAATTATTACCAAATATATCGTAACTCAACATTTTATTTTAAAACTTTTGGAATATCCTTTGTCCAAAAAGTTACAAGGAAACGACCTATTGTTTCTCATTTATATAACATAAATACCATTCAATATTATTCACCTTGTCTGAATTATATATGTATACTGTATAGTATGTGTAATATATAAGTGTATATACATATATACTATTCGATAAACAACATAATATTTCAGTTTTAAACATTTTACATTTACTTTTGAGGTTTCCATTATTTGGATCAAATGTTGCCATAGGAACACGCTGCGCAACCGAAACGGATGACTGATTCAGCATGAATATACTACACTTGGAGGAGACGCCTACGATTTCAAATTATACATACTCATAAACTCATAAGTATAACAAAATAAATACGTGTATCAAATTTGAGTAAAATCTGGTCTTTTTAAAATTATTATTAAAATAAAAATGAAAACTACTTTCGAAATGTATAAGATAGATATAATGATAAATTTTCATTGTTGACGTTATTTTCCCTTAGAAACTAACATATTATGTATGTATGTATTGTGTATGTAGTATATTATATTATACTAGTTCATGAATTCATGATAAAGTAACACTATTTATTTATATTAATTAATTTAATCACCTTAGTACTTAATTTATAATAGTATAATATACAAGGACGAAAACAAATCAAATTTGATAAACTTATTAGTCATTAAATATTGGAATATCTCTAAAAATAATATATTATATATTATATATATATATATTTAAATAAGACTATGATAATAAAATCTATATTAAAATAATCAATTAAACTACAATAAACCTATTTTATCTAAAAGTTATACAGAATTTACCAACAATTTATAAAAATTATTATTTATATAGAAAATAGGGGAAGTCAATCTGCTAGTATACTGTTTAGTAGATTTAAAATGTACCAAGTCATTATAATGGATGTGTTAAATTTAAATACAATGATATAATAGTATGGAGTGCTATTAAATAAATCAGGAAATTGTTCAACATAAAAATAATGTATAGTAATATATTGAGTTTTTTTTTTTGTACAGAATGATATAATTTAGGAATAGTATTTTCTTGAATTAATACAATGTAATCTTACAAACCAGGATGATGTAAAGTACTAAAAAAAAATTACCGAAATCATAGGTATCTGTTAGGAATAATATTATTACTCAGGTCTCTAAAAATCTAAACCGATATTAAATAGGAATATTAATTTACGAGATTGGTATTGATGGCCGATGGGGACAATATTATGCAGGACTGTATTTTTCGGGACTGATAGTAATAAAGTAATCTTATTTTACCGAAAAATACACACAATCTTGACGTTGTGTAAATCTTTGCCGTTACCGCGTCCAGCGGTAATCGCCGACGCTGCAATATGTGGCCTTAATACCCATCCTGTAAAATAGATCTTATTTAATATCGGTCCCCATTTTCCCAGTCCTGACTCCCGAGTAATATTATCCTAATTAATAGTATTCCAGAAACTTATATCATCTAAATTTTTCGATTCTTGTAAATATCGTTTCAAGAAATTAGAAAATATTAAAATAGATAAAATTCTTTAGAAATGTTGTTCTTCTTGGATATTATAATTCCAGCAAATATTTTTCTGAAAAATACTGACCCCTGTATTATTTTCCTAGTTTATATTATGTCTAGAAAAGCAGAAAAAGGAAAAAATGGCAAATCTTACGGATTTTTAATTACAATAAAATCGATTTTATTCAAAAACTGGTTTTGGGACTTTGATAAATATTCCCGTCTGCGGTATTATTGATCTGAGTAAAGTGATGAATGTATTGATTTACAAAAGATTGTTTTAGTGTCCTTAGAAGGAGTAAAAATTCCTTGAAAGTGGTTTTTGGTAGCAAATTAGATCTATTTGGTAGTTTGTGGGTTCAAAAGTAAAAATATTTTGTACTTTTTAGAAAACACCAAAAAATAACGGGATTGCTATTTTGTCATTCTTCTTAATGACATTTTTACCAAATATTCATACTAGAATATACAAGACATTATAAAAAAATTTCATTTTCGAATATGTACCAGTGATAACATGAGTTAGATTTAAATTTACATTTTAAAAAATTTAATATTTATCAAAATCACGAAAAATATCAAATTATATTGTAAATTTGTAATTTTTTTTTAATTATAATATTTCTCATCAGTTTTTGTACCGGAAATTTAATTAATTAATTTTGTGATTATTCAAAAAATTTGAATTGTTGAAAATTCAAATATTCATCTATTACTTAACAGTTAACATACACAATGACATTTTCAAAATATTTAAATCAATTTTTAGCTATTTATGTATTTATACCTATTTACAATGGTTTGGACGTATTGAATAAGTTAATAACAGTTGTTAATATTATAATAATTACCATACCAAATTATGTATTATACGATTTGTTTTTGGCAAAAATTAGTTCAACCTACCATAATATTACTAAAAGAAAAAATAAATTAATAGCAATAAATAAATAATAATATAAGCGGTAGACCGTCTCCACTCATCATTTTTCGTATGGAATTTGATTTATTTTTATTATTTTTCAATTGATTTAACATTGAATTCAAGTTAAACATAAACATTACAGTGACCTATACTCAATGACAAAGAACACTCAACAATTTCTGTATAGCTTAGTGACTAGCGAGTTCCCCGATTTTTATTTTTGTTGATTATTTTGAAAAATATTGGAAAGACAAAGTATTAACTAAATCCTCCAATTTGCTATCAGAAACCACCATCATCAATAAATATAATGAAACGTTTTTACTGCTCTAAAAGCTAAAAACATATACATTGAAAAACTAATACACACAATATGCATTGCTTTGTTCAGAATCTAATAACCTTTTTAGAATTTTTTATTTTTCGCTTCATTACCCTTTGAAAGGGTATTATAATATATCATATATTATATTATCAATACGAATTAAATCAAAACAACTGTTTTGTAAGCTAAGTTATAAATAATTGCAACAGAGTGCAGACCATTAAATGTGTATACACTATACAGTATTACATTATAGTACTATAGAGTACGTACACACTATACACACAGTATAGGACATAGGTAACTATAAAACAAAAACAAGTACTAAATGTCACGTTCATAGACAATAATTAACATTATAAATCAAATAATTCTAAATGATTTGATAGCATAAAATACCATGAACTAACATTTTCATGTTATTTAACGATAAACAAATAAATTAAGAAAAATGATTTAATGAATTATTATTTATTAATATATAATAAAATAAAAGTATTTATAATTAATATCGTACTAAAACAAAATAAAATTACAATATAAATAATAATACAAAAAATAGCCTAAAACTTAATGTTTTGAAAAATATTTAATCTGAACAATTTGTTTGTAAATGTATTGTTAAAGATAATAATATTATGTCAACCTTGTGCAGTGCAGATATAATATTATACCTAGTGACTCAGAATATAAATATAATTATATGGGCCCAATGGATCAATTTTTTAGGGAATTAATTATAATGTTAAACTAATAGAATTCATGGTCATCGAAATGCAAAACTCTAACTATTTAGGTGATATTATGTTAAATATAACCTTGACATTTGAATAATTCAATAATACAGAATATATATACGATGTCCAGGATAACAATTATCATAATATTATGAAGTCAAACCTAGGGTTTTCAAATAGATTTTTAAAAGTTACTTTATTGTGACACAAAAACGTAATAAATTATTTCTAATTAATACATTTTAAACAATAGGCCAAAATAAATAATTGAATTAATATTCCTACGAAATTCCAAATTTGTGAAATAAATAATAATTGACTTCCAAAATGAAATTAACAAAAACCACATAATAACTTTTAACAAAATTAATAATTTTACAGGGGCAAGTTTAATTTTAAATATAATATGATAATATACCATCCAGTTTTTATTGGAATTGTCGACCCCATTTTAAAATTAACAGCCAAGTTCACCCTTAACCGGGATACCTTGCAATATTCTCGGCAATCCTCCAGAGTTCAAGTATTTGATTTGTGATTTTGTTTTTTTTTTTGAAATGTATCTATAATAGCAGCTATATTCCTATATTATTCTCACGGTTTAGTCAGTTTTACGATATCACCACTGAAAACCAGTACGTTCATTCTAGAACATTAGCTCAAAGATAGAGCGTAAAAAGTATCATCGACCAGCATGACTATATCACGCGTACAACAAATGTCAATTAAACGCAGTTGTAGGCACCAGCTATAATATAATATTATGAAGTGCTACTAATGTACATGATTTTTTCACGTAACGGTCTTCTGTTTTATTATCGTCTATTATTGGCCGTTATTAGGCGGTACAGATTTCGCACGTGTAACTGCAGCGTGTGCGTGTTTGTGTGATCGGGGGGGGGTCTGAGGGGTCACACAGGTACGGAACGTTCCGACTAAAATTAAATTCGTTTCGATATCCAGCTCGGGACTCTCGATTTCCTGCCAACGATCAAACGCGAATATTAACACAAACAAACAAACTGTTGAAGAAAAAACCGCGGCCGTCGGTTTCACGGCGACACACGCTGTGGCCGGCCGTGTTGTATCTTGTATATTAGACACGGAACGCATACCGCATATTACGCCGGAGTGCCGGACTGCAGCTGACGGGCCCCAGACGAAGACAATGATAATGGTTTAATGGCCCTACACGGCGACGTTGCCATCTGTTGACCGGAGTAGTAGTAGTCGTACACCAGTACGGCAGTACCACTGGTACGCGCGACGTTGCCGCGTCGTCCGTGCGCAATAGAAAAGTTTCGTGATAGGTATTATTCCGCGGCAATGGTACATAATGTTATTATATTGTATATTTTATATTTTCTGTGTACAGTTACATATTATGTTACTTATTTTATAGTGGCGTCAGTGTGCTGCTCCAGGAGAGAGAGCCGCCGGGAAAACATCGTTACGTAACCAAAATAGTATGACTATACATAGGTACAACGTCGCCTATTGTGTATTCAATCAAAACAAACGTCTAATAAGTAATAACTAATAATACTATTAAATTATAATAGTCTGTTATTGTTATTTATTGGGCGGAGGGGTGGATATTTTACAATATTATCTATTGACTAACATTATTTCGGGCAGTGACGAAACAAACACGATTTTTTAAAATTGTATCATTATGATAGAACACGGACAGTGATTAAATAGATAAGATAACCGCAGGTCATGCATATTAATACTAATTATAAAAAAAAACCTGAAAAACAAACACCATAATAATATATTCATACATTATATCAATATATCATACATTTTAAAATGACAATAATTTGCATTTTTATTTAAAAGTTTAAACCAAAAAGCAATCCTTACAAAATATAATTGTAATACACCAAAATCATAAGACGTCAACAATAATTAAGAAACAATATTTAGGATAGTATACAATCTTGTATTCAGAAACTCAGTACTCAATGTCCATGACGGATTGTAAACTTAATTACACATTTTACTTTTATTTTAGGTAATGGAGCCAGTTTAGACTTGGTTGCTTTTTATTCTATGAAAAAATAAAAGTAATATCGTTTTATATTTATAGATGGATAAAAAACATGAAGCCATATTTTAGTTTTTAATATTATGTTTTGTCTAGTATATAATCCAATAAATGCGTGTACTGAGCCCAGTGCGGCCCACTGCACATATTAATTTATATAATAAAAATTAAATTCTCAATATTTTTTAATTGTATGACGTTCATACAATTAAAATAACTTTTATAATTATTAAAAATAACTTATAGCAGAGACATAACTATAGAGAACGTAATACCCGCATGCGTTGTCTTAAAACGTATAACATATTATGTCATATACCAAATTTTCGTTTGGTAGAACAATTTAAATATTGTGTAGTTAGATTTAATATTAATTATTAGAGTGAATTAATAGAGACAATTAATCCTGGGTAAACACATTATCTTTGTACGTTCGTTTTTTACGATATTTCAATTTAAAAGTGAGATATGAGATATGTATAATATAGCAATTTAAAAATGCTCATACCTTGTTTAAACATTTAAATACTATAAAACGACGTAAAAACATGATATTATTATCACTTTCAAATCTAATCATAAGTCAATTCACTCTAGTATTACTACGCCGTGTCCAAATTAAATGCGTCAGATGCGTCGAAAAACAGCCTGTATTTCGCCGCATCGGACGCAATTGGAACAGCACGGTCAGAATAGAAATCGCACGCACTCGCCGGATTTATTACTTAACACGGCGTTAAACCTACAAATATAAAATTGATTCTTCTGAAAGCAAATTTGCTATATTTATAAAGACCGATATTACAAAATGAGGATTTTGTATCCTCTTTACAGTCTTAAATGATTATATTGAAACAATGACTTAGCCTAACACAAAATATGATAAATTAACATAATATTATATGATAAAACATTTCATTAAAATGTAAAATACCTAATTAAACTGAGAACAATATACTATAATAATATATAATATATAACGATTTTACGAAATAATCCAAAGCAATTTATTTGAATAGATTTATAGATTTAAAACTAATAAGTGTAATATTTATTAATAATTTTCATAGAATCAATAAATTAATTTAATAATCATTAAAAAAAACCCATACATTTACTTTATTAGCTCAAAATGTTCTTACCAACAAAATTTAAAAATTATTATAAATAAGATTTATTTTTATTTTATACTCTATACATTGTACTAAAATATAACCCAACAAACCATAACTTTCAAATAATTAAAAATGGTAGTGTCTACAGACAACAATGTTGATTTAGACTAATTTGTCAAGCATCAATTACGCTTTTCTCAATGGATAAGTAAGGATGGGCTTTATGGCCTCTCAGACTACTTAAGTTGATGTATACAAGATTATTATTTTATTTAAAGCCCGGCCATACCTTAAAAATACATGACATTATTATTTACTAAATAGTTTTTTTAATGTTCAAGAACATATTTTAACTACTTATACTTTTATTTTACATTTCAAGTAAAGTATTAAAAAAAAAAATTATTATTTATATATAGTAAAAATTGCATGATTCACAATCAAAGAATCTATTGAGTATAGACATTGACTTTATAAATAACAGTAGGTTTCTATAACTTTATACCTCTGGGTTTTCGATCACCCTACTTCTTAAAATAACTAGCCATTTTCAGAAATAACCGTTGAGCAAAAATGTTAATCCTTATTTAATTTTCTATAATGTAACTTTAATATATAAATACTTTTGAATTTGAATTGAGTTAGAGGAACCTACAATTAACCTAGATTAATAAAAGGCTAATGTTTCAATGTTTGGGTGTGTGTATGTACCTATGTGTAAGCGATCTACATGTAAGTCTATAGCACCAGTGGATCTGAAATGTAGTACATAGGTAATCCTATATACACAATGATGTGCACCTCGAAGCCCATTTTCCAAATTTTGCATTTTAAAGAAGTGCTTCCACGCGGAGACACAGGGTATAACTATTGATATTGTATTTCATTTTAGACATATAGGTACATAAATATTTGGCTAAAACTTAAAAACTATCCAAATGACTATGCTAAAAATATCGTTAGTTAACATTTAACAGAGTTAAAGACAGGATAATTCCACATTATTTAATTTGTCTTGGGCAAATTAACTTACCTCATATGTGGTATTCCAACTCCTCCTTGTAATACTTTATAAAGTCTGCTTTCATACTGTAGCTGAGGATGGCGAGCTTTTGCACTTTCAAATTTTATTGCCACCTCCTAAAAAATAAATATACATTTTTCAAATTGAATGTAATTACAAGATCTATGATAATAGGTTTAATTGTATCTAAAAAATAATTTAATCATACAAAACCTACTATCTAGATATTAATGTATAAGTTTTAGAATATTAAACAAATAAATCATTAGGTATCTAACTATCGATATTATACATTATTCTCTAGACTTTAATGCTTAAACATTTTTTTTTTTTAAATATGATGATATACAAGTTTGCTAGATTACCTTTCATAGTTCACTCTTTCTAGAATAATGATATATTTTACACAAGTTGTATGTAGAAATATTTAATGTCAAGTCTTTATGAAATTAAACTGGGTGGAATCTTTAGATGTTTCATGTGCTAAACTGGTCTTATGCATTAAACCGCTACTAAGATCACCCAAGTCCATAATTTAAAAAAATGTATAATAAAATAAATGTGGGTAGGTGTTCATTTTAAAATATACAAAAAGTTATTAACATAAATAGTATATAGGTTCTTATAAATGAATAATAAATAATAATATATAAATAAGCTTATTAGGAAGGTATCACTTAGGTAGAATATATACATAGGTAGTATAATATAATATTATTATTATATTTGAGAAAGGATATTATGTTTTTGTTTTATATTTAACACCTTGGACCTGAATACTATAACCAAGGCTTAAATTTCAAGGTTTGATATCAGAACCATAGGAAGGTATATTAAAATCTATTGATACATCAAATTATTTTTTAATAATGGACTGTAGTAGGAACTTGTAACTTTTTAATTACCTGCAAGACGTTTTATAATAAAATTGTTAAAATCTTTAAAATTAAATATAAATTATTATTTTTTTTTTTTTTGTAGAAATTTGCAACACTTAAAATATTGAATTAATACTTTAATACCTAAAGCTTATGAATAAATAGAAGTTCTAAAACTAGGTATATTCAATTATTTAATTAAAATAAAAATAAAATTGTTTAAGAAGAACCAATACACATACCTACAATTATTTTGGAATTTGAAAATAGATTAAAGACTTCTATTTATATCAATATATATATTATATTGTAAAACTTGAAATATTATTTTACTTTCTCATGAACTAAGTCATACTTATTGACCTTCTTGATATGCCTCATTCAAAAAAGAAAATTTGTGTGCAATAATAAAAGAATAGGTACTTAAGCATTGGCACAATTAGGCAGTGGTTTGAGGAGAGTGGCTTAACAGCCCAGTTTATCAGTAGCCCCCCCCCCCCCAGTTTTTTAATCATATTTTAGAATTATCAGGGTATGTGCTGCTGATAGAATTCTTACCTCCCCAGAAAAATGTCTCTAGTGGCGCCTGTGTAGGTTTAGGCCTATAAGTACCTTTTTGTTTCTCGAATATTTTATATAACTAACTCCTGTTAATACTCTTTCAGCATCAATCTATTCTCTTGGAAGACATACCTTAATACATTTCAATAATATTTACTGGGTCCCTGATTTTATTTTTCTATAATATTTACCGCACATACTTTTCACACTGTTATTCCAATCTACTATTGTGCCATAATTTATATAATCATTAATTGTGTATATTCGCATCCAATCTGGTGGTAATGTAGATAATGAAATTGATACTGGCTGTATTCAAGATAGTAGAAAGTACCTACTAATTTTTTCCTTTGATCGTACATTTAATCTAAAAATGAATCTATTCTTAAAATCTTAGATAAAACTTAAGTAATGCACAATCAGGATCTATAATAAATGTTAGTACAAAGCTTTATCCAAACAATTTATCCAGATTGAGAGTAAAAAAATGTACCATGCTTAAAAATTGCAGTAGGATTCAACAATTATATAACTGAAATTATGATAATGTCGAAACCTATTGGGCAGCAGGTGTCCCGAGGCTAAATTCCCTATAGTAAATTTATTTATAAATATAAAATATGCATCAAATTTTAAAATAAAATATGATTAACCTACTTATCATATTCATTGCTCTGTTCACTACAGACAACTCTGAAAAACCGTAGAATATTGAATTTCCTACAAAATGTTTTCACGCAATGCCATAGCGTCACACTATGTTCCCTAAAATATGATGCCAGCGTTGTACATTTAATAATTTATTTTCATCCGCAATAGTGAGTTTGACTGAAAATATTTTTAATTTCTGTTATACTATCTAATCTAAAAAATGTTTCTTTGCAATGTTTTTAATAAGTTTATCTCTAGATTTTAGTAACGTCATCTAGCACAGCATCTCGGTGGTAATTTCTCATTCATATTATTATTGCTAGGCACTCGACTACGTTTAACAGTTATAATTTGTATTCCGTGTTAAATATACAATATATAGGTACATTTCACATAATGACACAGACTAGGAAGTTATGCGTTCAATCGTATTTTCATTTATCTCGTACAAACGAGAACAAACGCTATACAAACACCTAGATAACGCATGTACGGTTTACCAGGTGTCACCGAGTAAATGCTATATTGCTGCGTACTGTGCCCACATACCAAGGGGGTTATATATATATATATATTGATTTCAATCGGGGGCCAACTACCCGTGCAATGACCGACAACAGTCGACGGATTCTCTAGGTAGTAAGTATAATACTTGTATAAGTTTCCAAGTGCCCACTACATTTGCGAGGGGCCACCGTCAGACTTCAATCTCGCTCAAATCATGTAAATACACGAACACATAAATATATAACATGTTGGACGGACGTGCACACGTACAAGTGCACACGCGCGCACAAACAAACACACGGTCGGTGTCGTGTCCACGAATGGTACGGTGTGGTGTATCCACGGGGCCGTTGAAAACGAGGATGACATACAATTACTATTATAAGCTCGACGTATAATATTATTATTATTCTCACCTCGCCGTTGATAACGTTGAGCCCGAGAAATATCTCGCCGAAAGACCCGCTGCCGAGCCTCCGGACGACGCGGTACTTTCCACCGCCTATGTAATCGTGTTTGAACGTACTGGCGACATTCGACATTTTGCGAACGACTTGCCGGACGGTTTACAGCTCCCAAATTTGGTTATCGACGGACGCGTCGGATGTGCCTGGGGGGCGGGAGCGCGCGCAGCTCGTTGCTCGTGTTTCGAGGATGATATTATTTGTACAAACTAGTCGGTCTGCCGATGACTTATCCTAATGTTCACATAACGATCGACGAGACTGGAGAAAATCGACGAAAACAAAAAAAAACAAAAAAAATTATTCCGATTACGTCCGATCGCTTTGTTGTTGTTGGCTCGTCTGACATTAATTTCGCCGCGACTCTAGCGACACTGGCGGTGTACTGGCACGACAGATTTCAAAGAGATCGCGGAAAAAACGGTCCTGCGCCACACTGTAACCACCACCTCCTCGGCGCGCGTACGTTTCAAAGAACTGTTCAATTTCAAGTTTCAACGATCTTCAAATTTCAATATGTTTATATGTAATTCAGGGTTTTTTTTAGTGTGCAGTGAGACACATTTTTTACAGTGCAAAAAAAGAATTTCGGGATGATATATTTTATTGTATATCATAAGACAATAATTGAGTAAACTTAAAAAAAAAATTATAAAGAAATTAGGTACCTACCTAGTCAATTGATTTTTTGTTATTTTTATAAACAATTATTAATAAAAATTACCCATTTCAAGTAAATATTACTTAGTAAGTATTATTACTTATATTTACAAACAAAATACAAAATTATTATTTACAAATGTCAGGCGCGCACCCAGAATTTTTGCTTGGAGGGGGCTTAATAATTTTTCTTTTTCCCTTACACACAAGTAAACAATTAAAACTAATTTTTAAATAACCAATTTTGTAAAAAATCGAACAGACTGAATTATCTAAACGAGATTTTCATGCCACAGACAGTCGAAAGTCATAATTATCATTGTTATCGTAGTTAACAATCAAAGTCGATCGTACGTAATCGTTATTGTATCTATAAATCTAAAAATAATTTTCAACGAAATAAAAATCGACGATAGCCACCGTAGAGTAGGTATATTGATTGTCACAAACCTTATCGCGTAGTATTGAACTATTTTGTATATATTATATGTGTATCTAACATAATAACAAAATTTTAAAAAAAACATTATCATTTATCATTGTTATACTATATTTTCTATAATAATGTGTAGTTTAATGAAAAAATATTTTTTTTTTTTGGGGGGGGGGGGCTTAAGCCCCAAAGCCCCCCCCTTGGGTGCGCCACTGACAAATGTACAATAAAAATAGTGCATTAATATAAAATGATTTATTTGGTAGATATCATTGGACAGTCGAGATTTATATGTTTTTACATATCGTTTCTGAATGCCTATATGCAGTCTTATGAAAGTAAAAAATGTAGATAGTACAGTGTACAGTAAACAGTAGGTATTAGTACTTAGTAGGTACTAAGTATAGCCGGCACAAACTGGTGCCACCCCTGACAGTTCAACGGATAACAGTTTTTAGGGTTTTGTTTACGTAAACAAATTCCCTACTATAACCCAAGAGTGGGAATAAGTTTGTGCAGTCAGAAAAAATCATTAAAAAAAAACCCTGTTATGTATAACTATTATAACTCGTACTAACTACTAACTACTAGTCGTAGTACTCTGGACTACCGACTAGCTATCCAGAAAATACGATTCCTCTCGGTACTCGTTAGTTAGGTATAATATGTAGGTACCTAATCAGTAATCACCAATCATCACTGTATTATAATATATTAGTAAAGTTGGGGGGCATTAACTTGTTAAAAAGTTAACTAACCTAACTAGTTAATTTTATTTGTTTTTAACTTATTAACTTATTTAGATAAAATTTGTATTGTTGTAACTTAACTTTTTATAATCAATACTTAATTATCATTGTCCTGGACTCTGGAGTTCAGTTAATTTTCTTTTCGTGTCATGCGAAATCAATTAGACAATTACTAATTCTTTAACTTTTTTTCGATATTGGTAATTTTGTATTCGAATTATATTTTATAATAATCTAATTTTTTACAATGTTAAACGTCTTGGTAAATTGTTGTGTATAACAAAATACTATACATAGAACTAGCTGTACTTTAGAGTGATAGCTACACTACAATTATACCGAACCTTTCCTGCTCTAAATTATTTAGAGGATAATTTTCGGAATCAAAATTTGAACGTGTTCTTCAGGCTTCTTGAAATATTTAACTTTGTGTTCTAAGGATGATTATCCTATTAAGAGGACGGCTCACCCGCATATGTTGTCTCCGTCTTACAAGTGCGTAACATACCAAATTGTACGCTCAGCAGAACAAGTGTAGCTCCGTTGGTTTAAAAATTAGAGTGAATTTACCTCATATGAAATTTAAAGGTAAGATTATTATTGAGGGAATCTTGTGGGCTTTTTATTATATTTTAATTTTAAAGCGAGTTGTGAGTATTTTAAGATGTACAAACAAATTACAATTTTAAAATACTCATAAGTCGCTTTAAAATTAAAAAAAAAATAAAGAGCCAATGAGATTGCCTAGGTAATTACCTTATAAGGAATATGTTATAAATTATAATATTATATACAAGCCCGGATTAAAGGGGGGCACGGTCCCGGGGCCCATCTTTATCTCCAAAATAGGTATATATTTTTAACGCGTCCAATACAGTTTTCAACAAAAAAAAGGTGCTCTGCTGTACAGTAGGTTACAAGTGGGTCACTGTATAATGGATGATATTAAATTTGAATTGAATGATAAAATATCATTGTATAAGAAAAACGATTCTGAGCGGAGATGGTATGTCAGTCTAGTATCTTTAAGACATATTATATACTTATCTATGGTATTAGAAAAAAAATTGACCTATAATAAATTCCAAATTAATCATATCACAATATCCATTAGGTACTTATATAACTTACGCGTTATACATCAACAACAAACCCTGATACTATCATAGATATATAATAGTGCACTTTAGAAGTTTCAAGTAACCAAGAATAATATTACACAATCACAACAAACTAACTAAAATAGTTATTCTAGGTTTTTTTATGTAATTTCATCCAAATTTCAACTTAAAATGATTATGAAAATAAACTGTAATTATGTATTTTTTAGATTTTTTTGTAACAGAATTAACTACTTCCGTGGAATTTTGTTTTAAATTTTTAATCCTTAGATATAAAAGTTGAACATTTTATAAATTTTTATCTACAAAATAATTATTCAATTTTAAATTTGATAAATTTTGTCAAAATTCGATCTTTAAATGCTTATAAAAAAAATTTTCGCCTATGTATTTTTAATATTTTTCAACTGATATTGTAACAATATATCAGGAGCCTTGTATTAAATTTTTACACATTTTGGCCCAACAGATAAAACTTTATTGATATTTATAAAAGAAAAAAACTAAAAAAATTGAAAACTGTAAATGTCAGTAAACAGCTCAAAAAGAGTCAAAATATTTTCAAAATTGTATGGTGTATAGGAAATGCTAATATAAACATTCAGGGAAAGTTTCATGTACATACAGTTATTCGTTTTTGAATTACAACATAATAAGGAAATCGCTACGTGAGAAATCGAGTGAATATCCAATGTTGTAAAAATTTGAATTTCAAACGCTTATAAAAATTTAATTTGACTTTCTTTTAGTCATTTTTTTTTTTGATAAAGGTAGATAATCTTATGAGGAATCTTGTATTACATTTTCATATCTTAGATTTAAAAAGAAAAATTTTTACGAATTCTTAACTCAAATTAATTTGCTAATTTTCGTGATTTTTTCATATTTTGTCAATTTTTGAACTTTAAATGCTTATAAAAAAAAATGTGACCAAGGATTTTTAATATTTTTCATCTGCCTTTGAAACAATATACTAGGAGCCTTCTATTATATTTTCAAGCCTTTTTAAACAACAAATAAAATTTTATTGATATTTTTAGAAAAAAAATGGAAAATGAAAATGTCCCTAAACAATTCAAAATAAATCAAAATATTTTGAAAATGTTATCGTGTATAGAAAATGCAAATATAAACAACCACAGAAAATTTCATATATCTACGGTAATTTGTTTTAAAATTTAAAGTCGCACCAAAAACCAAATTCAATTTTGTGAAAAATCGATTTTGCGTAAAAATTCCCGTTTTTCCTTAATTTTTCTTTTGTTTTTCTTGGCGCTTTTGAAAATTACTAGGAATTTTGAATTTTGACCTGCCCAAGCACCAACGATATTCACTCTCCAATCTTCCAATTTTTTTTATTTTAACGAAATGTCATATCATTCATCCATAATTTTTTAATAAAAACTCCGTGTACAATGACATAAGTTACACTCTGTATATTTTTTGTATAGTAAACAATTATACAATAATATAAAGTCGTTGATATGTAATGATACAATTATTTTGAAGTTAAAGTTGAAGGGGACCCACTAAGTGTATGGTGTCCCGGGGCCCAATTGATCTTTAATCCGGGCTTTATTATATAATATAAATATATGATACAATATTATACAATATAATATTGTATTAATACAATACATATTCCTACATAATAGTCTTACCTACCTTTAAATCTTATAAGATGTTAATTCACTCTAATTTAATATAAATATTTAAACGAATCACACTGTAATACTAATACATGTAGGTACACAGACGTACCTACATCGTGTAAATATATAGGCGTACATTCTAACAACCCTATATAGCCGTTATACGTACACTATTTCTATTTATACGCTGCATGGCTCATTAATAATTTGATAAATACACGAGTATTATAGGAAATTACTAATGAATGCATATGAGTGTGTGACGCCTAAATCTAGACACAATCGTGTTATCGTGAAATAACTGTTCACTGTGTTTATTTATGAAAACACGTGAACATTGAATAACTATGCGCCTCGAGTATTGACGTATTGACTTACCTATTGTTTTTTTATAGTATATTTATAGTATTAGATATTATTCAATTATTACATAATATGTATACTTATACAGTTATACACAGTTATTCAAATAATCTGGACCTCTATGTAGAACGTAACTGCCGACCCTTGCTTTAGATCAGTGATTCTCAACCTTTTTAGATTTTAAAAAATCTCACACTGTCCCACTCCCCCCCCTTGGATTTTTATATTCTTAAATTTAATAAAATTAAACTCCTTCCTCAAAATTAAAAAGCCCACAAGGTAGCGGTACATCCCAGTATTTCACATTGGGAATAACTATTTTAAATCAATAAAAAAAAAAAAAATAGATAAATAGAAAAATAAATCACCCCATAAATGTGTTTATATAAATAATCTATTTTATTAGAATTTAAAGTGCACGTTAACACACTTACACCGTTACACACATGCCACATGATAAGTATTCATTAAAAAAATAAACACAATAAATTAACTATAGTTCAATAATAATTTTTATTCAATAAATTAATGCCTTATAGATTCAAAAATGTACCACAATTTAAGTATTTGGGTACAATGATCACCCAATCAAACAATATGGAGTATGAAATACTTAAAAGGATCCAAATGGGTAACAAGTGTTATTATGCAATGGATAACTTACTTAAGTCAAGAATTCTCTCAAAGACACTTAAAGTTCAGCTATACACCACACTAATAAAATCTATAGTACTATACGGAGCACAATGTTGGACAGTAAGGAAAAGTGACGAGTCAAAACAGAGTTTTTGAAAGGAAAATATTAAGAAGGATAAATGGACCATGTTGTGACCTGCAAACAGGTGAATGGCGTAAAAGACACAATGTGGAGTTACATCACCTATATAACAGACCAGATATAGTAAGGGAGATAAAAAGAAGATTGGAATGGGCAGGTCATGTATGGAGGAAACCTGATGCTTTGACAAAGACGGTCTTACAAGAGAATCCAAGAGGGAAAAGACCACTAGGAAGACCCCGAATGCGATGGGAGGCTTGTGTCAGGAAGGATGTAGCAGTCTTTCTGCCTGAGGAGGATTGGCATATGCTGGCACCAAATTGTGAAGGGTGGAGGCAGTTATGTTTGGATGTGTGGTCTAAAAGGCAGTAAAAAAAAAAAAAAAAATTAATTGCATTTTAATTGAATTGAATATATTACTTTAATATTAATATAATATTCAATATTAAATTGTACTTATGTTTGATATAAATTAAAAATATTAGCTCCAGGTTTCGGTTTGATAAAATCCTTTAGTTTCCATCATATCTATGTTATTTAAATGTTTATTTTTTGTAAGTATATTTATAAATACATTTTTAACTGCAGTTGGCATGTCTTTTGCATTTCCAGCAACAAATACATAACATTCTTTAGTAGAAAGTAATTTAAATAATTCTTCTTCGTTTTGTTCTAAAATGTGTTGTACATAACTGCAAAAATACAAAGTTATTTATTTTATGATAAATATTCAAGAAATAATTGAAAAATTACATTTTATGATCTTGATCTCTTGAAAATGCAGTATACAATGATAGTTTTTCGTCTGCTACTAGTTTTTCCCAATCATTAACACAATGAAAATCACCCAATCTATTTCTAGCACCAAAATATAAATGTAATGTTTGTGCGTTACCACATTTATTAGCAACAGCTTCATGCACAAAACTTCGAAACGGTGCTACACCAGTACCAGGTCCAATCATTATAACATTACACGACTAAAAATAAATATAAATAAATAAATTTTGTTTAGATTAATAACTAACCATAAATTGATTAATATTTTAATAGTAAAATATTTACTTGACTATATGGAAACTGAAAAGATCCTTTCTGAATCCAAACTGGAATTTTATCACCAATGTTTAAGCTAGCAAGCCATGTAGAACATAAGCCAGTTCGTTTAGCCACTAATTTTGTCTTGTATGTAACAACAGCAACAAGTAAATGTATTTCATTTATGTGTACCTACAAGATAATAAATAAATAATTAAAACTTAAAAACTAAATAATTTTATAAAAAGTTTATTTATAATTTGCTATAGTCATTTTTTAGGGCTTTAACGGTTTGTTTAATGTTCTCGCAAACCACCATAAATATGCTAAATGAAACTTATAGTTGACTACTGTATAATATTATAATACATAATGCTTAAAATATATATTTTAACGGATATTTTAATATTCTGTTAATTGTTATACAGACATGCGTATTGCAAAATGTGTTAAATATATTTTGTAATATAAATTATAAAAAAATAGTATAATCCATTCTTATTCATAAATACTCTTACTATAGGAACATAAAAAAAATAATAAATAAAATATGAGTTCCTTAAAAATAATAAAATAAATGCATGTTCATTGCATAAAACTTAATATTTAGTAAAATTGTATTATTTTAATAATAGATTATGATTTATAATATGCATCATGTACAAAATATTTTACATTATTCATTTCAAATATGATATCTATTATGGGCTACACTCATGACTAAAAACTTTACTCTGTACCAAATAAGAGCGAAACGCGGAGTGACGTCCAGACCATCTGGCCGGGTCTATTCGCTCTATCATTGGTTGCCGTTTTTCGGCCGTATTCGCTGTCAACACTACCCTGCCGCCGCTGCCACAAGCTGGAGTAGCGCTGTCCGTCATGAGCGAGTTCTGACTGGTGCGCTCTTAATGGTACAGAGTATAGACTCTTTTAAACCTTCTCGTTATATTTTAAAAAATGTTCAGGGATTCATCATGGCCAAACAATGCAGGGATGTGCACAAAATATGTCCCCTGCACTTTTGGCAATAATACCTACTTTTAAATATTTTGCATTATGAAATTAAAAAAAAACCATTTCACATCATAAATTAATAATATCGGGAAGCAGAGCCTATATATCCATGTACTCAATCATCTTTACATCAAAGTTCATAATAATTATAAAACAATTTAATCATTTATGTAATTTTATTTATAAATAAAAACTTACAGAAGGTGCTGAAGCAATTGAAAAGGCTCTCGGACGTATCGGAGAAAAAATTTCAAAAAGGTATTCTAAAGATAATTTAGCTGTTGCATGAGGAAAATCGGCCAATACTTCTAGAATAGTTCTTCTTGGACGATTGCAATAGCTATATAGTTCATCTTGTCCTTCAGGGGTAGTGAATTCCTTCAGTTTTTCTTTTTCCAATTCATTATCCGTGAAGTATGACAACAATTGAAATGTATACCTATTTGGTATAATCTGCATAATTGTATTCACCATCAAATATATATAAGTTATTATAACAGAAAAATATTTACATTTAAATCCCAGTAGTATTTAGCACATTGATATAAAGTAAATGGTTTACACAAATTATATGGTATAGGCATATCATTGCTGCATTGTGTCACATTCAGTATTGTGGTAGGATTTAGTTTCATGTTCTTATTATCATTCAGCAATTGAAAGAAATTGTTCACGGATATTTCAGAGTTAACTGGACGAACCATTAAAACATCGCCGGGTGAATAGTTAATACTGTTTTCTGAATATTTAAACTTTAATAATCGTACATCCTAAATAAATGATTTAAAAAACATGATAAATATTATTTATATACAAATTAATATTAATTATAATTAGTAAACTCATGTTGAGAAAAGTGATACATATTGATTAATCTAAATGTATAATTGTAGTCAAATACCTATTAAGATATACTTGCAGATATAAATTGCAGCTTAAAAGGCTAAGATACCAGGAAAAATAGAGCAAACTTGAATCACCGACTTTAGAGTTCAATTAATATATTATTTCTGTCAATGCCGATACAACAGTTATTTTGAAATTATTATTTATAAAGTTTTAATGAAAAATTAGTAAATATAAAATTGTCACTTTTATGCATAATAATTAAAGTTATTATCAGTGGGAGTGTTCATATATTTAAGATGGCAAATCTAAACATAAGCAAGTATATTTCGGCAACTAGAAAGTTTTTATAAATAACATTTTTAAATATAAATTTAATATGATTATGATAATATACATCTTAATTTAAAAGAGGGGTCAAAAATCAGCAAGTCCAAACCTAAATTATTCTCCTTAATATATTTCCAAGTACACTACTATGATGCATAAAAAATAAATTACTTGGAAATGATTTTCAGCTGTGGTTTTTGTGTTTGATAAACAAGTGACTATTGTTGAATTTGGTTTTAATAGGTCATTATTAGGCAACTTGTCACTTGTATGGATGGAAATATTTGAACTTGATGTATGTACATTCCACCTAAATATAATTTTTATTAGTCACAAATTTTGAAAATATGTTATTGATTTATTTTAAAATTTACTTTGGTGGCGGTAATGAATTTCGGTCTATAGGTGTTAATCCATCTGTAAGTGGATGTTTTTCAATTAATACATTCCACAAATTATCTATCCATGGATCAATAACAGCAAATGCTCCGATATCATGTTGGTCATCAGCTAACCCAATATCACATAATGGTTTTCCTCCTAATTGTATAAGCCTTCTGTACAGTTTTTTGGCAACATGATTGAATTTTACATATGAGCTATCTCCCAAACCTAAAACAGCAAACCTACAATATTTGTAAAATTATAATTAATAGTATACAATAACACTTGTTTTTTCAAATAATATTTTAATTTAACACGTTGACTGCGCTTGAATGCCATTAAGTGTACACTTATCAACTTATGTAAAGAAATGCAACATAATAAACTACAAATTTAGTTTTTTTGATTTTGAAAATTTGATAAAATACTACCAAAAATATTAATGTACTCATACAAGAGAGTTTTTTACTTTTCAATTCAATGTAATATGAACCATAAAAACATCTTATTCCAATTCACATGCATAGATACATAACAAATAAAATGTAAAATTACATAAATTCCGATCTCCTTACATGATCAATAAAGTGGCTTTTATTTGAAACGCGCAGTCGCTTACTGCAATTTAATTTTTGGCAGCAGTGTCATCATAGGATAATATTTTTGAACAATTGTAAAAAATTACAAAATCATTGGGGTAAAGTAAACTGCATTATACCTTAAAAAAAGGTGTGCATTCAACGTGTTAACTTTATCTTTAGTACATCAACAGAAAAGTTGCCTTACTCAACATTAGTTAAGGAACTAGAAGGTAAATTTTTTCTTAATAGAAATTTCCAAGTAGCTTTCATATTATCTGGTTGGTCACCTTGTCCAGTAGTTGAACAAACAAAAATAATTTTCTTTTCAAAAATTAGTTTGTCAATGGGATAGTCATCAATTGCAAGAACAGGTCCACTATAATGCAACCTAAACAGTAAACAAAATATATTATTACATTTTAAATCTTATATAATATACAAATAGGTAGGTAAGTTAAACATAAATAAGAACATAAGGTTTGATTAGTTTCCATCATTAAATGTACCTATTCTCATTTCTCACTAAAAAAAATGTTCATATTTATTTTTTCATTTCTTAGCTAACTGCCATATAAATATTAATCACAGTTGAAACAGGGAAAAAAATAAAGAACATAGGTAGTTTGTATACCTATTTGGTAGTTTAATTATCTCCTAGGCTTGAGTGTGTCCAACATTTTTTTTTTCAAATTACTCATTTAATACGACTGAAAAAGTTTATGTACCATTTTGATTCCCTCCAAATCCTTTCAGCAACCTCCTGGGCACATCCAGTTTGACTGCCGTACAATATGAGAAGTCGACGACTGTTGTCCATTATTATGTAGTCTCGGATCACGGTGATGCGAATTTTCTTACCGTGAGAGCATTAAGCTATCGAAGTATTGAATCGTCCAACCGTTATAGCAGAACAACTAATGTAAAAAAATCATGTAAGAATGTGCAACAATAATTAAATTCAAAATAAATATTGTCGTCGTCGACTACGTCGAGACTCGAGTACGCTCAGTCTCTGTTCACGTCGTTGAGTACTCGTTCATGACAAAATAAATCTTTTTAGTCATGTACTGGTTGAGTACTACTTCTTTATCTATGCTCCTTAGGGCTTAGACTAAAGAAGTAAAGAAGTAAGAAACTAAGAACAGTACTCGTTCTCATTATCAGTATAATCGTACCGTCGTTCTGTGGTCGTGCCGATGTTATCTACAGCTGTTACCCTCTAAAGGGCTGTACATACGGTACAATTACAGCGGGCACCACCAATATGATAATTATTGAAATCCGTGATTTCATTGGACATCGCGATCACCGATTCTTTTTCCCTGATACTGCGATCTAGAAATATAATATTACTCTCGAGAAGGTCCGAAGGTGTACGTTTTTTTTTTTATTACTCTTCTACCCTGCAATAATTCATTTTCCTACAATTTTCGCCGTTCAAACACTGTAAGTAATCGACTTCATCGAAATGTCGATTCTTAAAAATGGAATGAAACTACTGATGAACAGAGTAAGTACCATAATAATTAAATGTATTATAATTTACTGTAATATACCTACCGTCTCATTCCCAACAGTTTTCTTACAAAAATTAAAATATTATGTATTGTGTCTTATGTATGTGTATTTTTCGTACAGTCAGCTCAAAATGCATTGGGAAACAAATGTCTCCACACTCCGTCGTCACTGGTATGATTAATCTCTATATTATTTGATTGATTAAAAAACTTTTACAAAATTATTTTGTATTGATTTCTAGGATGCAGCTAAAGCTGTTAGCATCAAGTCACCGATCGCTAGGGCGTTTGCTTCTGGTGAACCAAATGAAGTAAACCGATGAATTCTATAGCCGTGTTTTTATTTTCAACTTAAACAATTTATTTTACAGGATAAATTTTCCAACATGCCAGTTGACCGAATTACATGTACATTGATTCCCGGCGACGGAGTCTATCCTGAACTGATGAACTCCGTCCAAACAGTACTGAAAGCAATTGGGGCTCCTATTGATTTTGAAACCATATTGTTTTCAGAAGTACAGCATTCTAGCAGTGCTAAAGTTGAAGATGTTATCAAATCAATCAATCGCAATAGAATTTGTTTGATGGTATGCTGTCATTGTTTTTTTTTTTTTTTTTAAATATAGTTTACGTCATAAAAATTACATTTATTACATAGGGTGCGTTAATGAGTCCCGATGTTAGCTATTCTGGAGAACTTCAAAATTTACATATGAAACTCAGGAAAGGTTTAGATTTATATTCCAATGTTGTTCATGTAGTTTCATGGCCGGGAGTTGCTTCTAGACATAAAAATATAGACATGGTAATTATTCGTGAACTTACAGAAGGAGAATATTCAGCTCTTGAACATGAATCAGTCGACGTAAGTGATAACTTTTTCATCATTACTTATATAATATGAATTTAATATTTTTATTATTTCTAGGGTGTAGTTGAGTGTTTAAAAATTGTTACTGCTTCAAAATCTCAGAGAATAGCAAAATTTGCTTTTGATTATGCTATTAGAAATAATCGTGAACGTGTTACGTGTGTTCATAAAGCTAACATTATGAAACTTGGAGATGGTTTGTTTTTAAAAAGTTGTTCAGAGGTAAGTTGGTAACCTAATAAATATAAAACTATTTAAATACTTAAAATAATTATACATCTTTCAAATTTAGTGCTATTTTGTTAAACTATGTTTTCTTGTTTTAAGATCAAACAACTATATCCTGGTGTCAACTTTGAAGCTATGATTGTCGATAACTGTACTATGCAGATGGTATCCAATCCTCAACAATTTGATATTCTAGTCATGCCCAATTTATACGGCAACATTTTAGATAACTTGGCGGCTGGTTTAGTAGGTGGAGCAGGTGTTGTTGCTAGCTCTTCCTTCAGTCCTGAATGCGCTGTGTTTGAACCAGTAATAACTATCGTATTTAGTTAGTTAATGATTTGATATTAAACTTTTATAATTATCTTAGGGTGCAAGACACGTATTCCAAACCGCCGTCGGTAAAAATATTGCTAATCCCACTGCAATGTTGATGTGTGCATCTAAAATGTTAAGACATGTTAATCTACAACATTACAGTGAATCCATCAGAAATGCAATTAGGGAAGTGCTTGCTGCAGGAAAAGTGAGTATTGTTAATTTTAATTTAAAATATAATTTTGTATTATAATATGTAAGTTTTGGATTATTTATATAAGTTGAATTTGATTCTCATTTATATTAAAACAATTAAAAAAAATTTTCAGGTGAGAACGAGGGATTTAGGTGGTTCAAGCAGCACTCATGAATTTACTGATGCAGTTATAAAAGCTATTGTTTAAATTATTATTATTTCCTTATTTTTGAGAGTTGAACATTAAATTTTCCTGTAATAATAATTTGTTTTCTCATTTTAGCTTAATTTCATCGGTTGTACACAGTATTAATGAAATAGATTACATAATTTATAAAAAAAATGTATTGTTAAAGTAGACAACAACTTTATCATTAACTTAAATACTTCCTTTCATGTTGTTATTTCATTTATCATTATTTATTAAAGTTGATATTTAAAAAATATTAATATCAAATATTTTGATTATATGTATACTATTTTAAAAGTTTTTTATCAACCATTAGAAATCTAGACACTGTAATTTTGTGTTTTTAATACTTTTAAGACAATTTTATAAATATTGATTTATATGAAATAATATTTATTAAAAAATGTTATAATTAATGCACTAAAACATATTACTATACTATAGTCTAAAATACTATTATTGCTATCATACTGTTATTGTACTTAAAATAATATTAAATAATTGTATTGAAACCTAATGCTTAACTTTAAGAATAGTCCCTTTTATATAAATAAATAATAAATTGCAATTTATTACACACTGTAATCATTTGCATTAGATTATTATCAGTTTTTATTATAAGAATTGATCAGAATAATACCAAGTAATATATTTTATTATCGTAAATTATTTAACAAATTGTTAATTGATGTATTTTAGTATTAAATAAAATATTATTTAGCTATCATTATTCAAGACTTATTATTTAATCACTATTAAAATTCTTTGAAAATAAAATCACTGCAGACTTTATTTTAGCCCCTCCTCATCCTCCACAAAAGATTTCTTGAAACAGTGATCTGTTGTAGTGGTTTTTATAGAATTTCTATAATACATTGTGTTAAAGTCATAATCATAACTCAACTATTAACTACATAAGTCTAGATGCTCTTCGCTTTTGGTAACTATAAAATATTAAAATAAATGTAATTGTTCTACTTTTTACTTATTTTAAAAAAAAATAAGTAAAAGGTATAAAAATTTAAATATAAATGATCTGAAATAGAACCAATCTGACGTCTCAGATACCCATCATTAGCATGTCCTATTTGTGTAAGACATCTTATGACTTGTAATATCGCCATGGCCCATGTTCATATGAGTATTGGCAGCCCGTTAAAAGTCCCAGATATTTAGTTGATTTCCAAATTACTTTAACAATCTTAAATTTTAATAACTTGATTAAACCAAATTTTAGTCCTTATTTCACTACCAAAGACACCAATTAAAGCTGATCCAACTTGATTCAGCCAAAAATGTTGCATGTATCTATCACGGGGTAAGATAGAGATTAGAGACTAAGATCTTACTATTAATTAATATTAGTAGTTAATAAAGCAGTCCGTGAGTTGTCATACCAACACTGCATGAATCTTTAGGTGATAACACAATTAAACCTCTGCCCGCTGGTAATGAAAAGTCCTCCCATCATAGTAATATCATACAAGTAGGAAGTACTTAGCAAATTATTTTGAGTTAAGAATAAAACTGTATGTACATGAAAATTTCTCTCAATATTTTTATTTTTATTTTCTATACATCATAAAAGATTGACTCATTTTTAGTTGTCTATGGACATTCTCAGTTTTCAATTCTTTTAGTTTTTTTTTTTCTATAATTGTCAATACAATTTGATTTGTTGGGTAAAAATGCTTGATAATTTAATACAAGATAATCTGATGTATTGTTATTTGGCAATTGAAAATACATACCTAGGCACAATTTTTTTTATAAACATTTTAAATTTGAGTTTTGACAAAATTTAATAATTATTTTGTAGTTTAAAATTTATAAAAATGTTCAACTTTTGTAGCTAAAGATTAAAAATTGAAAACAAGGTTCCGCACGTAAATATGTTATAA
Source organism: Macrosiphum euphorbiae (assembly GCA_949089665.1). Classification (NCBI taxonomy): domain Eukaryota; kingdom Metazoa; phylum Arthropoda; class Insecta; order Hemiptera; family Aphididae; genus Macrosiphum; species Macrosiphum euphorbiae. The sequence continues at coordinate 33,852,300 of CARXXK010000005.1, forward strand.
TATATAATAATATCATCAAATATAGTTACTTATAATAATATCATAGGTTGACAGACCATCTCCGCTCAGAATCGTTTTTCTTATAATATGATATATACCATTGAATTCAAATTTAATGCAATCCATTATAAAATGACCTACTATAGTAACTCGCTGTACAACAGTCACACTTGCCCACCTTTTTTTTTTTTTTGTAAAAATGTACTATAACGTCTTAAAATGTTATTAAGAAATAGTTTTTAATTATTAATGTATTATTCTCTATATCTGACACAACAGTAGTAAAAAATTACTGTCATCTTCGCCTTCTATCAAGTTTCCACTGTCTAAAGCCGTACTGTGGCAACCGTAGATATAAATGTAGGTACAACAACCATGTGAAAATATAGTATTAAAATAAATAAGTTGATATTCAATAGTCAATTGAGGATTTTTTATTTTATGAATTCATTTTATTGATCTTAAACATCACATAAATAAAAATACACATTTGATCATTTTTTTTTATGCCCAAAGCCACCATTACAGCTAGAGCTAATGGTGCCACCAATAATTTTCATCCACTTTTCACCATTCGATTTAAAAAATCTAAATATCAACCAACTTATCACACTAAATGTCTACATGACCATATACTTTTATTAAATCATAACTAAGTAGTTTCTCGTATTTTTTTTACTTCTTTTATTTATTTGATGTGGTTTTTATCAATTTGTTCAAATATTTAAGTTCTGATATATTCCATGTTAATTTTTTTTTTTTTTTTAAAGTAAAATTTTCATAAAAACATAATTATTGAAAAGAATGTAATTTCATTATTTTCATCACATAATTAAGTCGTAAACATTGATCGTACCAATAAGTATTGATATTTATTCATTTTAATAAGTGTTATTTAGGAATTGTCAAGAGATTAGGTTAGGCACAAGCACATACCCTTCAACCACGTCTATGATCACTCATCAAGTATTCAACATTTATAAATAATTTTTGATATTCAAAAAATCTAAAAATTCCAACATTTACTTATAGGAATTTAATTTCTAGCAATGAAAAGTTTGAATTTTTCATCATTGTTACTCTTTATTAATTAACTTTACTATTTTCTTTAATTCTTCGATAATATACATTTTAAAAAATGTATTAATTTAAATAAATTTAAAGTAAAAAAAAAGTAGGATGAGAATAATTGATATAACAAATCCAACATTAGACAACATGTTATTTTATTGTGAAAAAAAAAAAAATATACAATCTACTTCAATGGAATAAACCTAGAACTGTGAGTGGCACCAATACCAGGCCTTCCGTGCTTAACTGGTTTGTATGTCACACTGAATTCACCCAAATAATGACCAATCATTTCAGGCTGAAAAATAAAGCATATATTATGATAAAATACTATTGCTAAACACAATTATACACAAATAAATTATTTTTATGAGGACTTCGTAGCTGCATGTGTTGTCTCGGTCTCACACACGTACGACTAGGGCCGGATTGGGCCGGTGGGATAACAGGAATTTTCCCGGTGGACCGTTGCTCAAAAATAATTTGATATTATTATATATTTTTTTAAATTGGTACATATATAAATATTTTGTATTTTCTTATCATAACACATGAGTGTGAAAAATTGTTTATATCAAATGCTTAAGATTTTAGATTTTGGTTCAGTTGCCAGTGCTTTCAATGCTTAAAATGAATAACAAAATATAACAAATAAACCTATCTAAATTTTATTTTATATTCATTTAAATTGGCTTTTAATTTTTCTGGGAATTTTATTAAGCATTGTAATATTAGTGTATTCAATTGCATTTTTCTTACTTATTATTGCATTTAAATGTATGCTCTATTTATAACTTAATTTGACATTAATCACACCAATCTATTAATATATCCACGTCTAGCCAGCGAGTAAGTATTTACTTAATTATATTGTACACAATTATTTACCCTTAAAAAGACATTGCTTACTCAGTGTGTTACAACCAAAAGGAATCGAACAATCACAAAAATCTAGCAATTAATAGCAATGATGCATTGCCGTGTCAGCTATAATAGTAGTAAAATATAATATTAATATAGGTATTGAACAAAAAAATTAAAAATAATATTGGCAGGATAATAGGCTGATAAAGTGATAGGTACTATATGAACTACAGGTACAGTTGCATACGTTCAATGTAACGTTATGTTCTTAATTCATAAAAGGAATTTATTTACTTTTTTTTATTTTATTCTTGTGTTGCTTGGTGATTTTGTATTATTTACTTCATTACTGGTTGTTTAAAATGGAAACTAAAAGAGAGGGTGTTGCTGAGAAAACCAGAGAGAAAAAGGAAACTCTTAGACGAAGCGGCAAAGGCCGGGTAAAATATAGATTTCCTGAGCGGAATAGTGGCCCCAGTCTGCATCTCGTACAACAGTTCATTTTAAAATGATCACAACTTACTTAAAAATAATAATATCAATAAAAAAAGCCTGTCTGGCCTTAAATAATAATCTATCTTTAAATATTATAATAGGTCAATCCACTCTAATGCCAAAACTAACAGCACACTATTGTCGTACCTATGTAAGATGGAGACCACAGTGATTACGACATTCTCTTAATAAACAAACTCAGTATAATGAAAAAAGTAAAATTTTCTAACCTTGATTTCAATTTGATTGAAAACTTTTCCATTGTAGACACCAATGATACTACCAACCATTTCAGGAACAATGATCATGTTGCGGAGATGAGTTTTTACAGCTTCAGGTTTTTCCATTGGTGGAGCATCTTTCTTTGCTCGGCGCAATTTCTTCACCAAAGCTGACTCTTTACGCTTAAGACCACCACGTGAGAAACGCCTGCGAGCACGTGAGTGCAACAGTTCGATCAACTGTTCTCTAAAGAACATAATTGTTAGTCAAAATGTTTTATGGATACCAATAGATAATAATTTACCCCTGGATGTCCAAAAGCTGGTCCAAGTCAACGCCGCGGTATGTGAATTTACGGAAAGGCCTTTTAGCCTTGTGTTCAACCTCTGCCTGAAACATACCGTTTAATCTGTAGTTACAACAAACGCATTTACGGTGTGGCAAACAAACATTGATACTAAATTCGTTAAATCAAAGGCAATTACACTCGGGCTTTGACAACGCTTCAAAGGAACCTGGGAGGGGGACTAGTTTAGTAGAATGGCGTACTATTTCCATGACATATTCACTCAAAAGTGTATCCCGGCGTTTTGGACGGGTGGAATGTTTGAAATTCCAAAATTTCATAACATGTTCAATCGTTTGGACGGAAATTTTTTCCCGCGCGAAAGCCAGCCCTCACACCATTCAATTTCGGGGAAAAAAATTATGCTTGTAAAGCGAGCTTCAACTATTTAAAGTGTTCAAAATGTTGGAATTTCACCACGCATTGAAAACGGCGGGATACACTTGTGAGCGAAGATTGAGTGGAAAGAAGGAAAGCGCGTGGGAAAGAATTTTACAACAATTTTACTACAAATGGACCGTACAGAGGATTGCGCACAGGCAAGTCCTCCCTCAAATATGCAAGTTCTCCGAGGGGAGGGAAGTCAGCTTTAGAGACCCGCGTAAGGTAACGTTGTAATTCAATGGTATTGAATTGTAGGTTAAAATGGTTAAATGTACGCGGGAATTTTCTAGGACGTTCGTATCGAAAAGGGTTGAAATTGTAATAAAACAAACTTACGGTGTTTTCAGCCATTTTGAAGCCGGGTGGTTATTTTCACGTCCAACGTGGAAAGCGAAATTAAAGTTTAACTCGAAGTCCCAACTTAAGTACCTAACCTCGCTGCGAAACGAAAAGGAAACCAATCACCCTGCTGCAGCCTGCAGTGTTGCCAGCATTTTAAAACGAGACTACCGTATAGTGCCTTCGAAATTACCGTTTTTTCTCTAAAACTACCGTACGAAATACAATTATATTCGATTCTAGTATTATCAGTTTATCACTAATATTATCATATCATATCCATTGACCATATACCACAGAATAGATGAAACAGATTTCATAAATAGATTTCATCTATTCTGTGCAGTGTGCATATACCATAGAGATAGAGTAATATTACTCTATGCCATATACAGTATACACCACAGCCCACAGATCTAGAAATGAAAAAAGAGGGGGGCTAGACAAAAAAATGTATTTAAAGTACATAAAAGCACGGACATTTAGTTTTGAAATATTTTAAGTACCGAAGTCTTGTCTAGATAGTCCTAGAACTACCTTGGAACCTGTAGCTGCCTAATTTTTGGTTAAGATAGTTTTAGATCTTATACACTGTACTACTGCAGTATGCCCAGCGCGATATGGAATTTCCCGCCATAGGTACCTATAATTTTTTTTAAAAGTCATCAAACTATGTTCATAAAAAAAACAACCCCATTTTCTATAAGCTCAAGTTCATCAGACATTGCTTTACCTATTTGATAATAAATCTATTTAATTTTTTTGCATTTTTCATGCAAATAACTATAAATCGTTTTGTCCTTTCCAAATATTATTTATCATATTTTTGTATAACCCATCAATTATTTTGCTTTTTTATATTTTATATATTGCGTTATATTATACTATACCTAAACCTCTTGTTTTTGATACGTGATTATACCTAATAATTATTGTAGCAGTATATTTTTGTATTATATGATTACAATATTATATTTATTCATTCTATATTAGATTGTTTGGACATTATTGCGTATGACGTTCAAAATACATGATTGCAATAAACTAATAAACGTCTACATGCAGCGATCCAGTGGCGTATATATGAAATATTTTCGCTATGGGCCAATTATCACTACCTAGTCAAGCAAAGTATATAATAATATTAAATATACCTACTCGTTGAAGTCGACTACGCTAGCTGGAAAAATGTGAATTATGTGAAATGGACAACGGATATTGGGTTAGATCTTGAAAGTGAATTTATTATCGCATTAATATAATTATTGTTATTATTATGTCATCGTTGATGTAGTCATCGAACGCATTGTATTGGCAATTGAAAGCTCATCAATTTTTGCCCGATGGTGGGTCGGTGGCACGGATTAATATATTAATTAAATAATTAATTTAATAATTAATCCGTGGTCGCCGGTCGGTGGGTGTAACGGGCCACTGGAAAAATAACATATTATTTTTATATAAATGTTACATGTCGTCCCCGACTTCTAGTTACAGCCATAGACGATTAACCGTGACTTTATAGGTAATTTTAACATTTTGGCAAAGGCTCGAGATTCCGCAAAAATTCAAAATCAACAATTGAACTACGGATTATATGAAAATATAATGTTATTTTAATATAACCCGTGGATGAACGATGACAAAATAAATTAAATCTACGTACCTACTGTATTATTTTTGCCTTTTTCTGCATTCGATAAATACTGCTTATTCTGTTGATTTTCATTATATTTTTCGTTCAATTGTTGTTTTAATTACTTCATTATATTTAATTGTCGAGCAACTATGCCAAACAATGTTTTTTTATTTGGTTGCAATAGTAATTAGGTATAAATGACCAGTGTTTACTATTCTGAAAGACAAAGTTCTTACGAGGACGTTACACCCGCATGACGTGTTGCCTCCGTCTTACAAAATGTACAACATAGCAAAAACTGTTTTGGACAACTTTTATCTTTCTGCGTTAGTGGCTCCAATATTTCTGAATATATGGTAGAAAATTAGCTACTCAACAGAGTGCCTATATTTTAGATAACATAAATACAATAAAAGTTTTTTATTTTTAAACATTTCGTTTTTTTTCATTTGCTTATAAAAAATGATTCGATAGTGCTATTAAAAAAAGCACGATGTTTCACAGATAAAGTCATTCTTTGGGTGTTGTGAAAATGTTGTAGTTCTACACAGGGGGGTGCTCAGAAAATGTATATGGGATTGGGGGGGGGGGTTCAAGTAAAATTGAAGGAAGTAGCCTTTTACCTATAACGACTATTTTTTTTTTTTTAATCAACAACAAATTCAATCTATAGATTTAAATATTATATTGCTAATACAGGAACTATTATACTTATATACAATATAGTTTATACCTACATTCAAAAATTAAAGAACAAAATCTAATTTTCTTGATTTTTTGCTCAATTCATTTAAGACTTCTTCTTCTGGTAGTGGAATTTCTTTATGAACATCTAACATAGGCCCTAGCTAAGCCATTAAGTCGAGTCTAAAACCAAAAAAATTGATATAAATTTTTATTTTAATATCCAGAAAATACCTCTGTCACTGTGTTTCGTAGATAAGATTTCAATCTTTTGAGACAAGAAAACGTTCTCTCGGGATTGGATGTTGAAACAGGTAAAGTGCATAGTATTTTTAAAAGAAAATGTATACCTATTGGGAAATATTTCTTTATCACGCTGTCTCAACGCTTCTAAACAATTTTTTGGATATTTTACATGCTTATTAGGTTTGGTAGGTATACCATATATGTAGTTCAGCTTTAACTGTTGGCTTGTATAGGTACTAGTAGAGGTACTAGGTAGATACAAAAAAAAAATTGTTTCATTCAACAAATCATACATATAGCATTACAGCACACAACGACACAACAATTACAAGTTAAACGTTGTTTTTACAATTTTACACCAAACTATTCTTTAGGCTGACACTGACAGTGCTGACACATACATATTAAATAGTAAGACGCAATTGCGTTGCAGTGTACATATTCGATGTTGGAAGCATTTAACGATAAAATACGAATTGGGAAATGTTAGGATAATATAATTTGACAAGTACCTTATTAAGATGCATTATTTGTTTTATAATAAAAAATAAAAATAATACGGTCAATGGGGTTCAACCCTCCCCCCGTGAGCACGCCCCTGGTTCAACAACAAACATGGTGTGAGAAAAGTAGCCGGTAAGTTGAATTAAAAATAAAATAAAATTACAAAAAATAACTAAAATCCTTATTCTTGGTTATTATTAATATTATGCAATTTCGTCCAAATTTGAACTTGAAATAACTATTAAAAAAAACACTGTATTTATGTGTATTTTTAGTTTTTTGGTTAAAGAATTAACTACTTAGGTAGAACCTTGTTTAAAATGTTCAATCCTTAGCTATAAAAGTTGAACATTTTAAACTACTACTAACTATTTAACTACTAAATAATTTGTAAATTTCCAATTTGATAAATTTCGTCTGCATTCGAACTTTAAATGCTTATAAAATAAACGGGGGTATGTATATTTTTAATATTTTTCAACTGCTGTTGTAACAACATAATATGAGAAGCATTGTATTACATTTTAGAACTTGTTTAAAAAACGAATAGGTACCTACAATTTATTGTACCTATATATATTTTTTATGCTTTTAGAAAAATTTTGAAATTTGTCCTTAAACAACTCAAAATGATTCAAATATTTACAAAACTTTATGTCATATAGAAAATGTAAATATAAACATTCAGTGAAATTGTCATATAGGTGTCTATAGTTATTTATTTTGGAAATTTTGAATTACAACAAAATAACAGAATTGCTACATGAGAAATCGAGTGAAATGTTGTAAACATTTGACCTTCAAACGCTTATAAAAAAATAAATTTGATGTGCTTGTAGATATTTTTTTTTTTTTTTTTTGATAAAGGTAGACAAACTTATGAGGAATCATGCATTATATTTTCAAATCTTAGATTTAAAAAGAAATATTTGTATGAATTCTTAACTAAAAATAATATTTTGTCAAAATTTGAACTATAAATGCTTATGAAAAGAACTGTGATTAAGGATTTTTAATATTTTTCAAATGTCATTGTAACAATGTAGTATAGGAGCCTTTATTTTTTGAATTTAACTTTTTTTATCTAAAATAAAACACACATCATTGTAAAATCAGTACATTCATCGCTCCGCTCAGAACCCAATAAAATACATAAATCGGTATTGTCGTAATGTGTAATATTGTTAAATGTGGAACGTGATAAGTGATAAACTGATAAAACTTTATTTTACTGAAAAACATGATTTCATGTTCCAACCAAACGGCTCGATTCCTGAAATTATTGAATATTTTAACAGTATATAAAGTATTATAAACGCTTGTTATAAAAAATAAAAATTGTAATTGTATATCTAGAGGAGAATTTTATCTAAAATCGAAAAAGAGATTTTTTATATATTTTTTACCAATCAGTTAATTAGTTTAAACGATCAAAAATGTATCATGAAATATCGAAATAGGATAATATCAAAAATTATTAAAATTAGATTAGATCTATAAAAATGTCTCCTCTTCTATTTCTATAATATATGTTTTACTGTTAAATCATTCAGTATTTCAGTAGCCTACTGAAATAGTGGCACTGACCAGTCGTGGTATACGTCTTAACTACCGTGATGCTCCGCGGTGGCGATCGTTCTTCGTTACCACTACTGGAGTAGTTGAACTTCAGTAAAAATAACCACCTACTACTGTCACATACTTGCACAGTTGCACTGATAATTGATATAATATTAAATATAATTTAAATTATAATACTTACCAAAGGCACATTAGCTTGCTAAAAAGTTATATTTTTTTAAACTTTTTAACTTAACTAATTGGTTAATTTTCTAATCAACATACAAACTTGACTATAATTGAATTGACAGATGAAATAACTTAACTTTCCTAAAGAAAGATTTTTTATAGTAGATTAGATTGTCATCATATTATAATATGACCTTAAATTGCTATTTGATTTAAACACTTAATATTTGTTAAATTATTAATTGGGATGTTTTGGATAGTTAAAATATTTAATAATCATGTAAAGTAAAAAATAGGTACTAACACAGTAACACTGTACATTATTATTCAAATTTAGGAAGTTAAAAATAACTCACGTCACTTTTTATGTGATCCACATACTAATTAAAAAATTAGATTAACTTTTATTAAACTGAGTTAAGTTCATATTATTTTCTCTATTCATTTTTAACTTATCGATCTTGTGTCCTAACTTAAATTGAGTTAATTATTTTCATTAACTTGACCAACTTTGATACATACCATACATTTTATAGTATTATTTTAGATAGTGGCGGACTGAACTTAAACCTTAAATGACGCATTTCCATAATAAAGGACATACCACCACAACCCCCCCTCCTGCTTTTACTTATAAAAAAGTCATGTTATCAGACATATTGTGGTAGGGGTGATCCAGGGACGCCCGGAGGGAGGGGCCAGTGGGGGCCATTGCCCCCCCCCCCCCCCTGAGATTTTTCGTGGCACTTACGAAATTGGAAGTTTTTTTACATAAAGTTGATCTTGAGCGACTATTCGACAATCCTTGTATCTAACAAGTCATATAGGAGGTATTTAATCGCAATAAAAGACATTACGATTATTTTCAATACTTTTGGCTGGTTAGGCGTAATTGCCGAAATCGTGTATGAAAAACATATTATTATAATAATCAAATCAAAATACTTGGAAAGCAATAAAGCAAACGGGATTATAAATTATATCGTATAATGTACGACGTTTACGACAGAATTACAGATAATATAATATTAAAACTGATTAGCGGTTTCTGCGATTGCGATATCGATATCTTACAAATTATAATTCCCAATATATGTTCACATTTCCTTTCGATAGCATTTTTCATAATTGACCGTATTGAAATGTCTGCGCAGTCAGTCTGTACTCTATTCTCTGTAGCAGTGCTTTCAATTTGTCTTATAATCTGTTTATACCACCGCACATAAAATGAGCAAAGAATCAAAAAACAATATTTTGAAATACTTCAGCTCGACTACCTCAACATCAACAAAAACTATTAAAAAACGAAAACTTGACGACGAAAAGAACAAGCATTGTCATGGTATGATCTATGGAAAAATAAAGAAGTCGAACCCACCATGAAATTAATTGATATTCTCGATTATTCTCGATTACCCAGCGGTATGCCAAGCTATACAAATTGCAATTACTTTACCTGTAACTTCCTGCTCAGTAGAACGATCGCTTAGGTACGGTTTTTAAATCAGTATTTTTACAAATTGTATTCAGTGTATAAGTTCATACTTAAAATAACTTTTTAATTATGTTTCAGCACTTTACGCCGTTTAAAGACTTGGATTAGAAATAGGATGGGAAACGAAAAACTGAGTAGCTTGGGGTTGATTAATATACTATATACACCGCCAAAGGTATGATCATAAACAATTTTTGAATCAACAAATTGATGATTCAATTAATTTGTTTGCTTCAAACAAAAGGAGATTGTCATTACTTTTTGAATAATAATAATATGATGATAATATGATATAAATTAAATTAAATAAAGTGGTTTTTTGTTTAAAATGTATTAAGTATGTTCTTTCTTATAAATATTAGAACTAATAGTGTAATTTTATATAAAGTTAAATTTGTTTTTATTTAAAAAAATTTTGTTTGCCCCCGCTGAGCTGCATCTCTGCGGGCGTGCCTGGGGTGATCACTGTTAGAGAGTGCTCAGTGCTCACGAACAGCAGTGTAGCATGAGTGCATGACAGTGCATCATAAGCGCAGCTCTGCTAATATGTTTTTGTGATGTGAAAATTAATGAAGGGTTTTAACGTTAGTTAGTATTTGAGTATAGATAATGATATGACGAAAACGGTAAAGCTAAATATTATGTATCTGATCGAAGTATTTAATAATTACATACCTACTAATAAATAGTCTAACGTGTATTTATTTTGACACTAAAATAGTAAAAACTATTAACCAGGTACTTATTATAGCATAGTACAATAAAAAACATTCTACAGTATTATACACTTCAACAAGTTTTACTTAAAACTATTCAATACAATAACTCTACATACAGAATAATTAATAACTAAACTTAATGATACTACATGAAAATTATCAATAAATAATCAAACTTAATGTTTGAAACCAACATAATGCCAATAACATCAAAATACTTAAAATATATTTTCTATAGCAACATTTTTATGGATAAGAGCTAAGAACACATAATATAAATAATACTCATTATCTAAACTACATTAATTTGATGTAACATGTCTCTAATTTAAAAATCTTCAACCTCTCAAAATATGATTTCAGTAATGGCCTTAAACTTTTCCAAAAATAAGTTGAACTATCGGATGAGTTGCAAATTGTCAGGCTACTTATGTTATCTAGACGAATACAAAGTTCAGTTAACTTAGGAATAGCACGACTCAAAATTTCTACACTATGTTCAAATTCATTGAATTCTGCCTGCAACAAAAACAGCTTTGGTAAATTAAAATAATATTTATTTTTTTAAATGCTTTCATATTTTTATAATGAAATTATATATTTCATTCATAATACATTTTAATTCAAAAATATTATTTTTTGAAAATTGTTATGTAAATAATTATAATTATGAATGTCTTATTGTTTAATCAAATATTCAAATCATAATACGATATTACCTGTGTTGAACACGGTTCTAATGATACATTAGTGAGGGTCAACACTTTTAGTCTTGAATTTGTAATGTGTCGCAAGCATCGGTGTGAAATATTTGATGATATTATCTTTAAAGTAATCAATTCTAAAAATATAAAGATATAGTTAAAAAAATAACATTTAGTTAATATTTTAATAGGAATATACCTTTCAGAATAGATATTGGCAGGTCAATGAAAATTTCATCATTTAATACAGAACAATTTTCAATCCGCAAATGCTTTAAATAAGTTAAATTTCTGAATAATATTTGTAAATCTTCGACTTTAAGAATATCACCATTTCTTATTCGTAACTTTGTTAAATTTTTACCAAATTTTAGTACTTCTAGATTTGAATCAAGAGAACAGTCTAATGATGTAAGGGACTTCAACGTGCATTCTGGAAACGGATATATTGGAAGTATAAGTTCTTCATTAAAATCACGATCTCTACTAAATGATAATGTGCTGATATACTTCAGATTTTTTAACGATTCCACTAATGATTTAAGGTATTTACTAGCATCTGAGTAATTTGAGTCATCAGCATTATAACTTAATTTTAAGTGTCGAAGATTATATAGCTTAGATACAATTGATAATATACCAACCGGTAAGTTATATATTTTTAACTGTTCCAAAAATACACATTGACCTAATACTAAACTTAACTTTTCATAGTCGATGAACTCAGCGTAAAGTGATTGACATTTATAATTCAATGACAATGATTTAAATTGAAACTGTATGGGTTTAATCTGATAAAATATTCTAGTACCATGATTTAACCTAAGGCTATTCAAGCGAACATAATTACTGAGATGGTGTACAATATTATACTCTGAAAAAATTTCATTTGAATTGTACTTGTAAAATGAACAATCAATATTAATGTTGTCGGGATAAAACCTTAAGGGAGTCCAGGAACCTCCTAGGATTGGACATGTACCATCTAAATCGACTATACTACAATTAAGAATACCTAAATCCTTTAAATTTGGAGCAAGTTTTAAAATTAGATTAAACCCTCTATCAGATATTTGAATTCTATTTAAAGTTATACTGCACAATTTGAGCATTGGTTTACGGTCTTTATCAGTTAAAATCAAATCCATCCCATCTTTAAGTTCTAATTGTTCGAGATTACTACAGCATTGTGTTAAAGCATCTAGAAATGAATCATTGAACAAATCCATATGAATCAAATTTAGTGATATAATGCGATTCCCTAAGTTTGTGAAAATGGTTAAATAGTCTATAAAAGTTATATAACCAGATATTTTTAAACATAAAAATTTTCTTCTTGATTTCAACAACATATTTTTGAAATTGTTAAAGTTATCCAGATATGGATGATAATGAAGTAACTCTTTTCTTAAGAATACTGGGTGAGATGAAGCATGATAAAACACTTTATTGACTCTAGCCAGTTCTCGTCGATCATCAAATGGCAAGTATTCCAGTATTTGAGTGATGATCTGCAAATCAAAAACAATAATATAACTATATATTACTATATACTTTCAATGCAGACTTGTAAAAATATTTTTAAAACTGCATTTAAATACAGATACAAATATATCCGATTCAAACGCATTTAAAAACTAATACAAATGGCTAAAGTGCACTTTATCACCCCATGCATATTTTTCGATTTTTTGGAACTTATGTAACTCATCGAGTTAAGAACGATGGTGCAATCAGAATTTGTCGCTCTCACTTAGTTTCGAAGTTATGGCCATTGGAAGTAAGCAATTTTGCGTTTTTTTACGCATGAGCGCAACGCTACGTGTCACGTCTTTCGCGATTTTTTTTTTCTTATTCGTGAGATTACTAAATAAAAAATAAACGAGTGAACAAACACGGGACTAAGAGAGGTCAACTTCACTAGAACGCAGCACTTGACGTACTGACATTTTAATTGTGTATTAAAATATAGATTCTTTAATAATATAATATAATCTAAAATCGTATTTATAATTGAATGATTATTATAATTAATTATTATCAGGTAGGTAGGTAGTAGGTACCTACTATAGGTATAATGCGAGAATTCATTTAAACCAGATTGACTATTTCTACTTCCAGGAGAGGAATATTTTTAATTTTCCGATCGAGCGCAGGAAGCGAGTGGCCCCGCTCGGTGACTCGGTGCAACAAAAATACAATTTTCTTAACCCTGTGACCCACTTGGGGAGGTGTTTCATAGCAAATCGGGGGATAAATTATTATTGCCATAGACCTATTAACTAAAGTTACTAAATTAACTTAGTTAATAGGTCTATGATTATTGCCCTATCGTTTTAAACAGGTTAGAATACGTAAGTACAAAAAAATAACAAAAATAGTCCTCCGCGCGGCATTATAGAGTAGTGTTGCGCGCATGCGTATAGACGTAAAGTTGAAAACTTTAGAAGGCCATAACTTCGAAACTAAGTGAGAGCGACAAATTCTGATTGCACCATCGTTCTTAACTCGACGAGCTACATAAGTTCCAAAAAAAAAAAAAATCGAAAAATTTGCATGAGGTGTTAAAGTGCACGTGTTCCAAAAAGTATTCCAAACACTATAAACGTATTTAAATACATTTACTCAAATACTTTACAAGCTCTAGTTAGGACCAAGTTATATTATAAATGTGTTTCACGTACCTCTGACGGCAATGTTTCCATTTCTTCGTTTCGCAATGTGTAGCACAGACGCACAGTCGCACAGAGTTGAAAAATGATTAAACTAATTAATGAGTTATACAAATCGTCAAACAGTCGTTGATCCGATCAACGGTTGATGCAGCTAGGGCCGGACCGGTATGCATCGGCCCATCGTAATTTTCTCTTCCAAATACTTTATTACTTTATCATGGTGACATGGTCTAATGCAGTAAATAGTAATGCAATATTATACTGATGAGGCCCTGTTTACAAATTCAGAGGCCCAAATTTTACGTAATATAATTACTATGACCTTATAGGACGTGGCCAATCGTATATTAAAAATGCATATTTTATTTTTACTCATACTCACACGACCGGCCCAACTTTAATCGAGATTTACTCGGTAGCTCGCCTAACCAATCGGAGGGGCCCCGTGACAGACGGTAGGCCGCCATATTGAGAGTAATAAATAATAACCATGTTTTTCAGTAAAACAAGTTTTATCACATCAGACCACTTTGACATTAATTTATCAATAACAGGGGATTTTAGGGCTAAGGGTTAATATGTATTTTGTAAACATAAAACACATCAATAATTTTTTTTTTCTTTTATTGATCTTGAGCCCCGCAACTAAGCCGGCCATCAGCTATTTTTAGTTTAAATAGTCTAAACAGGCTGCAATTAAATAAAAATATATTAATACGTCTTTGGACTTTGATACAATATTTATACGAGCGCTTCCCCGCAGTAACTAGTAAGGCATTTGGCTGGCTTATCAAATAATAACGTTAACATGGAATTAAAAAAAATATAAATATATGTAAAATTCAGAATTTTCTAATTTTGATACATAGAAATGTATTATTTGTAATAGTTTGTATTGTATAATTTTTAGTTTCTTTAAGCCCCGTTCACACGATCAAATAATTTGTCAAATATTTGATGTATGTCACGGACGTACATACAGGACTGGGCACGAGACGTTATCAGTGGAAAATTAGTGTCACGCTCGGGACAATACTCGGGACCACAGGAATACCATTGCGCCATCTATTTGTATTATATTTAATTGCAAAACTATTTAATTATTTTTATTTCCATTTTCATTTTTAACACTGAAATGGACGTATACTACAATATACGATATACACAATATTATTAGAATATTATAACATCATAAATGTTAATGGAAATACAATTTATTTCGAAATAAACGACTAGTTGCTTTATTGTCCGCTAGATGTCAGCATAGTCAAGTGGGCCCATAAGCGTGACACTAATTTTCTGAAGGCTTATACAGTAAAGAGCGTTCGTGACCAGTCCTGTATATATGTCCGTGATGTATGTCAAACTTCAAATATTTTAGAAATGGTTCTAAAATATTTGGAGTTTGACCAATGTCAAATATTTGACAAATTATTTGATCGTGTGAACAGGGCTTTAGACCAGCGGTTCTCAAACTTTTTAAATTTGCGTACCACCAGCTACACCGTTTCCCAATTACAAAAATTTCCGGAAACTCACTGTTCTCACAAGTTATGGCATATCAAAGTTGATAACTTATATTATAAGACCGTGTTTATCAGTAAAAAACATATCCTACTATTCAACTTAGTTTATAGGTCTATGCTATTATTAATTATTAAAGTAAAACATAGATAAGTCACGATTCCAAATTTTTTTTTGAAAATGATTCATTCCAAGGTTTCTCTCCGGATTGCGCGTACGATGTTTACGTATCCATCCCAAAGCTACTCCCTTGGCACTGTTATCAATGATTTATTCTTGCAATAACTGGTGATAACATTTAAGATTAATTATTAAACAAATTCAAAATCATTATAGGTATTCCTACTACCTACATTTTGACAATGTATTTTAATTTTTAGCAAAGATCAATTAACAAAAACAAATATCTTTATTAACTAGCAATGTCTATTCGTACTGTTTACGTCTGAATAATGACAGAAACAAAACTCATAATTCGATAGATACTTGGTAGTCTTACGAGCCACATAACAATGCCTCATATGCAACACATCGATGAGTTGATCAGAGAATATTTTTTATTTCGAGGATTTACTAACGCATTAAAATGGTTTGATTTTGATGTGAAACTTGACAAAGATAAAGGATTTAGAGTAAGTGGTACATTGTACACCAATTTGATATTTCTCTATGCTGCTCATGAGATAATGCATTTAGTACAATGACTCATAAAATATATTTGAAAGGTGTCTTTTTGTCTTAAACATTAATCATTCAAACGATATTGATTTTTTCGAAAGGTGGACAAACTAGTTGAACAAATATTGCAGTTAGTATATTCTTATGATTTGTCTACAATCCGAGAGCTATGGTCACATTTTGAAAATAAATTATTTTCAAAACTTGATCAAGACATATCCTATGGTTTGTATATTGATCAGCTATTTAAATTTCTAGATAAAGGTTTGAAAATATGTTTGTTTTCAGCTGTAAAAAAATTGGAAAATAGTTTGCTCAAATTTTACCTTATACACGCATTAACTAATAACCGTTCAGACAAAGTAAATGAGTTCCTAACCAAAATGACCAACGATCTACAATTGCAAAGTGAATGGAAAGACTGGTTTAGTAAGTTAATTTATTTTTTTTTAACTAGGACAATTTAATGATTTAATAATAATTAATATTATATATATAAGTGTTGCCATACTTGAAAAATATTGAAGATAACCCATTGTTTGCCATTTACTTCACCAAGCAGTGGCAAGATTCATTTTTTATCTCTTTACATAATTTTCTCTCCATTGTCTATCAAGTAAGTAAATACACTTTGATACATACAAGCTTCTATTTATGTAAGAAAAAACAAACGCTCCAATTAACTAACCTTTTTAAATAATTTTTTATTGTATAATGCAGTAGATAGTATCAAATTTAAATATTCTTAATTTGTTGATTGACTATTAAATTCTTCTAAAAATATTTTGCTCTCCTACCAAATTAAATTGGTATATAACACTTATGAGTTTTCTTGTGCAATAAATATTTAGTATTATGTATGAAAAATATAAATTTGTATTTTGTAATTTATTTGTTTATACTTGACTGTAATCCTAAGAATGCACATTAATCTACATTTAAATATTTAAATTAAGAATGTTGGATTTACATAATATTAAATTAGTAAAATCAACCTATATAGGTAATATTATTTACCCAAAATATAAAACAAATAATTATTTTTATTTACTTAGATTATTCCACGACCTAGTTTGTGTAATTATGAAGATGATGCGAACAAAATTCGCAGACTTCAAGATGAAATTGATACCCTTAAACAAAAACTTACTGATGGAGTTACTCAACCAAAATACAACACAGTCAGTGGATCATTTCATACTCAACCGCTAGATATAATTGATGATTTCTACACAGTGTCTCAGTAATACAATTATATTACACTTGACTAGTTATATTATTTATTAAAAAACTATTATTTTCTAGGGAAACATTAAAAAATACGAATACTGATACATCCATAAAATCCTTGAGGTCACTCATCAGAACTATTGGTGGATTGCCTACGAGTCCAATACTTGGAAAACAAGTAAACATAAAGCGTATATCTCAACCAATTCCTACTAATATTACTACTACTTCTACTACTGGTGATTTGATTAAAATTTAAAACATATTCATTTAACAAACTGGGTACTTAAATATGTTATTAAATAATAATAACTTGATTTCAGATATGGGGTATAAAAAGCATGTAGGAACCAATTCAAAACTCAGTACAAGCTTATCAACTTCTCCTTCGTCTTACATAATGATCAAGCCTGGAAATACTAGGTAAGGATATTTTTTTGTGAAAAATCATTTGGATAATAATCAATTTTAAACAAGTTACTTATATTTGATCAAATCTTGAGATTTGTGATTAATACATTTTACATTACAAGTGATTATAAAAATTGAATTATTCATAACTTAGTGAAAGTAGTCGTAGAACTGTATCAAAGCGATCAATATCATTAGAACGTGATTCCACTCGAAGTAGAGGTCCTCGAGATGCCAGTTTGGACAATTTAGACAAAAGACAGCACAAAGTACCCCCATTTCTTTTGCTTAGCCAGGTAAGTTTAAATTAAAAAATAAAATCTTATTTATGTGTAGGTACATAATACATATTATACAGTTGTAAATTATTAACAGGAATCCTTTAATGAGCATAAAACAAAGATTACTCAATGTTGGTTTAACATGTCGGGTTCACTTATATCTAGCACAGATACTGATGGTTTTTTGAAAATTTGGTCAGCTGCCCCATCACCAAAGTAAATCATCTTATTCAATATACTAACTGATTTTAATCTAATAATTTTTATCATGTGAATTTATAGAGTAATTGGATCAACTAACTTGAAAAAAGTTGTATACAGCTTGGATTGGTTCAAAACTAATGACCGTTATACATTGCTAGGATGCGACGATTGTTCAATAATTTTATATGATGCTAAAGAAATGAAAAGCTCTTGGGAACTAAATCCATTTAAACAATCGACAAATTTAAAAATACAATGTGTGAAATGTGGTCCGTCTGATTCTACATTTGTTTGTTCGCTTATTTCTAAAGACAACAATAAACTACTTTTATATGATGTCAAAACAAAAAAAATTGAAGTATGGCTTCTGTTTATTTAGTATACTTATTAATTACTATCTTGTAATATATTTTATAAATATGTATGACTATAATAACTATTTCTATAGAGACAACTGATATTAGGAAATGATGATGTAGCCGTTACATGTTGTGCATATAATCATAATGGTCAATTGTTGTATGCGGGATGTGCTGATGGATCAGTACGTACAGTTGATCTCAGACATAGTGAAATTGTTGATCGTTGGACCCCACATACTGATCGTTTGATGCGTCTACAATTATCTCCTGATCATAATGATTGTTACACATTAGGAGCCGATAACAAAGTAATTTATATTTATAACATGGACATTATTTAATTTTTACAATGAATTATGTTTTGCCTTTTAGATTTGTCGCACTAGTATGAATGGTAATAAGCAGTCGTGCGTATGGGAAGTGAATATTAAGAAAGATAATCCACTCAAGCCCAATGCATTCATGAGTCAAGCATTTACATTAGATCAGTCTGGTGGTTATATGCTATTATGCCATAGTCAAAATAATGGAGGAAATATATATAAAGTAATAATATACACATATTATACTTACATGTTGTCACATACTTACATTGTCCTACATCAGCAGTTCCCAAACTTTTTTGGCTCGTAGCGCGCTTTTTGAACCAAGGTTTTTCTAAGGTTGCTCTTCTCATGTCATATCATAAAAAAAAAATAAATAAAAACTAGAAAAAATTGTAATTGGCAATATGAAAATATGTATTTAATTAAAATTATACATTTCTATTTACATAATTATAATTTTGTCCATTGTCCCTTTTCAAATATATTTTTGGGCCATACCGGCCGATTCTTTTATTAAACAACACTCAAAATTTCAAAAAGTGTAAACTTTTTAGAAATGTAGTTTTACATAGTTTCAAGTTGCTTATAAAACTACGTTTTTATTAAAAAATTATATTTTTATCCTTATAATTTTTTAATTTTTCTACTTTTTTTGAATGACATCATAGGGTTTTAATTTTATATTTCAAATCAGAATATTTTTCTTAGTATTTCGATACATGAAAATCGAATATGGGGCGAGTAGTTTATGAGTTTATGAGTTTTGATGGGCGGAGTGGAGTGGTACGGGGTTACCTCGCTAAATGTTTGTCCACTTCTCCACTCATCAATACTTTGAATATTTATAACTCATAAACTACTCACCCCAAATTTGATTTTCATGTATCGAAATACTAAGAAAAATATTCTGCTTTGGAATATAAAATTAAAACCCTATGTTGTCAATCAAAAAAGTAAAAACTCAAAAAATTATAAGGATAAAAAATATAATTTTTTAATAAAAACGTTGTTTTATAAGCGACTTGAAACTATGTAAAAAAATATTTTCAAAAAAATTTTACACTTTTTGAAATATAGAGTGTTGTTTGATAAAAGAATTACCTGGTATAAAATTCTACAAAGCACGGTGCCCCTGTCAAAACACCCCGCGCACATACTTTGGAAACCGATGTCTTCATAATTTATTGACATATTTTAAATAGCATGAATACTAATTTATATTTTATCATTGTCTCATTATCTTCAATTACTTTTTAGTCTTTCAGCTGTATAAATATATTATGTGTTTTAGTCACGGACTAAGATATTATAATACAGTGTGATCACGATAAGTGGAAACACTCAATAACTATAAGCAGGCTTCATATATTTCAGTTTTGCTTTTTTGGCTAACTAATAAACAGTATTATACACATTTTTAAATAATTAGACTATTTTGTGACAATTCATTTTGAGCATGCACACAATAATTTTTTTTTTTTAAACCGCACAACCTATATTTGACCACAAATTATTTTTCTTGGTATTTTTTAATGAATTTTAGTGGTTGAATTTCTTTTCTAAATTAAAAAATGGCCGAGTTATAGTGATCTGATTTTATGTTATTTGCATGGGTATAACAGATTATAAAATAGTAAATACAAAGTTAATAATAATAATAAATATATCCATGCAAATAACATAAAATCAGATCACTATAACTCGGCCATTTTTTAATTTAGAAAATAAATTCAACCACTAAAATTCATTGAAAAATTATTGTGCGCATGCTCAATATGAATTGTCACAAAAACAGTCTAATTATTTGAAAATGTGTGTAATAATGTTTATTAGTTAGCCAAAAAAGCAGAATTGAAATATATGAAGCCTGCACATAGTTATTGAGTGGTTCCACTTATCGTGATCACACTTATATTATAGGAATGTCTAAGTTTATCATTTTACTTATAATTGTCATTCATTTAATAGATAACAAGTACTGGATTAAATGTAGTCTTGTCTCTGAAAGAGCATCAAAGCATTCCAGTTGTTTGTGATTGGTCATCTCTAAATCAATGTGGTACTTGTGTGACTGGTTCAGATGATGGAACTTTATGTATATCTACACTTCTGACTCCGTAATTTAAATTTTTATACGTTATTCTCACTACAATATTATAATGTGATAACTATCTCAATGTAATTAATTATGTAATGACTATTTATTAATACATAAGAAATAATTTAAAATTTGTATTTATTCATAAGCAATATATACATGTAATTCATCTTTGTACACTTAAAATATAATACTTCTATCAGTAGCCATATTTTTCATTTAGACTAGTTCGTCCATCTCCAGTTTGATCCGCTGGAGGTTTCCAAATCATGTTTCCAAAATCTTCCAACTTGTCTTTCTCCAAAGTTTTAGCAATTATCTAAACACATACAACAATAATTAATAAAAGAGAATATATTATGATGGTTATAACACCACATTTCAACTTATTTCTATATTTTTTTTTTAAATTTGTATTATTATTTTTATCTCTCAGATATGCAATATTATATTTATCATTTTGTTTTGGGAGTGGTATTTATCCATCCAGAGTTCACTGATTCGAGGGGAACTTTGTCCCTTCACCCATATTTTGATATCTGACGACAAACCATTCCCTGTGCGTGATAATCTGTCTAGATAGCCGTCAGGCTATAATTATTGCACCTATAATTATAATATTGTACACATGTAACAATTTATAGTGTATACATTTTGAATATCCCATGTTATTTTCTCAGAATCAACACTACGCATTTGAGCAATGGTTATTACTATTATTATTTAAAATATTTTGTCAACAAAATAATGCCAACTACTACAGACTCGTATTTTTTCTGCATTATAAATTTATAAAAATACCCATTGTTGAAATATACATATCTCAACCATAAAAACACATTTAAATACCCATATCTTGGAATACAAAAAAAAAAAATAGTTAAGTGGGGTTCCGCCATTGTGTGTTCCGTCCTCGTAAATATGTTACAGCAAATTTGTGTGAACATTTTTATCAATTGACATTATGAATAACACATTCAAATTTCAAGTATATAAATGAATTACATTTTTAAATAGTTTAAGTTTACATACTTTCTTATCTTTTTTCTCTAACTGCTTTTGTCGCTTCTCTGCTTCTTTCAATTCCTTCAATGCTGTTTCTAAAAATAATATTGAAAAATATATTATACAGGTGACTGAGAAGTTTGGAAACCCAATGGTATAAAATATAGTCAATATACCATTATTTCTGAACACTGATTACAGAGTGAACAGTAAAATGTAAATTCATTAATTTCTAACTACAAACTATTACAGTTGTTTTATATAACCTACGACAGGTAATAAATAAATTCAATTATTGAATCATAATACCTTCTGCTTCATTTAAGTTGATTTTTTCTTTGTTTATGACTTCTACTTTCTCTTCAACATTAGGTTTTATTTTTGTATCAATTTTTTTAACTTCTTTTGGTAATAATGTTGGTACAGATGTTGGTATTGGTGATTGACCATTATTACTTTTTTGATTTTCTTTGACCACTTGTTCTACTTTAGGTGTATTTTCTTCTATCTCAGGATTTTTAAGTTCTGGTAAAGTAGTCGGTCGTACAATATTAATAATTTTTCTAAGTTTTTCTTCTTCGTCTTGTAGCTCATTAATTTTAATCTGCATTTATACAAATAAACAAAATAAAATAAAAAATTATTACGCAACAACTATGATTTATGAATACTGTACCTACCTTTAATCTTTTGATCTCAACTTTATCAACAGTTTTATAATTTCTAAGATCAGACATATATGATTCTAAAGAGTCCTCATCATTAGTACCACCATACTCTTTGGTAACATTTCGATTTAATCTGTTTAATTTACTCTTGGTATGTTTAAGATCAGCAAGCAAAAGTTTATGTTTCTCCATCTAAAAAAAATAAATAATTACTAAAATTTGATTTAATTATTGATTTTATAATATCATCATAATTTTAATTTAATTTATTTGTACAATGTTCATACCAATGTTTCATAAGTATCAACAGTTTCAGCAGC
The DNA here is from genome assembly GCA_949089665.1 of Macrosiphum euphorbiae. Taxonomy (NCBI): domain Eukaryota; kingdom Metazoa; phylum Arthropoda; class Insecta; order Hemiptera; family Aphididae; genus Macrosiphum; species Macrosiphum euphorbiae. Next base: position 33,875,543 of record CARXXK010000005.1, read on the forward strand.
TTTACCAAATTTTTTCATTCGTTTTTTGCGCTTTGCGTCAATATCTCCTGTACGATCTAAGAAATTATCATCATCACTGTCATAAAAGTCTTCCTCTTCCCAATTTTTTTCTTTGCGTTTTCTACTTTCTAAAATATAAAAATAAATTATAAAATCAAAATAAATAAATAAACATAATTTACCATGCGTAGACTGCCTTAAAAGTCCATACATATCCAAAATTTTACATGCTTCCAGTGCACAATGGGCAATTGCTTCTTTTTTTTTACCACTTATTGTAGCTTCAGCAATCTGTGGTCTCCCTGTAATGTTTGCTATTGGTAATCTAAAATAGAATTGTTACAAAATATTTTTAAAAAAATGATTATAAATAATATTACTCACTCTATACGACAGGTAAATGTTCCAAATCCTTTTTCTGATACATCATACTCCAATTCTTGTCCTTCTCTTTCAAACCAACCTTTCAATGTTTTTTTAGGATCATCCAAATATAGTTGTTCATTTTCTTTAGGAGCAAAAGGATTTTCTTTAGTATCTTCTTCTTCATTTGCGTCTTCACCTAAAATATAAATAAAACATTGCATTAAAAAAAAACATACAGTTTAAAAATCCACCAAAACTATTTAATTACACCATTCTAATTTAAAAATGTTTAACCAATGAAAAAATATACTAGAACAAAGTAATAAAAATAAATGTTTATTTAATATTTAAATTATTAAATCATCTAAGCTTTGAAAGAAAAGAAATATAAGTTTCATTACTATTTATATACTTTATTCAAAATAAGTTTGGAAAAACTGCACAGTCTCTGAACGGTAGAACCCCTGTGATTGGCTGCAGTAGTCGGCTGAGCCGACTGCAACCAATGAGACTGCAAATGCGCAAAACGCGACGCGTTCCCGTCAGGATTTTTTTCAGACTTATTACGAATAGAGTATAGCTTGTAAATAGTATTATGAATATATTTACATATTATAATAAATTTAATACATACCCATTCCCCAATCAACACCCTGTTCCATTTTTTTTCTCTCTTCTTCTTCTCTTTTTAGTCTTTGCAACTCTTGTTCTCTTTCTCTTTGTACAAGTTCTGCTTGCCGTTTAGCTTTTAATTCAGTAACAGTTAATTCAGATTCTTTTTCTTCGTCGTCTGGTGGGCCTTGTAACAAATACATTCTAGTACTACCACCAAAACTAATCAAATGACCAACCTGAAAATTACATAATTAAAAAGTAAATAATTTATAATATATAGTATTTTTATAGCAGTGGTGTCATTTGGTAGGAGGCAAGGTGTGTCTGATTTTAAAAGCAGCCAAAAGGGCTGGTGCCAAGTGGTTTTCGACTAACCATACCTAGTTATATTACATTTGAGCAAAAACATGCCTATATTTATAGGAAAATATTACATAGTGTAGGTAGTAAGAATTTACTGTCACAATTATGAATTGTTAATTACTAATTAATAGTATATATTTAGAAGCATGTGTCAATGTGCCTGAAAGTTTATATGTATGTCATGCGTTTTATGAAAGAAAGGAATATGATATTTTAATATGTGCTTGCTAGCGGTTGTTTTTTAAGTTACCTACCTATTTGGGCTGAAATTTTTGCCCCTTTCTATTATAAACTGAAATGACACCACTGTTTGTTTTATATTGAACTTAACATAATATGTATAAAATAAAAATAAATTTATAACCTACATGGACTTTAACATAAGTTTTGGGCTTAATTCTTAAACGGTTTAAGAATGTTCCATGTGTACTGTCCAAGTCATATAAATAAAACCCTCTATTTTCATCGTTGATAGAAAAAGTAGAACGATACTGTAGAACTGCATGAAAACGTGAAATTGTTGGATGTGCCATTGTGACATGGCAATTATTTAAACGTCCAAAGCAATGAAATGATCGACTTTCTAGTTGTATTGTACTTAACATTACACCAGATTTTAACTCCTAAATAAAAATTAAATATTAAACAACAACGAAAACCATAAACAAAATCCAGATGAATAACTGTCAATACTCAAACCTCTAAAAAATATTTATCTCCAGGTTTCCCACCCCATGACGGTTCTTCGTACGGAATAGGAACTTGAGATGTAGTCTTGGAAATTTTTTTTGGCTGTTCTACTTTTGGTTCAACGCTGACTTTGGTATTTACTGCCATGTTTGTTGTCGATGCAACATCGGTGTCATCGCTAACGATGTCCTCACATATTACGGGTTTTTTCGTGCCAGGTCTGGGACCGAACAATTTAGGCACTTTGAACACAGGCCCTTCCTTTTCGTTGTCCATGGTTAATAGTGGTAAGTATACTTGAGGAGTAAGTGCGTTTTCCTAAAGAGTTGGCCGTTAGGTTTATTAACGCAAATAGAGAAACCTAATACCTACCGGTTACTAATATGGTAGTATATATTATGAAGATGAAACCTCAGACCTTTGCAAGACGAGTGAACGATAAATGTTAAATTAAACTGCACTAGTGTAAAAGTAAATGACGATTATCATTTATGATTTATCACAAAGTAAACTGAACGTTTTCGAATATTTTGATTTTTTGTTATCTACTATTATCAGTTATCATGAGCCAACAACAACAACAACAATAATAATAATGTTATCCCCATGAACGAATATAGTTCGATAGACATTATTCGCTAGACGATAGAAATTAGAAATCACTGTCAGACGTCAGAGGCAAGAAAGCAAGAAACATTACAGCAAAATATAAGAGACCGATAATAAAAGTAATTGTTCAATCGTGAAGATATAGGTAAGTATGTCAATCGAATTTAAAAAACGTAAAGTTGTGCAAAACCGACGTAGGCGAGCCACCTCGGATAGTGAAAACAGTGATGAAGAAAGTGCTGTTGTTTTAAATGAAAAACGAAATAAAAAATCCAGCCCATTCATTCAAAGTACATCAAACAAAAAGCTCAAAGCATCTGAGCCAATACACGATTCTTCAGAGAGTGACAATGAATCTGTCGGTGTTTCATATCGTTCCAAAATGGACACCGACATGAGTGGACCGAAAGACATGGGTGCAACCGCAACAATTGAAATTGATACCGAACTCGACAAAGATGCCCAAGCTATCTATGAACGCTCTTTGCAAGTGAATAAAGAACTTAAAGGCAAAGAAGATGACAAGGTTTATAGAGGTCTAGCGAATTATACTCAATATTATGAGAAAAAAGATACGGCTTTAGGTAATGCGTCTAGTGGAATGGTACGCAAGGGACCTATAAGAGCACCAGCTAATTTACGTTCCACTGTTCGTTGGGATTATCAACCTGACATTTGTAAAGATTATAAAGAAACGGGTTTTTGTGGTTTTGGCGACAGTTGTAAATTTTTACATGATCGTTCAGACTATAAATTTGGGTGGCAATTAGAAATGGAATCTACTCAACAAGGTGATTCAGATGATGATGATCCATCAAAGTATGAAATCAAAGAAAATGATGATGATTATTTGCCTTTTAAATGTTTGATTTGTCGAGGGTCTTATGTCAATCCTGTAATGACAAAATGTAAACATTATTTCTGTGAAAAGTGTGCATTAGCTCATTTCAAAAAGAGCACTAAATGTTTCGTCTGTGAGAAACAAACTGGAGGATTTTTTGATCCAGCTACAACTATAATTGAAAGACTTAATGCAGCAAATACAGACATAATACATCAATGTAATTCAGATGAAGAATCGGATTAATTAATTTACCTTATTGTAAATAGTTAATAATACTAAATCATATTATAAATGCCTAGAAATTGTTTATTTAGTTAAATAATTATAATTTTACAAAAACAATGTATGTCAAACCATATAATCTAAGAGACAACTACCTGGTTAAAATATGAACTTGTATTATTCATTTGATGTATCATGAAATTATTATTAAATTCTAGAACTCTAAGAAAAACTTATTATTGTTATTATGTTAAGAACTAATAAACTAGACAACTAGGTATTATTTATTTGGTTTATAATAAAAAAGAATTTTTCAATCAATATTCAAAATAAGTTATTCTTACCATCTTTTTTTAATACTCGACATTTCATTTTTTGATAAATTTAATCAAAATAATGTTAAAAAAAATAATCCCTCATTGTATTTGTATTCTGTGATTGACCCAAGTACGGTCTGGGAAAAAATGTCCAACATGTTTTGTAAGAATATAAACCCTTTCAGTTTTCACTGTTCTAGATGTCCTATTACGTTCCTGTATTTTATAATATTCTCATTTGACGGTAACCATACAAGTTTTGGAAATTATGGCTCGAATTATTTTAAACTTAAATAATTAGATCATATAGATCTTATTCTAATTATAATTTTAAAACTTAAACAAAAAAACAAATATTTTATTTTACGCATCATACACAGGTTCAGGTTGCAGTGGATAAATAAGGATAAATAATGTAGCAGTGAAAGAGTTAAAAATTTGGAAGTCTTAAGTTAAATACTTCAAACTACTGCAAAATGTATTTACTATTGTTAATTGTACATTAACATTACTATTGTATTTTTATAAAATTCTCTGGGTATCTTTGTATCTTGGTCTATACATTATATATGTATTTTTATATTTTGCTTTTTCATTACTTCAAAAATTATTAGTACCTAAATATCAAAATAAAATATTTTAAAATGTTTCACATTTATCTGTAATAGGTAAAAAAATTAAAGTACACTAGATATAAAGAAATTATAGTAAAGTACCTAAATGGTTTATAATTGTACCTATATATTTTTTCTGAATATTTCCTTATAAATTATTACTAAACAGCAAAATTTTGATTATATAGGGTGATGGATAACTGAATAGACGAATAAAAGAAAAAATTATAATTTTAGATTCTGAGTGGAACGATGAATGTATTGATTTTACAATGATGTGTGTTTTTATGTTTTTTTATTTTTTTATATTTTTTTTTTTATTTTTGTGTCTGTGTACACGATAAGTAGTCGAAATAATGCTTCGATTTTCGACTCCAGTATCTTGTTCGATTGGAAAGTGAATATCGTTGGTGCATTGGGGAGGTCAAAATATAAAATTACCAGTACTTTTCAAAAGCGCCAAGAAAAACGAAAGAAAAATTAAGGAAAACGGGAATTTTTACGCAAAATCGATTTTTCAGAAAATTGAATTTGGTTTTTGGTGTAACTTTAAAACGAATGACCGTAGATACATGAAATTGTCACTGATTGTTTATATTTGCATTTTATATACACGATAACATTTTCAAATTATTTTGATTTATTTTGAACTGTTTAGGGACATTTTCATTTTTCATTTTTTTTTTAGTGTTTTTTCCAGAAATATCAATAACATTTTATTTGTTGGTTAAAAAAACTTGAAAATTTAATAGAAGGCCCCTAGTATATTGTTTCAAAGGCAGATGGAAAATATTAAAAATCGTTAGTCACAGTTTTTTTTTTATAAGCATTAAAAGTTCAAAAATTGACAAAATATGGAAATATCACGAAAATTAGCAAATTATTTTGAGTTAAGAATTTGTAAAAATGTTTCTTTTTAAATCTAAGATTAGAAAATGTAATACAAGATTACTCATAAGATTGTCTACCTTTATCAAAAAAAAAATGTCTATAAGAAAGTCAAATTAAATTTTTATGAGCGTTTGAAATTCAAATTTCTACAACATTGGATATTCACTCGATTCCTCTGTAGCGATTTTCTTATTTTGTTGTAATTCAAAAATGAATAACTATAGATACATGAAAATTTCACTGAATGTTCAGATTAGCATTTCCTATACACTGTACAATTTTGAAAATATTTCGACTCTTTTTGAGCTGTTTACGGACCTTTTAGTTTTCAATTTTTTTACTTTTTTTTTTCTATAAATATCAATAAAGTTTTATCTGTTGGGCCAAAAAGTGTAAAAATTTAATACAAGGTTCCTGATATATTGTTACAGTAGCAATTGAAAAATATTAAAAATACATAGGCACAATTTTTTTTATAAGCATGACAACAGTTATTTTTTACAGACATTTTAAATTCAAATTTGGACGAAATTACATATTAAAATTAATATTAACGATCTTTGTTTTTGTTGTAATTTAAAAATATTATTCGGGGGGATATATGAAACTGAAAAATCAAAATATTATGGCCTATCCATACAATCTACCATAGTATAAGGAATGAGAATTATGCTCATGATAAGACTGTGCATATTTTAAGGAATTTATTCATAAATTCCATATAATTTAATACCATAGAAAAGTATATAATATGTCTTATACCTAGACTGACATACCGTCTCCGCTCAGAATCGTTTTTCTTATACAATGATATTATATAATTGCATTCAAATTTAATACCATCCATTATACAGTGACCCACTTGTAACCTACAGTACAGCAGAGCGACATCCACTTACCCGCTTTTTTAATATTCATTATTATAATATGGGAGTTGTGAGACAAAACCCTTAGGTACGGCTTATTTTGAAACCACTTTTTTCATCCCCCTCCATTGAAATATCCTGAGAACGCCTCTGAATGCTGGACATTTGCATATGAAAACTGGCGAACAGTTTCTTATCAAAATAACATTACAATATTAATAACCTCCGAGATTGTTATAATAGTTGTCTATTTTACTCCTTTAGATTAACATGAACAATATTGCAAAATACAGGCAAATTATATACAATATCGGGAGGAAATGATGACAATATTTGTTCGCCACTAAATTTGAGTATCCCGTATTGTCGTTTATAATATTTGAAATTTGAATACACGTATTGTAGTTATTAATAATTATCATATTGAATATAATATTATAGTTATAATAGTCGCGATTACAAATGGTTTTACAAGAAATTTAAGCTATGATTAATCAAGGTTTGAGCGTCGATGTGCACAATTAAATTACAGAAATAAATATTCCAAGGAAAGCGTTCTCAAATTTCGTAAGTAAATCTCAACGGTGGTACTTACGTTTATTGTTTACACAAATAAAAAATACATTCAGGGAACGGATTTTATTGTAAATAGGTACTTAATATTATTTTCTAATACTACAATGTAAATTATTTTAATTTCCATATTCTTACATAATATTACTTTAATAATTAAAATATATTTAACATAATATGTTGTATTTATTATTCAGGTATTGATTGAATTTCTTATATGACGACATTATCTATAAAATTAAATTCATAAATTATTTATTAACAATATATTATGATAGGAACCTATGATATAGTCTTATATTATACCATGATTTGAATGTGCTACGTCCCGAGGTGTTCACTTGCCTTCTGGAATCTGGAGAGACGATAACCATCCGAAATCACAACTCGGGAAATGGTTGCTCAACTACCCTGCCAAGCACGATATTATATTAGATAATTATATTATTATTTCCACAGCTCGTTGCTCATTTCATCAGGTACAATGTACTACAACTTACATTCAGAACTACGTCAACGCCGACTAAAACGGGGCTTCACGACCTTCTTAAGTTAACTATTCGTACTTAAATAAAAGTCCAACATAATATTATGTTAACAGACATTTATATTATTATTTATTTTATTACTTTATTCTAAACTATAATTTACATATAAATACTATTATCGTATAAACACCATTATTATTATTGTATCATGTTAAAAAAGTCAAAAGTCAAAACTGTACATAATATATCCATATGATGTAGATATCATAGACTAGAAACATCTTATAATAAAATAATTAAAAAAAAAAAACTTATTTATTAGCTGGCTTCAAGGTAACTATGCTGGCCACAAAAGAACACTACTATATATCATAGCTGTATATTTATTGTAGTAAACAATTAGTTTATTGAAACCCGTCATGGTACGTTTATCTCTGTTAATATTTTTCTGTTATTTGAATACCTAACTTATTTTTCTGTTATTTGAATAACTTATTTTTCTTTTTTTCTGCCGTTTATTACGTCGTAAAATACAAATATGGACGCCACAGTTCCAAAACAATTTCAACAAATTTATGCCAATAACGAGGGTCGATCTATAGTCGACGTTCTGGATTTGGCAGTGAACCTAAAGGTCACAGCTGCGGTCAAGTCACCGCTATTTCACCGCGGAAACGCTGCGGAGGAGAGCACCCGGTCGTCGCCGGAATTGAGTATTGACTCACCGATATATTTGCAGCAAGACAAGCTTATGATTGGAGGACCATCGTCGGAGCCCGCTGCAACTTTTCAATTGAAATCGAATACGGACGCACTCGAGGAAACTGCAGTAGTTGACGTTCAAGATTTGCCAGTGGTGGACCTTAAGGTCACTGTCGAGTCACCGCTACTTAACCACGGAAATGCTGCAGAGGAGAGTACCCGGTCGTTGCCGGAACTCACAATGGAATCACCCGTATGCCTGGAGGACGTGCCTATGATTTTAGGACCATCTTCGAAGCCAGCTGCTGGGCCTTTTAGCGTGGCACCGATTACGGACACACTCGGGGAAACCTCGTTAATTGACGCGGCTGTCCTACCGATTCCTACGTGTTCCGAAGTCCCGAAATACCCGGCAACATCACGGTCTGTTGATGGTCCGCGGAGGAGGTCCGCCTGGAAGAGGACCAAACGGTTCGTTTGGAGGTCGTTGGTGAACGTGGCACGCAGGGTTTGCTTCTGCCAATCCTTTGTAAACGTAGAGTAATGTCCACCAAGTTTTCGACTTCTCCCCTACCACCACCGTCTGTCCTCCCCTTTAAGTTTGTAATATTATTATGAGCTCGTTCGCCCGTCCGTTCGGTATTTTTCGCTCCCACATTTGCGTCCGTTGGTGTATGCCGTTTTCCGAGCAAGTACTTGGCGTACGCCAACATTAATTAAATTATTTTTTTTTTTGTAAATCAGCCCTGTACTTTGTAGTGTCAAAACTTCATATTTCTGTCTCGGCTGCAATCACTATTACTTTATTAGTGAAATCTTCGTTTTCAATATGCATTCACCCGTATGCAGGGTCCATTTGTATCCCTCGATTAACTTTGCCAATTCTGTAATAGATTTATTATACTATTACGGACCCTATTATACGGTAAATGTGTAGTTAATTATCCTGTGAGTCGACGAGTCGACCAATTGTTTATGTTTATTCCGTACAACGGACCCTTATGTTCATATTATTATCACTGTATTTTGTAAATTTGTATTACCACTGTATTTTGTAAATTTGTGTGGTACTTACCACTGTATTTTGTAAATTTGTATTACCACTGTATTTTGTAACTTTGTATTATCACTGTATTTTGTAAATTTGTATTATCATAATATGAGACTGCTGTCTAAAAATGATGTATCATTATAATGAAACTGCTGTATAAAAACTATGTACTTATTATATGGGACTGCTGTCTAAATATTATCTATTATTATTTATGGTGTTTGAAAATTTCATGAAATTTAAAAAAATGTAATATTTCGTGAACTATTTCAGTGTTTTAATAAATTTTGTTTTATTTTTAAATAAGTTTTATATTTACATATAATTGTCATAAATTACCTTCATAACTGTATGGTACTTGTATGTATAGGTACCTAATCTTTGAAATTACACATTTAAAACGGTATTCAATATTTTTAAATATTTTAATGTTTAAATTATACAAGTAGGTATACAATCCTATATATGTATATTGTAGGTATACCTACTGAATTCTTACATTCGAATTTAGAACACTGAACATTAGTACAGCATTATAAACTTATCAATATTTATCATACTATATATTTATATATTCTACTAATAAATTACTATACATGTCTTATGTATATAATTATAAATATGAATGTGGTATGCAGGCATGCGACAGTGTTAATAAGAATATAATTTTGTTTAATATATTTAAATATTTCATATTTATTATTTATATTATATATTCGGTTACTTTATAGTTACCCCCATAATTACCATAGATAAAAAACTATGTTTATACAAAAATATACATACTTGAATCAGTTTGAAATGCGTCTTTAATGTTTTTTGGGCATTTATTACAATCCAAAATGTGATTAAGTTGACGAGTTGCATTTTTTACGGTTGTCCAGTTGCAATAATTACAAGATTTTTTAATGATAATTTTACTATGTTTTTTTCACTCAATTCGCGGAACACTTTATGGACTTTTGCACTATGTTTTCCCATGTTGACGTTGAGCACATGCACTCGATAAACGTTAGTAGTTTAGTACACTAATGTTAAGCCCCCTACACACAATATGATCTGGCCGGGGCAACAGGTAGCCTGACCAAATCAGGTGTTGTGTACAGACGACACGACCTCTGCACGACTGGTGAGATGAATTTTAATTCCACTAGTCTAAATCCGCCCGACAATGTTACACACTAGGTATATGATTTGGTCGGGCGGTCGGACAGTCAGATGGAACGGCCACATGACAAGACCCGATGGGATCAATCAGATGCATGGCTTAAGATATCTTTAATCGTGGTCAGATGACACGTCTATACACGAACTGATACGACGTCCGACCGGACCAAATTATCCTGTCGGCCCGACCAAATCATATTGTGTGTAGGGGGCTTTAGTTGATTTAAGATTTTACGGTTTACAATAAATGTATAAACCAGTAAATATTAAACTTGTATACACAAACGTCAAACACAATACACTATTGAACTATTCACCACAATAATTTTATGAACATAGACCGTGTTCGTGTATATTTTTCTTGTTATAGACTTACACCTAAGTTATAACGTTTAGATAAGGATTACGATAGTAAAGTTTGACAACGCAATAAATATTATAAATAATATTATTTAATTACATTGTGTTGGCAGATACCTATGGCTAAAATCTCGTATTTGAACTTCAATCCTCGTACACTAAAATAAGAATCAAAATCACTGCTTTAATAAACATAATATTTAACAATGCAAACAAAACAATCTAAAATTATAAAAAACAATTTAACAAATTATTTATTCTGTATGGTAGGCAATTCCACCCCCACTTCCTCACGAAATTTATTAATCAACTTCCAAATTGTTGGATGACTATGTCCGATTAAATGCGCAAATCTATGTCTACGTCCCTCGTGAAATCGATTATATCGATGAGATAAATGTACATGATACTATACGTAGTAGGTACCTATATAATATATTATCTAGATTTATATTATTATCGTGGTATTGATTATCGTTATTACTTATTAGTTATTGTAGTATGCAAGGTGGTATGTAGGTATAATCATATGGTAGATAAACTGTAGACATACTGCCACGATAAACATTAGATAGATATAGCCATATCCATACCACCATAATAGACAATTTTGTATTTTCGAACTTTTTGTCCGACAGTAAAAATGTACTCGGACTTTTTGTCCGGCAATCAAAAAATGAATCTGGACTTTTCGTCCGGGATTTATATTATTAGCATTGTCCTTTTTGAATAACACATTTTTTTGAATACCGTGCTGTACTTCCTGAATAATATAATTGATCATAAATAGTATTTATAATTAACGGTGATTAATTTATAAATCATTGGGAAAAAAATTTTATATATAATTTACAATTTGGCGGCCACTAATGATGATCGGATCGCAGAAGAACAAAATGTCAAAATATAGTATAATCAAGATTTTCAAGAAGAAAAATAATACGTATCGATACGTTCCGATATGTTCCGGAAACGAACTCGAGTGTTCAAGATGTTTACGATACGTTAAAACGTTACAGCCGTGATACGTATCAATTCGTACCACAGACTTCTATACTAATATATAGAAATCTGTGATTCGTACCGGGTTTTGACGTCGGTACGTGGCGGTACGTTTACGTGCTTCTATTCCATTACACTGATAAGAACCGTTTGTTATCTCACTTGATAATTACATATTATTTTTTTTTACCATTCGATTTACGTTCCATAGTTCATGATACCACTACTCCACAGCTCAATGCTCATTGGCCTTCTGCCCTCATTAGCCATTGTCTTGGCGGCCGTCGTTGATAAAAAATTGTTTTTTTAGTTTTTATTACGACGTTGTCGTTTTTGTATACTGTTGTTATTGTCGTTCCGAGTTCGAACACCTTTAGAAAATCAAAGACTGTGAACAAGAAATAAGAATCACACACAACGCCGAGCGATTACCGGACAACTCTACTTTTACGACCGTACTGTGAGTACGTTTCCATCTCGAGGTGGTGTTGAAAATCCGTCCCGAGTGATGAAAGATCGGCAATCCGCACCAGGAGATGGTATTAGATCTCTAAAAACTTCCAGAGTGTTTCGGATCATCAACTTTGAGCTTTACTCGAAACCGGTAATGTAATATGACATGTTATACCTATTTCAATCTATCAATATTTTTTATGTTAAACGATGAGTCGATTTTCGATGGTTTGCCGAAACGCCACTAGATACGTCTTAATGTCTTATTATGTTGAATAAGAAAACAATACCTAACAACTAATAATTGTCATGAATTCTCGTCATTCAGGTTTATTTATGAAATTGTATTCGGCATTTCCAATGATTTTTGATTATTACCTAAGCTCTATATCGTAATATATTACAATATACCTAATCATCATTCTGTTATTTCTTCAGTTTGGGCAATAAAACTCTTAAATGAGTTTCAAAACTTGTTAAAAAAAAAAAATGTGTACCTACTTAAGTATTTACCTACATGCTGTTATTTTTCAGCTTCTACAATTTAATATAACTAAAAGATAGATAGGTAGATCCGTGGAGGTACCAGCTAGCCTTTAAGATACTTTTAGAATCTTTGAGAGGCAATTTTCTCAAATATGTACTTATAATTGTATGGAATATAGAATGCTTATAACAAATTGCTTTATAAAGTGTAATATAGAAACATATGTTATTATGTTAGGCACTATTAAGTTAGAGTTTAATATGTTTGTAATTTTTTTCAGAATAAAGTCATCATGGCATTAGGACTTGTGTCAATATCATTCACATTTGGATATCTAGTGTACATGAGACACCAATATGAAAAAATGGGATATTATCCAGCTGTTGCAGAAGATGGCCGCCATGAAGTATACAAACAAAGACAATCCAAATGGGATTGAAATTGTATTGTTTTAGTATTACAACCTTTAGCCCTATTTTATCCGCACATAATTATTCTACTTAAATATGGATTCTTGCCTAGCCGTTGAGGCCGATATTGACAAATTAATTGCCAAATATAATAAATATGGACCGAAATGGCAATTCCAACTACACAGATTTATTTCGACATTAGAACGGTACAAACGAGAAATTGAAAGTCAAAGTTCTGAAATAGATAAGTGTGGACTTTCTTCAACAATCTTACAAATGAAACTCGCCATAAAGGACATTTCGAACGAACACAGAAGATGGCATAGCGATGTTTCAAGAGTAGGAAAAACTATTGACAAAAATTTTATTGCTGACTATACAGAAGCCAGTAATCAAAAAGCGTTTAAAACCAACCATGAAAAAGAAATACTAAACAAAATCATTTGTATGCATTTGTACCGGGATTCAAAATGGGAAGTTGCTGAAGAATTTTTAAAAGAAGCTGGTATTACAGTTGACGATAAACTAAAACAACGGTATTTAAATTTAAACCATATTGTTGATAGTTTGAGACAAAAAGATCCTATGCCAGCCTTTGAATGGGTATATCAAAACAAAGTTCAGCTAGATGCCAAAAAATCAGATCTAGAATTTAAATTGCACCAAATTGTGTTTTTAGATGTTCTTAATCGTGGCGATCAATATGAAGCAGTTGTTTATGCTCGCACAAATTTCAGTCGTTTTATTGACAAACAAAAGGAAATCCAATCCACAATGGGTATGTTATTGTATCCACCTAATGTTGCACAAATGCGTACTGAAGTTATTGACCTGTTTATAAAAGATTCTTGTCTTAGTGATGACGATATGTTGAGTGTGTGTGTGAATGTGGGTTGTTCAGCATTACCAGCTTTACTAGATATTAAACACGCAATTTGTCGAGATGTTGGAGGAGTTTGGAATGAAAATGACGAATTACCAATCAAAATCGACACTGGTTTTGCGTATCATTCAGTATTTGCTTGTCCAATATTAAGAACTAGAAGTGGAACATCTAATCCACCTATGATGTTAGTATGTGGCCATGTAATATCCAAAGATGCACTTAATAAATTGGAAAGATCTGGTAGATTAAAGTGTCCATATTGTCCTAAAGAACAACTTCCATCAGAAGCTAGAACTATAAATTTCTAAATGGCTTAATAATGTTATAAATGTTCTCATCGTGTACAATGTAAATAGTTAATAGTATTGTATTTAAAACAATGTATATATGAATTCATATAACTAAGTTATATGTACTAACATACATTGGTTATAATGTATGTATTTTATTAAAACTATAACAGCTACATCATATATTGTATTGTATCGAATTGGAGGTTAAATAATTTTATTTATAAGAAATCAATTTGGCAAATTATCATGTTAACTATTATAAGTAATTTCATTGGTGACTATTCTATGTTTATATATCTAGTTTTCTTATTTAAATTAAAACTGGCATTTTTCCAAGTATATGTAAGTCCATAATATTTATTAAAATAAATTTCATTTCAAAAAGTTAAAATTACATACTTTTTTATTTTGTAATAAAAACAATTTGATTTAACATTTTTTTGTAAACGGTGGTAATATTTTATTTTAACATTATTTATGTTTAAAGATAGTATGTTTATATTTTTAGTCAAATTATGAGATAAAATCTTAGATGTTTATTAGAAATGTTAAATTATTTAAATTTAATTTTATAAATATATTTTCAATAATTATAATTTGTATGAAATTGTGTATATACTAAATATTAATATATTATGTATTTAATTGGTTGAATTAATTAATGGTTTTAACTTTCAAATTGAGCAAAGCAATAAGAAAAGTATAGATGATACAATAATTTAATATGTAATACTTTTTTTTTGCAGACTAGCTGAGTACGTTTTAGTGACGTAATTTTAGTTTGTTCCTAAATTTGGAAATTTAGAGTGTCAGTTTCCCTAGAGAGGTATAAATATTATTTAAAAAAAGTAAATAAATGGTACACATGATATAATATTATATTACTTATAAGTCATAAACAAACATTCTGAAATATTAAAATTATTAATAATTGTATCAATCGAAACAAGTTTAAGTTCAGATGGATTATAAAAGCAGTCATTAGCAGCAGAAGCTATTGAGGTAGGTGGGTACAAATACTACCCAAATAGGTACTACACAGTGGAATTTTATACGTTCTTCCTCAATGTATCAATAATTGCTTTAGCAACATAACTAATATTTGTGAAATTCAATCCAGTAACATTTACCCGTCCAGAATTTACCATATATATGTGATGAAAATTTCTCAAATATTCCACTTGGTTATCTGAAAATAAACACCTGGATTAGTATGCACATTGCACTTTAAGATTATTTAAATTGTATAATTTTAACCAATGTATTTTCAGTTTCTAATTTCTATTCAATTTATTTACCTGTCAAATGTAACAATATAAACATTCCCTTTTGATCTGTTATATGGTTCCACTTTCTAAAAGCGCCTTCTTCCTCGAGAGCTTTTCGAAAAGCTTTTCTCAGTTCTATCATTCGAGCAGCCATGGCTTTGAAACTGCTTGACCTATTCAAACAATGATAATATTTACATATTTAATTATCTAATTTTGTTTAGAATGTTGTACAATAGTTTACCATTCGTCATAAAGTTCAGGATTGGATAGTATTTGGAAAACCGCCATAGCGCCGTGATTTGAAGGACTAGAGTAGAGACTTCTAACGATTCTCTCGATGTGGACTTTAAGACTTCCAATGTTGTGACCAGATTTTTGTACAATCGTCAAGTTGCCAACCCGTTCGTCTAATAGAAAATTAAGAATGTATGATTAATACGACGTGTCCATGTTGTAGATTTATAGGTAAGCTCATAAGGTTTAAGTAGTTTATAGTTGATAACTCACTATACATAGTGAACATCTTGGAAAATGATTGTGCGCATAGAAATTCAAATCCTTCACTGTGGAAGTGACGAATGGCCCAGGTGTCTTCTTCAATATCTCCAGACGCCATTCCTTGATAGGCAATGTCAAAGAACGGTATCAATTTACGTTCCTGAAGAATTTTGAAATTTTAACCACAACCATAATAATATTATAATGATTAGTTTTTAAGTACACATATCAGTGGCGTATTTTCACCGTGCCCCAAAAAGTACGTCCGAGTTGGAGAGCCTCGGAAGATAATTTTATTTTATTATGATTTATGACATTTATATATTGAGAAATTAGTCATTATTTCAAATCAAGACCCATAAAGTTTATTTTCGAGTTTAGAAATATACAACAATATTATTTTAAATAAGTTTGTAGTAAAACAATTAATATGTACTAGGGCAACTTTTCACTGCTTATCTGACTCAACATTTTTTTCACTCACATTCTCATAGTGCCATAGTTGGAGGGCTAAATGTGCCGACTTAAGTTTGATGTAAATACTAGACTGGGGCAAATGCCCCAGTTGCCACCCCCCGAATGACGCCATTGTTCTAGCATCGATATTTATAACTTATAATTTAATTGCTGTGCTTAAGGGGTCTTCTTCCTTTGGCTAGGTACCTACCAACTACCAAGTATTACGCTACGCCACTGGTGGGTATTAAGCAATATTAACTTACTTTCATAATTTCAGCTATAGTTCTCCACTGTTCTTTACTCAGGTCCAAACCAGTTGGATTATGACCACATGCGTGCAATATTACTACAGAATCGACGGGTGCATTAGAAATGTCTTCACAAAGTCCTTCGAAATCAATTTCTAAAGTTTCCCTATTCATGTAACGATATTGTATTTTATTTTGAAATCCACTAAATGAGAACACGGCTCCATGCATTTCTGAAAAAAATTAATAATTATAAAACCAAAAAGTTAGATGCTATTATGACTATAAGCTGTCGGCGTCACTATAATATAGACTAAATTGTAGGGTAGGTAGCAAAAAAAAAAATAATTAATAAAAATTGTCTTCTGCGCTTATTTTTTCAACCGTGGAAAAATTAGTATTACTATAACATGAATATATTTTGTATATATATTTAGTATATTGTACAGTTAACTGAACTTATATTATTAGATTATAGCAGGAGAATATAATTTTATGGTAGCCGTATCATAACGATACCTTTATTGTTACCCCCAAAAAATTTATGGGATAGAAAAAGTACTCCTCGAAACCCCTTAGTGAAACCATGCTATTAAGTAACTAACACATAGGTTCTTAACCGGGGGTCCATGGGGTGACTGAGTTTTTTTAGATAACGCAAAAATAAATTTGTTTCGATAGAGTTTTTAAGATAACATTAATAATGGCCTGCCCGTATTCTGCCACTAAGCAACAATTTTGTTTTGCTTGAAAATTAATTTGGCTTAAATTGTATTCAATTTTTTCGATTCTACATTTTCGAAATCAGAAACATGGATACGCAATCCTTTTCTAGTGGAATTAAATACAATTAATGATTCAGACCTCGTTAAAGACGAATTAATTGATTTAAGATCAAAAGAAATGGCACGCCACGGTTTTCAAACAAAAAATTTAATCGAATTTTGGTGTTCGTTGACGAAGGCTTATCCGCGAGCTGTATCCATGGCAATGACATTTTTGATTCCATTTCCAACTACCTATATCTGTGAGTCTGGATTTTGTTACAATGGTCACAATTAAAATAAAGCAAGAAATCGATTGGACATTAAGGACGATATGCGTGTTGCTCTGTCCAATACGGTCCCAGATTTCAAGGCAATATTGCAATCAAAACAACAGCAAATGTCACAATAAAATTGGTTTTAGGCTATAAGAAAAAGTGATAATTCACAATAATTGAATGTAGTATTAAGTCTTAGATTTATCATTAAAAAAAATTAAATATTAAAATAAAAATTTTATTTATTTATTTATATATTATTTTTTTTTGGGGGGGGGGGGTCCGTATATTTTATACTTCAAAGGGGCCCATGGCCTAGAGAAGATTAAGAATCTATGATCTAACACCTAAAGTACCTTACTCATAACTTAGAATCAAATAGTTACATTACGGGGCGTGTGGGTGACTTTTTTAAAAATAATTTTCGTGCAAACAATTGTATTATTGTTTCATGTTTGTATAGGTAATAAAAAGTGAAAACGATGGTGAAAATTGAAAATGTGAAATCAGAATTTCGTGG
The DNA here is from genome assembly GCA_949089665.1 of Macrosiphum euphorbiae. NCBI lineage: Eukaryota > Metazoa > Arthropoda > Insecta > Hemiptera > Aphididae > Macrosiphum > Macrosiphum euphorbiae. Next base: position 33,893,853 of record CARXXK010000005.1, read on the forward strand.
AAACTTCATTTTATAGCAATTAGAAGTTTGTTGTTTATTATAACATAATACAATCGCATAATTCATATAGACCCGCAGTGATGCACCAGGAGGGAGCCCCCCCCCAAAAAAATCATATTTTTTACATTAAATTATTTATTATAGCATATCGTCACAAATATAATAGCAGACGTTAGAAACCTACACATAAATAGTTCAATTACTACGAGATAAGGACGTACGGATACGCGTATTACGTAGGTATAACGCATATAATAACGCTTATAAAAAAATATTGTGACTATGTATTAATTTCTATCTATTTAGATAGGTAGCCAGGTAGGTACTTAAATATAACTTAAATATACCTAGCTAATAGGAATTTTTAATTACTAACCCCATGACGGATCGGGATAATAAACAGTTGTGCAATTCATATGCCGTGATAAGAATTCAGCTCCTATTTTTAAAGCTCCGGTTCCACCAATACTTTGAACACCAAATACCTACATAAAATGTAACATTAAAATTAAGTCCTTGTAAATTGATCATTAAAAATTAAAATCCCAAATTGAGGATTGAGTATATATAGATTTAAATTCGGTTGTACAATAATTTATTATGCAGGGCATTATGACAATGAAATTAATGTTATACAATAATGCGTTTATATAATAATAATAATAATAATAATAATCATATTATACTACGTCTTTAATATTAAATAATAATATTTTACTTTTCCGTCATTCCACAGCTTTTCAATATCGCCTAATAATAAACGGCATGCTGATTTTGAAAAACCTTCAATTCCTGTAGGTGATAAGTAATCGTGATTCAAAGTGTCATTTACAACCATGTTTTCTGCTCTCTTAACCACAGGTAATAAATAGATGCTACCATCTTCCGATCTGAAAGCTATAATAATCGAGAATTTATGTAATTTATTAATCAGTTATCAAAAATATTTGGGCCACACAGTCCACTATTTTCTTAGGTTTCTATGTGTGATTATTATAAACTATTAATGATTGCTAAATTAAAACAAAATATTATTAATGTAGATGTATAATTAAGGTTATAATTTATAAGACCAAAATAATGATAGAAGTAGGTAACTTAATATAATTAGTTTTACATTTTTATATAATTGTCCTGAATTTTATATTTTTTGCATTTTAATTATACCTACGTAAGCAATACTATATTCACTAATAACAATTACTATATAGGTACCTACCTACCTATCACCTATGCCCTATGGCATTATAAATGAGACACAAGACACATGTTTCACAAGAACTGGCACAACTTAAAAAAATGGGATTTTTCAGGACAATTATATGAAAATGTAAAACTAGGTAATTATTAATATTTATAAACGGTTTTATTCTGAACATAGTTTATACATGGACGATATAAATATTATTTAAATGTGAAGTATATTATATTGTAATACATATTTAATATAGGTACCTGCCTATATATATTAATATACATATGTTCATATTAATGTATATCTTTGTAGTTGAATAATAAAAAAATTAATTTTTTTGATAGGTGTGCAAATTCTTGGGCATAGGTAATAGGTTTATATTTCCAACTATTGTATATTACTTACTTCCATAGATAAGATCTACTTTTAGAGGAGAAACGTCGTTTTGGAATGCAGTATTGACTTCAATATATCCAACCTGTCCTACTACAGGAACATCGCTAAATTGAACCATAATTGTTGCAATATAATAGGTTAGTTAAAATAAACTGTCCAAGTATTTTTATGTTATAGACCTACTATAATATATACTGTGTATTATGTAATTAACTGAATAAAATATAACGTTTAGTTAAATAGAATACGTGCCATTGTCGTACAGTATATATACGCGTTAAAAACGTTCAGAACAATTTGTGAATTTGGTTGAGATATTAATAAGTTACTCTGATCAAAATATAACGACTATTAGAGCCAAGTTCCTACTGCATAGGTAGCAATACAATATTGTTTAACAACGGTTTATGGTGGTTTATATACAGGCGAAAACCATTCGTTGATCCCACGCACGGATATATAGCAGGTACCCATAAATATTATTCTATATACCTAATAACATGGATTTAGAAATTAAATAATAATATTATATCACGCGTATGCATACTTAGTGCTCTTCCACACCGGCTTATACTCTATTTTGTAATCCATATAACTGTGAACGTAGCATGTGATCTGTCAGTTGTGTAAGGTGCTATTAATGTTGAAGAGAGCGTGATGATAGGATATATTATTCGGGTCGGGTCTGAACTCGGGGTGCCGAGAATCTCTTTTTAAAGTATATCTATACGCTTTTTATTATTCATATATAGTAATAGGTTAAGTAACATTCAAGTACCTACCTACCTATATTCATTACACATCGACATCATATTATGTTCTTACATCTATCTTTATTATTTATTTATTAGTTATTACACAATGTGTCTGATCGATAGGCACCATTGATCATTAATCATTATGATATACGATTATGTAATTGATACTTAACCATAAGACGGACTCGGGGCGAATGCGGGGTCTGCAGAATGTGGCATCCCCTGAACACACATCAACCATTGCATCCATTTTATATTAATAATAGAGTTATTGTATTAAAGTAACCTATTAATTGCTATTATAATCCCATACAACACATACATATACAAAACACTCGACAGTCGACACCATAATACAGACGATTGTCGAATGGTATAAAATTGTACAAGTATATGATGCTATTATAAGTTTAAAGTTATAAATTAATAAGTACTTGTATTGTAATTAAGTAATTTTTAATTGTTTTAGTTGCATATTTGTATCAAACGACGTTTATTGAAAACAATTGTCATCAAACCATCAGCGGCGGGCACCTGTTGAGAAGAAATCAGGCTCCTACCTGTTGCAATGTTCTGCTGCAGATACGACCGACGTGTGGTACAAGTTTACGACATAATACACTTAAGAATCAAAATGAAATTGAAGAAGCACGGTTAAAAGGTAAATTTTTATTTATTTTTGAAATAATAAATTGTTAGTGTAACATGAATACGTAATTTGTATGTAGATAATTGCTCTGCAGCTTGCTATTCAAAACCCACTTTATCAAATACCTATCAAACTTGCTTGGATCCCACCGAGCACATCTTTAACTCAACCCGTGGATCAAGGAATAATTTATTGCATAACAATATATATTACCATTTACCAACGTTATCTCATACAGTATTTCAGTATTTGATTATAAATATTGAACAGAGTAATAGCATATCAGAAATAAAAAATAAAAGTCTCCTTCACTAAAACTGCTATTATATATGACGAATTTAGAACTAGGAATGCTTTTTTCCGGAATTCTTGACACGTTGTTTTCCAAGACACAATCACACAAATGCGTGTTTCAAGTACACCCTACTATAACGACGAATTTTTTTGGAGCATTTTTGACGTTTAAGTGCATTTTTAAACGTTTTTATGGACATAATTTATTTTTTGGGTAATTTTTTAATCCATATCTAGTTATATTACAAAATATATACAATATATAACACATATATTATTGTAATAAAACAATACAGAAGGTAATCTGGTTGATAATAAAACACTTCAAAAAATTATGAAAGTCTCGCCAGCACCACCCATTCAAAAATTAAAAACTTTTTTTTACTGTATCTATTGATTTCTGAAGAAACCCGGGGACAATTCCCCGAAATTTTTCAGGACGTCTTTTAGAGCTTAAACTTTAAAGGTCATAAATTAATTTTATGGAAGGGCATATTTTAGAGGTTTTAAGTCATAAATGTATTTTTTGAAGACAATTTTCGAAATTTTTAATGGTGTTTAAATCCCAGCACTAAATTGATGATAGAAATGAAATAGAAAAAAGGTGGGTAAGTGGAGGTCGCTCTGCTGTACAGTAGGTTACAAGTGGGCCACTGTAATGGATGGTGTTAAATTTGAATGCAATGATATAATATCATTGTATAAGAAAAACGATTCTGAGCGAAAACGGTTAGTCAGCCTATGATATTATTGTGAATAAAGTAATTATTTATATAAACCTATTTATGTAGAACCTTTTTTTAAATTTTTAATCCTTAGCTATAAAATTTGAAATTTTATACATTTTTAACTAAAAATAATTATTAAAATTAAAATTTGATGTATTTTGTCAAAATTTGAACTTTAAATTCTTATAAAAAAAAAATTGTGCCTATGTATTTTTAATGTTTTTCAACTGCTATTGTAACAATATATGAGGGGCCTTACATTAAATTTTCACGCTTTTTTACCCAACAAATACATTTTTATTGATATTTATAGAAAAAAAAACTAAAAAAATGAAAACTGAGAATACCCGTAAACAGATCAAAAAGAGTCAAAATGTTATGGGGTACAGAAAATGAAAATATTAACATTCATTATAATTTTCATGTATTTACAGTTATTCGTTTTTGAATAACAACAAAATAACAAAATACATACACTTTTTTACTGTAAAGCTACTCATCTAGCAGTAGCCATGGTACGACTGCCAAGTACTATCTAAAAAACAGAATCCTGGGAGTGTAGTGCTCAGGTGCTCCCCTCCCTCAGAGTAACACACATAATATTATATACGATATACATATATAGAGGATGTTCAAAACGTTCGGAAACAATAATTTAGTAGACTAATAAGGACTGGTATTATGTTATAATTAAATAGGTGATTAAATATTAACACGTTAACGCATAATACCTATGAATAAAGATTAAAAGCGTTTTCAAATCTGTTGAACACGGAACACCTTGTGTATAATGTTTAACAAACATGGATCGGCAAACATTGATTGATGAATTCGTGAATTAGGGAAACTTTTTCCAGCAACACATAATTTATTGATGACGACGAGGTTCTATATAAAATAGATACACACGATTTAAGGTACCTAGGCACAAATTTAAAATTATATAAAAAAAATATATACAGCCAAGATATGTATAAATAATTACTATTTTTTTTTATAAATTAATTAAAAGAAAAAAATATTTAGTCTGCCCCACTCGTAAAAGTTTACAAATATCATAAATAAGGTTAATTATAAATTTAGCTCACCACAATTAAAAAATTCTAAGATACATATTAACATTTTTTTATAAACGTTTAAAGTTCCACGAAATTTGTCAAATTAAATATGTCAGTATTCAACTAGATAACTAGCTAATAAAACTAAACTTCCTGTATATAATGACGAAACTTATATAAAATTGTCTATAAAAGTATATTTTAAATATTTGTGAATACTGATTAGGTACCTATTCATTATTACAAATTTGTGTAAATATATTTATATTTTATTATTTTAATTAATTAAATAATACAATATTTGGCTATTAGATTGATCCAAACAATAAGAAACGTATAGGTTTTACAATAATGTGTAAATCTTTTATGTGTATGCTATGTCTTAGATTCATGATCTTATTTTTTTTTATCTGTGTATAGTTGGTAATTCAGAGTTGTTTATCCTTAGGATACCTACCTAATATTATATTAATATAATTTAAAATAAAAATATCTTATGTGGCTCATAGCATAGATTTTCGTAACGTATATTATGTTACAAACTATAATGCTTAAATAATAAGTGTTTCATACTTTTAGACTTTAGTTATATTCTTAAATAACGAGTTCAAAATAAATAAAAAAATATAATAAATATTGGATTATTAGAGTTGTTTATTATTCATAATTCATAAATATTCAACAAGTGAAATCTAAAATACTAAAATTATTATAAATTGTAACGATTATTGATACATACGTTTAAAGAAAGATAAATTATAAGTTATTAGTTATTACAAATAGCAGCAGTACCTAGTGAAGTCGATTGGTGGCATAGGTTCTACATAGGGGAATTTTATATGTTTTTCCTTAATGTATCATTAATCGCTTTAGCAACATAACTTATATTTGTGAAATTCAATCCAGTAACATTTATCCGTCCACTTTTTACCATATAAATGTGATGAAAATATCTCAAGTACTCCACTTGACTATCTGAAATTAAACACTTGGATTAGTATGCGCTGTAAGATTATAGGTATTTAAATTGTGTAATTTTAACTTATGTATTTTTAGTTTCTAATTTCTATATTGTTTCAACTTATTTACCTGTCAATAGTAACAATATAAACATCCCTTTTTGATCTGTTATATGATTCCACTTTCCAGGAGCACCTTCTTCCTCGAGAGCTTTACGGAAAGCTCTTCTTATTTCTATAATCCGAACGACCATAGATTTGAAACTGCTTGACCTATTCAAACAATGATTTTTTAATTTTTAATCATCTAATTTAGTTAGAATGATGTAAAATAATTTTTACCATTCTTTATATAATTCAGGATTGGATAATATTTGGTAAACGGTCCTAGCACCGTGGTTTGGAGGATTAGAGTAAAGACTCCTGACGATTCTCTCGAAGTGGATCTTGAGACTATCGCTGTTAAAACCAGATTTGAGTACAACCATCAAGTTGCCAACTCGTTCGTCTAATAGAAAATGAATATTATGATTCATTTATTGGTGATAATCGTTTTAAATTAAAGTAGTTTAGTTGATCATTCAGTACTCACTATACATAGTGAACATCTTGGAAAATGATTGTGCGCATAGAAATTGGATCCCTTCACTATGGAAATAACGAATCGCCCAGGCGTCTTCTTCAGTATCTCCAGACGCCATTCCTTGATACGCAATGTCGAAGAATGGTATCAATTTACGTTCCTGAATAATTACAATATTTGAAGTAGGTACAGTCGTAATATATAATGATTAATTTTCAAGTACCCGAGTAGGTTGTGCTATGGTAGGTATTAAGAATTCCAATAACTTACTTTCATAATTTCAGCAATGATTATCCATTGATCTTTAGTCAGATCTAAACCAGTTGGATTATGACCACATGCATGCAATATTACGACAGAATCAACGGACGCATTAGAAATATCCTCACAAAGTCCATCAAAATCAATTGCTTTAGTTTCTCTATTCAGGTAACGATATTCAAACGTGTTTTGAAATCCACTAAACTCGAATATGGTTCCGTGTATTTCTGAAAAGTATGCATAATGATAATTTAAGATTTAATTTTAAAACGAAAAGTTATACCTTGCTACCTACTAAGATCATAGGTGCAAAAAAAGTTTGAGATTTGGGTTGACTAAAGCTCTACTTTAAAAATATTTTATTAGATTAAAACAAAATTTAGGAAATCTTTGTGTTGCTATGGACATTTGGGAAGAGGCTTAGTCCTTAATTCCCCCTATTTGCGCAAAATACTAAGACTAAGGTATAGTTTATCTAATACGCTTCAGTATTAAAAATGTGTCTTTACTTTGATTGCAAACATAGTTTTATGAATAATAGCTAAGTACATATTATACATAATAGTTAATGAATTATACCTACAAAATATATAATGAAACATATAATCCAAAATGTGAATGGATCTATTGTATTATTTGAATGTAAGATAGTATTATATTTAGAGCCCCTTGCAGAAGACTTGCTTGGATGTTCTAATTATTTGGTAACAAGTTATGAGCATTTTTAATATAAAAAATAACAAAGTAAAATGGATTGTTCTAAAAGTAAATTGTACTGTTCGAGCGATAGTTAGCCGGAGAAAACTACCTACCTATACTATCACTAAATTTAAAGGTTAGGTACCGTACGCATAGGCAATTTTAAACACATACTAAGACAACAAATATAATAGAAATGTATTAAAATGTAGTAATTTAACATGTTATTATTAATAAGCATTAAACCATGTAAATGTATTTATCATTCATTTACATTTTTATTAATACTAACAGTTCAGTTGTATACAGAAAAGTTGACTATAAAAAACTGATAAATATTTTAGGCGACTTGATACTGAAAATAATTTACGGTGTTTTAAATACAAAAATACCAACCATATGATGGGTCAGGATAATAAACAGTTGTGCAATTCATATACCGCGATAAGAATTCGGCACCGATTTTCAAAGCTCCGGCTCCACCAATACATTGAACACCAAATACCTACGTAAAATGTAACACTCAAAATTAGGTAGGTACTTGCAAATTTATGAAAAATGAAAATTCTATATTATCACGGTTGCCATGTTCAAACACATTAATTAAATTCAGTTGTACAATAATATTACTATACAATATGGTAAAATGGCTATGCCTATGACGTTAATGTTACAATAATTAATTGATATAAAAATAAATGGCAATATTTTAAGGCTTTACCATTCCTTCTTTCCACAGTTGATCAATATCCCCTAACAATAAGCTGCTTGCTGATTTTGTAAAACCTTCAATTCCTGTCGGTGATAAGTAATCGTGACTCGAAGTGTCATTTACGACCATGTTTTCTGCTCTCTTAACCACAGGTAATAAATACTGACTAGTATCTTCTGATCTGAAAGCTATAACAATAAGTAGTAGTTATTAAAAATAAATATTATAATTATGACGACCATTATGAAACTAAAATCCCACTAAAATAGTATAGGTATAGTCATAAGCACAACTAGGGACATTTTTCTTTCTAATTGTATCAGCAGCACGGACTCTGGTTATTTATATTTTAAATATAAAATATTATTAAAAAACTGGAGTGCTAAGTCCCCCCCAAGCCCCCACCTTAATTGTCATAGTTAATGACAATTTTTTAAGCCCAGGAACGATGAATGAAGTAGGTATAATGAATAGTACCTAATTAATGACTAAATAAGAGAATTATAGTATAAACTTAGTTTATTAAATATTATAAAGTTGCCTATTTTCAACAGTTTGTATATTTTTGTATAATATGTATAACAACATAATATGTAAGTGCATAATTATATTTGAATTCGAATAATAATAGGTATGACATATGACATTATGACAAAACTCTAATTCACAAGAATAGTGTCAAAACTCAAAAAACATCATTTTTCAGGACTATATACTTCTTCACTTAAAATTAAACAATGTGTTGACTATATGTATTGTTCTTAAAAAAATACATATTCAATATGGATATAGCATATTATTAAAATATCATAATTTCTGAAGGTAAGTAAAAATGTGATTTTTTTGTGTATAGGTAGAATATTATTGTGCATTAACGAATTATGTGGTTGTTTTATACAATTAAAATATATACCTATGTTGCTTATTACTTACTTCCAAAGACAAGATCTACTTTTACAGGAGAAATGTCGTTATGGAATGCAGTATCGGCTTCAATGTATCCATTACGGCCCACTACCGGAACATTGTTGAATTGAACCATAATTGTCACAGTACTAATAACAATAGGTTGCTGGTACCTACTTATTATTTACTATATTAATAGTATTATTTAATGAAACTGTGAATTCGCAGTTGTAATGAAAATATTATATTAATTTACTCGGATCGAATAATAATGACTATATAGCCTATTATACATAGGTATTGTCCGTATTGAATCGATTAGAGAACGGTGGTATGACGACAACTATTGGGGGTTTATATAGGCGTACAACAACCGTTGATCCTATATAGGTATGCACCGATATAGAGGTGGGCAGTATAGGTACCAATAAATATTATAACATATAGATTGGGCGATTAATTTATATAATATTACATCAAGTGTCCGTAATTATACGTAATATTAACCTTTTTTCTAAGCCATAATATTATTGTGAACGTGGCCATGTGATTCGTATGAAGTGTTATTGTTGAACTGTTGAAGAGAGCGCGTGATGATGATATATTCAGGTCGGGTCTGAACTCGGGGTGCCGAGAGCATATTAATTATTGTATGTTTACACGCTTATAACCATAGGCAAATAGTTATTTAACTTTCGAGTATTTACTAAATTGTTTTTTTGAAATGAAACAGCAAATAAAAGTCGTGTAGACTGTAGTGTGTTCAGCAACTTATTAGTTGCATTGAAAATAATTGGAGGGTTGCATCCAAAAAACGCACACCTATGAATTCCATTCAAAAAAAGTCTAAACATAAAATCCCAAATTTATCGGTTTATTGTGTAGCAAAATACCTCTCAGTATTTTAATTAAGTCCCGCGGTTTTAGTCTATTGACTAGTTGTATTATGATTTAGGACCGTCCAAAACTTTTACCAATGTTACCAAAGCACCAAATTTTGTCTTGAATTGTGATATTCTTCCCACTAATATAGTATGGGGATTTTTCCAGTATTTTATCTGTGTAAGTGTGCGATTTTTGATTTCATCGTATTGTAGTAAACCTATTTTTATGTATTATGAGTACTTATTTAACCAATAATTATGCAACAGTAGATCTTCAGCTCTGATAAAAAATAATAAATAGGTCTTATGAAAATTTAAAACTCTATTATGGTACATTTATATTATATAGGTAATTGACAGTTGTAGTGCGTTGCAGGTATACCTATAATAATAATAATGAAAAACTCATAATATTAAATCCCTGTAATTATTATTTATAATAATTATTTTTTTTATAAATTAATTACGTTTTTATAAGGACTTCACAATATTAAACAAAATTTGAATATCTATATTACCTATTATAATAAATTGTTTTACAAAAATAGTGTGGGGGTCCCCAGGGAGAGTAGCGAAGCTCTTCATGGTAATATAATTTTGCCAAATTCTGGTACTGGTGGTGTTCTAACATTTTTGAGCCTCGACCAGAACTAATGCCAATCTGTGCCCCGGCTCATAATATTATTATTATATAATCATAATAAGACTATATTATATAGTCGATAATATGACACCAGAATCTGCACACAGGGACCACATTTTTAGGGGGAAGTGAAGTCCTCACACTCTAAAATATTCTAAAATGTATATATGATCTTAGTACACCCACTAGGTACGTACACTAATTTTTAAATTGATGGACTTGGGGTCAACATTTGAGGGGACTAAGTCGTAAGTCATAAGTACTTCAGCATAGGTGGAGCATAGCACCCCCCGAACACACACTAAACATTTTATTATTTTGTGTAGGTATTATTGTATTACCTAACTGTATTCTATACAATTGTATAATAATGTAATTGTTTGGGGAGATTAAGTCTAATGTATAAGTATTTCACCATATAGCCATGTAGGTGGAGCATATTAGCACCCCCCGAACTCACGCATCAATAATTTTATTATTTCACATATTTTTTATATGATTTTTAAAAGTTGCCTAAGAATGGCTATAAAAATTGCAGAGTAAACAACGTCAGTGTATAAACATAATAATATAAACACTCGACTGCACCGTCCAGGTCATGGTCACATGGTCACATGGTAGGTAGGCATTGTAAAAGTATCACGCAGTATTGTATGTAAAACAAGTGATACATTAATACTTTTATTGTTATTAAATGATTTTATATTCTTTTCGTGTTGAATATTTGTATCAAATACAGTGGCGTATCCAGGGGGGGTTAGGGGGTTGTAACCCCCCCCCCCCGAAAATTGTTAAATTATAACAACGTTATCATTAATAAATCATTTTAAGATAAAATTCCACAAAAATAAATTATAACCCCTCCCGAAAAAAAATTCTGGATACGCTACTGATCAAATACCTAATGTTTATGTATAAGAAAAAGGGTCTAATAATATCATCGACCCACAGCTGGGATCCTGTTCCAGCTATATTATATACTTCTGCTTATTCAATTTGCTTAAAGATAAGGTACTATATGTTGAAATCGAAGCACTCCTGTGTGTACGTTGGATTTTTCATGATGATTGATTTTTTGGCTATTTATGAATATTTTTATATAGTATAATATTTTACATACCTATCTAGAAAAACACGAATAAAAATTGAAATATCATAAAATAGCCAACTTAAACAAACACAGACAACTTTAAGTTATTTGTAATGTTAAATTTAAATTTATTTTATACGTTCCAGTTTATTCTAATAGAACTAATACAATTTATTTTTATTTTGCGTCAGAGATATAATTATGATTTTAATACCCCATCCATTCGTTTAATGCGCACAGTAAATTGAATGTACCTACTAAAAAGTAAATACCGATATTTTTATATGTAATTCAATACAATCTTTTAAATATCAAGTGTATTTTACTTTTCGTTAAAATGTAGTGACTTATTATTATTTATCAAATTTATCCAATTTGAATACTGTACTACTATGAATTTATTATTCCAAACCATCAGATACTTTACGTTTTTTTTCTTTCAATTTTTATACAACTGTGTTACTGTGTTCATATTGTGGCAATATCATAATAAGTATATATAGTTTTATATATTGAGCTCGACCCATTTAAATAAATATATAAATAGTTACATATTCAGATCAAATAACGACTATAGCTAGGTAGGTACCTATAGGTATTTAAGAATAATAATACTAACTAAAGTCGACTCTTGAGTCATGGCGGCTTGTTTAGACGAAAAAAATCATTGATCCTACCTACCGATTTAGTACCCATAAACATTTGTATATACCTAACACGGATTTGGCAATTAAATTTTAATATTATATCACGCGGATATACACTTAGCGCTCATCTGTTTCCACACCGGCTTACTCTTTTTGGTAAGCCATAATTGTGAACGTGGCATGTGATCTGTCATCTGGGTACCTAAGGTGTTATTTATGGTGAAGAGAGCTCGATGACGATATATTCGGATCGGCCTGAACCGATGAGAACTTTTTTTTAAGAGGACGTGATACCCGCATGTGTTGTCTCCGTCTTACAAGTGCGTAACATGTAGCTCCGTTAATTTAAAAATTAGAGTGAATTGACGTCTCATGAAATTTAAAGGTAAGATTATTATCCAGGCTACCTCGTGGGCTTTTTATTATGTTTTAATTTTAAAGCGAGTCATGAGGTTTTTGAGATGTACAAACAATTTACAATTTTAAAATACTCATAACTCGCTTTAAAATTAAAATATAATAAAAAGCCCATGAGGTCGCCTAGACCAGTGGCGTAGTGAACAGTAATTTCAGAGGCAATTGCCTCTGATATTTTTCTTAAATAGAGGGGTGGGTGGTAGCCAGTGGGTCCCCTAGTAAATGCAATTTGATAAACTCATTAGGTTGTCAATAATGATCTGAAATATAATTAGTCATATTATTTTAATACATTATTATGCATTATCACTTGGGATATTTGTAACTTGCCTCTGGAAAATGTTAATTCCACCACGCCACTGGCCTAGACAATAGTCTTACCTTTAGATTTTATAAGAGGTCAATTCACTCTGATTTTTAAACTAACGGAGCTACACGTGTTCTGCTGAGCGTAAAATTTGGTATGTTACGCATTTGTAAGACGGAGACAACACATGCGGGTATCACGTCCTCTTAAGTAAATATTATATAAAAGTTATTAATTATAATAATAGGTTAAGTAACTTTCAAGTACCTACCTATATTCGTTACACATCATATCATATGTTCTTACTGTTATCATTATTATTTATTACATAATATATGTGTCTGATCGATAGATAGTATTATTTAAATACCGCATTATACGGCAATAATAATATTAGTAACTTTATAATTGAAACTTCGCCATATGATGGATTCTGGGCGAAGAGGGGATTGAAGCGGGCATCCCCTAAACACACATCAATCATCAACCATTGTATTATATTTTTAATTACTTATGACTATGCGTAATTATGCAGGGTATAACTGACAGAAAGACATGATAAATTAACAGTCCTGTAAAGAATACTTTTGAAAAGTACTTGAGTAAGTACTCAAATACATTTTTTTTTAAGTATTTAAGATACTACTCAAATACTTTAATTGTATAGTATTTCAAATACTACTCAAATACTTTGAAAAAGTAGGTTAGGTTAGGTTTGAAAAAGTATTTGGAATACTTTTCAAAAACTTTTGGTTTTTAAAGTGGGTTTCTAATTATTGTAATATATACACATAGGTAGTAAATTTATAATCATTTTTATTTATTATTTATTAAATAAATGTTTATTACATTTTTTTTTTTTATTTTTACATGAAATTTACAATCTGTTCTTAACTAGAACAATAAGCAAATGTGCATAGGGTATTTGCGTATGATTTTTTTTTGAGGGAAGAAACCACCCATTGGTGATACTACCTATTTTGTGTTCTTAATTCATTCTAAAATTTCTAAAATTATTTCGAATAAAAATAAAATGTTCGAAATAAAAAACCAAAGTATTCAATACCAAAAAGTATTTAATACAAAAAAAAGTATTTAAAATACCATTCAAAATACTTCATGCTGAAAGTATTTAAAAAGTTATTCAATACTTAAAAAAGTATTTGAATACTTTTACTCAAATACTTTACAGGACTGCAAATTAAATACTTTTGTATTTAGATGTTTTTTAAAAATAATTTATAGCGACGATTGATCAACAAAAACATTTTTTTTTTTTTTTATACCGAAAATGAAATTATTTTTTTATTTGTCAGGTCTTTCTGTTATACCATATGCGTGAGCAGGGGGCGGATATGTCATGACTTCCTCCGCAGAGTCATCATAACCTCCATAGTTATTAGTTATCTACAAATGTTTTAATTAAAATCAAAAACTAAGATAGTTCATAATATCTTAGTTCGAGATTAGAATTTGAATATTTTGATTATTTTTTTTTCTCATAAAAATATATTGGGAGTTTAGACGAAATCAAATATTAATTAAATTTCATAATTATATTTTCATAATCACCACAGATAAATAATAAAACAGATTGCCAACTCATGATCATATTATAGTTGAAGTCAAAATCCACCATTTTGTGAGAATTGGGGGTTTATTGTCACCTAACATTCTGGCCTCTTATTTTCATAATAATATCAAAAATAAATTAATATTGATTGATTAGTTTATAATTTTTTGTCATTATTATAATATGATAATACTTTTGTAGGGTTTTATGCTGTTATTTTATTGAAATTAAATCACAATATAATTAAGCAAAATAAAATATTTAAAACAAAAAATAAGTTAAATAAAATATAGGTATGTTAATTTTTTTTTTTCAAATTTAGATGATTCAAATTTGCATTATGAGACGAGTTATTTATATTAAGAGTTTTTGGAGAGTTATTTTTTGTATTTTATTGTATATTTAAATGAATACCGGCATACCCTGCGAATGAAGTCTGGGCACTCCACGTATATGTTTTACATCCTGTATACTGTTAATAACCTAAGTTATAATCACATAGGTACCTTCATCACATATACAAAACACTCGAAACCATCATAGACAACAATTGTCGAATGGTATCTTATAAGTATGTTAAACAATTATTATACGTAAAAAAAAGGATGTAATAAATCAATAGGTAAGTATACCTACTTGTATTTTAATTGAGTAATTTTTAATTGCATATTTTTATCAAATTATGATTATTGAAAAAAATATCATCATAACATCAGCAAGAACCTGCTGTATACAAGACTACAAGAGATATGGATCCCTCCTACAGCTGCAGTGTTCTACAGATACGACCAACGTGTGGTACAAGTTTACACATTACACCTATGTACACCTAGGTAGGCTTCTATATACTCTTAAATGTTAATAATCAAAATACAAATTAAAAGAGAATGATTTAAAGGTAAATTTTTTTATTAAGTTTATTTTTGTTAGTGTTAATATGAATAAGAAATTTGTATGTAGATGCCTAATGCTTCTGCTTGACGCAATGCATTGGTTGGATGACAGTGATGACACTGTACAATTAGTTGAGCGAGAGTAAACTAAAGTATGCTGCACTAACCTAACCTTCACAAAAGCTGCTTTTGGTAATAGGAGAAATGGACGAACACGCACCGAAAGAGTATAAAAAAAGCATAAACATTGTCCTACCAATTACGAACACAATAGAAATAAAATAAGCCAAATGGGTAAATGCGTTCTCAAGTGAGAATCCATGCCAATGATTAGGATCCATTTATATATATATATATATAAAGATTTAACATACAGAATCGAAAAAATTTGATTGATAATTTCATGAATTAGGCAAATTCTAATTAGGGATCACATTCGATGACAATGTGGTTCAAATACACGATATATGCACAAATTTAAACTTGGGTAGGTACCTATATAACAAAAAAATATCTGTAACAAACATATCTTTTACACTGAATTCATTACTCATTTAGTATAAATTAATAAAAGAAAACATATATTTAGTCTGTCGCGAGAGTATAATCATTATAGGGTGTAGGAAAAAATTAAAAAAAAAAATTATTTTGACAAAATAATATAACTATACTAATCATATTAAAATTTATATTCCACGTCAAACAGCTTACGAATTTCATAAATAAGGATCATTAAAATTTTTTTTTGCCTCAGTTAGAAAATGTCTAAAATAAAGTAAACATAATTTTCATGATTTGAAATTATAATTATAAACGTATCTATATAGTTAGTAATTTTGAGTTGTAATTTTAATTTTTATCCATAGGATTATATTATACTAATATAATTAAAAATAGGAATATAGTACGAGGATCATAGCACAGCACAATATTATCTAAACTACAGCATAAAAGTTTCACTTGTATCCACTATCCATTAATCATAGTCCATTCGAATTTCGAACTTCTTAAATATTTTATATTGGGTTATACAATTTCAAATAAATAAAACAACGTAGAGTCATATTGGATAATAAGAGTTATGTATTAATCATAAACATTAAACAAATATAATCTAAAGACTAAAATATTAAAACTATAATGAATTGTAACGATTGAGAAATGAATTTAAAAAAAAATTAGATTTTAAGTTATAACAATATAGCGGCAGCCAGCAGTAGCTAGTGCAGACGATTGGTAGCATAGGTTCTACATAATGGCATTTTATATGTTCTTCCTCAATGTATCATTAATCGCTTTAGCAACATAACTTATATTTGTGAAATTCAGTCCAGTAACATTTATCCGTCCACTTTTTACCATATAAATGTGATGAAAATATCTCAAGTATTCCACTTGACTATCTGAAATTAAACACTTAGATTAGTATGCACTGTAAGATTATATGTATTTAAATTGTGTAATTTTAACTTATGTCTTTTTAGTTTCTAATATCTATATCCTTTCAACTTATTTACCTGTCAATAGTAACAATATAAACATCCCTTTTTGATCTGTTATATGATTCCACTTTCCAGGAGCACCTTCTTCCTCAAGAGCTTTTCGGAAAGCTCTTCTTATTTCTATAATCCGAACGACCATAGATTTGAAACTGCTTGACCTATTCAAACATTGATTTTTACGTTTTTTATCATCTAATTTAGTTATAATGATGTAAAATCATTTTTACCATTCTTTATATAATTCAGGATTGGATAATATTTGGAAAACGGTCCTAGCACCGTGGTTTGGAGGATTAGAGTAAAGAGTCCTGACGATTCTCTCGAAGTGGATCTTGAGACTGTCACTGTTAAAACCAGATTTGAGTACAACCATCAAGTTGCCAACTCGTTCGTCTAATAGAAAATGATTATGGTTAATTTTTAATATGTTGCCCATATTAATTGACTCGCTGCCAGTTTTTAAAAATTTCATAAATTAAAATAATTATATATCTAATTTGAAAATTAATTTTTATATTTTAGTTGCCACCTTAGTTATAATACTTTTTTAACTAATCTACTGCCCGATACCTATTATGGGGGGGGGGGTTGATAGGGTGTATTATATTGCAAAAAATGACTTCAAGGGCATAATTCTCAGGCCTAGTAGAATTGTCAGATTTTGATAAGAATTTTTTAGCTGAAATAAAAAGCCTCCCTTTGGTATAATATAATTTGTAACAAAACAGTTAACATTGAATTATTTTTGAAGACATATTATAAAGTTTTAGATTAAAATATTTAAAAATGGAGTTTTTAGTTTTTACTCGGGTTTGTAGAATATTACCATCTATTAGTTAAAAATCGGGATCATTATTCCCGTAAAACGAATTTTTGTATACGAAATTACATTGGCACCGGACGCTTTAAGTTAAAGTAGTTAAGTTGATCACTCAGTACTCACTATACATAGTGAACATCTTGGAAAATGATTGTGCGCATAGAAATTGTAACCCTTCACTATGGAAATAACGAATCGCCCAGGCGTCTTCTTCAATATCTCCAGACGCCATTCCTTGATACGCAATGTCGAAGAATGGTATCAATTTACGTTCCTGAAGAATTACAATATTTGAAGTACAGTCGTAATATATAATGATTAATTTTCAAGTACCCGAGTAGGTGGTGTTGTGGTCGGTATTAAGAATTTCATTAACTTACTTTCATAATTTCAGCAATGATTCTCCATTGATCTTTAGTCAGATCTAAACCAGTTGGATTATGACCACATGCATGCAATATTACGACAGAATCAACGGACGCATTAGAAATATCCTCACAAAGTCCATCAAAATCAATTGCTTTAGTTTCCCTATTCAGGTAACGATATTCAAACGTGTTTACAAATCCACTAAACTCGAATATGGTTCCGTGTATTTCTGAAAATTATGCATGATGACAATTTTAGATTTAAATATAAAACGAAAATGTTGCCAGTTATTTTACATCTATAGTAGGTATAGGTTCTTTCATTGTAACTTAGTTTTTAATATGATATGATATAATATAATATGTGTACATAACTGTCATAACTACTAAGATTTTAAGCCATGGTTTATCTAATACACTTCAATATAAAAAATATTTTTTTTTTTTTAATTTAAACATAGTTTTATAATAATAGGTACGTAGGTAGGTACTTAATAGTTAATTGATACAAATATATTACAAAATCGTTATGAAATATAAACATAGGAACATATTATAACATATACCTACATCAAAATGTTATACCTAAGTTTATTTGTTTATAACTCTAAACATAAAGAACTGTGCTTTATTTCTACTGCGAGCTTATATTATATTAGTTAGGATTATAATATTTTTGTATGGAATTTTGTAATGGAAAGTGGATGGCTGTACCTATACATTATCAATTATTACTTATGCGACTCGATGGCATTTCCCAATAATATACTCCTACGTCATCAAAACCTCTTATTGTACCTATAGGCTGTACAACGAAATATTGTCATATTAAAAAAGTGTTGATTCTTTTCATTCACAAAACAATGAAATAACCAGGTACCTCTTTGCGTTCATACATTGAACTGTAAATATTTAAGAATTACGTATATTACCTATTAGTTATTACGTTTATATTTAAGGGTGTCCCCAAAATCCATTTAGCCAATAACTATTAATGGGGGGGAGTATAAGCCATAAATGCAATTTTACATAATATTCTAGATTTAAAATACTTATTATAAATATATTCATCGCAAATTGTACGTTCAAAATAATCAATTTTCTTTGTTATTTTTAATATTATCTTGAATTGGTCTATTAAAAAATGTGAATGTAAGATTATAATACTTAGGGCACCCAATAGACTTGCTTTCATATTTTAATTTTAAAACAAGATATGAGTACTTATAATAATAAATATTCGTATAACTTTCAGATTTTATAATAGGTCCATGCACAAAGTTATATTAAAAATAACAAAGTAAAATTGATTTTTCTTAACGTAAATTATTGTGCTGGTTGCATGTTAATTATACAGAGAATACATTACAGGCAAGACAAGTACAATATCCTCTTAAATGTTTCTGCTTATGGATGGACAATTTTAACCACACATTATTCAGACAACAAATATAATATTAATTTATTAAAATATAACAATATAACTTATTATTATTAATTAGTGGGTACCTATGACCTATATATTATTACCTACCTTCAAAAGTAAACTATAAAAAAAATATGAAGCTTTTTAAAAAACTACAAACAATAAGGAGAGGTGACTTAATAGATATTTCTAATAAATATAACTACCTAACAATGTTTTTAAGTACAAAAATACCAACCATATGATGGATCAGGATAATAAACGGTTGTGCAATTCATATACCGCGATAAGAATTCGGCACCGATTTTCAAAGCTCCGGCTCCGCCAATACATTGAACACCAAATACCTACATAAAATATAACATTCAAAATTAGGTAGGTACTTGTAAATTGATGAAAAATTAAAATCCTATATTATCATGGTTGTCATGTTCAAACACATTTAAATTCAGTTGTACAATTATTATACGTGGTAAATGGCAATAAAATAAATAAATAATAATATTTTACCATTCCATCTTTCCACAATTGATCAATATCACCTAACAATAAACTACTTGCTGATTTTGTGAAACCTTCAATTCCAGCAGGTGATAAGTAATCATGACTAGAAGTGTCATTTACAACCATGTTTTCTGCTCTCTTAACCACAGGTAATAAATATTGACTAGTATCTTCCGATCTGAAAGCTATAACAATCGATAATAATAATTACAAACTTATTATAATTATTAATATTAACTATTATAATTATGAATTGGTTTTAAAAAAGTATTTGTCACATTCCACTATTTTCTTACAGTTAACTGTTTATGTGACTATTATGAAACTAAAATTCTAAAATAAAAAAACGTTTTGAGTAGATTGCATATTCTTGTGCAAAGGCGAAATATGTGGTTGGTTTATACAGACATACAGTTAAATATATATTGCATATTACTTACTTCCAAAGACAAGATCTACTTTTACAGGAGAAATATCGTTATGGAATGCAGTATCGGCTTCAATGTATCCATTACGGCCCACTACCGGAACATTGTTGAATTGAACCATAATTGTCGCAGTATAATGTTAGTATAAACTATATAGGTGATTATTATATTTTACTATTAAAGGTATTAATCAATAAGACTATGAACTCAGTTGGAATAATATTACTCGGATCGAATAATGACTATATTGTCCGTATTGAATCGTTTAGAGAATGGTTGTTAGACGACAACTATTAGGGGTTTATATAGGCGTATAACCGTCGTTGATCCTACAGGTTGACATCGATATAGGTTGTCTGTGTAGGTACCAATAAATATTATAACATAGATTGGGCGATTAATTTATATAATAGTACATCAAGTGTCCGTAATTATACATAATATCAACCTTTTTTGTAAGCCATATTTTTTATGTGGCCATGTGATTTTTATGAAGTGTTATTGTTGAAGAGAGCGCGTGATGATGATATATCCAGGTCGGGTCTGAACTCGGGGTGCCGAGAGCATATTAATTGTATGTTTACATGCTTATAACCATAGGCAAATAGTTATTTAACTGTCGAGTATTTACTAAATTGTTTTTGAAATGAAACAGCAAATAAAAGTCGTGTAGACTGTAGTGTGTTCAGCAACTTATTAGTTGCATTGAAAATAATTGAAGGGTTGCATCCAAAAACCGCACACCTATGAATTCCATTCAAAAAAAGTCTAGAGATAAAATCCCAAATTTATCGGTTTATTGTGTAGCAAAATACCTCTCAGTATTTTAATTAAGTCCTGGTTTTAATCTATTGACTAGTTGTATTAAGATTTAGGACCATCCAAAACTTTTACCAAGATTACCTAAGCACCAAATTATGTTTTAAATTGTGATATTCTTCCCACTAATATAGTATAGGGATTTTTCCAGTATTTTATCTGTGTAAGTGTGCGATTTTGGATTTCATCGTATTTTAGTAAACCTTCTAATGTATTATGAGTACTTATTTAACCAATAATTATGCAACAGTAGATCTTTAGCTCTGATAAAAAATAATAAATAGGTCTTATGCCAATTTAAAACTCTATTATGGTAAATTTATATTATGTATTTAATTGACAGTTGTAGGTATGCCTATAATAATAATAATGAAAAACTCATAATATTAAATCCCTGTAATTATTATTTATAATAATTATTTTTTTTATAAATTAATTACGTTTTTACAAGGATTTCACAATATTAAACAAAATTATTTGTACGTCAATACGCCATGTATATTGTATACGTTTATAATCATATAGTTATTTAACTTTCAAGTATTTACTCGTCACCTACACATAATGTCATAATATCATACTCATATAAAACACCTATCCGGTGCCCGGTGGCGGTGTACAAGGCTTTATATCCGGCATGGATTAGACAAAAATATATTTGGATGGTGTTGGGGGGAGGCTGAATTACTTTACTTTTATTTTATTTAACAATTAAATTCCTTTTAGTCGTAGTGTTAAAATATGAAAATACCAGTGGTTTACCATATCGTAATCAGACATCAGTCAAAAAGTCCGATGTGAAAAAAGTCTGGACTCATTCTTTTAGTCAGACAAAAAGCCCAAAAATAAAAATTATTAAATTCCCAAAATTAAAATTTCTATAAATTGATTAAAATAATAAACATAGTATTATAATAACATATTTAAGAAATTAAAATAAGTTAGATACGTTTTTTTAAGTTATGGCCGATACGGCATAGGCTCCATCATGCTATTTAAAAATGCTTCTGTTGTCAACTCATTAATCATTATTATAACTAATTTAATAATATTTTAATTTCATATTTTTTTCTGATCCATGTTTGTTTTTCTTGCGGTGTCCATTTCGCAAGTTCATTTCTCTAATTTTTGCATTATATTTTCCTCTCTGCCTCACGAAAGATGACTATTAGGCATTGGCTTCCAAATTGTTGAATGACTGTCCCATTGGCGATTAAGTTATGCACTGTCCTATTAAGTAGGATTCACTTAAATATAAAAAAATAAGTATAGTTGTATTGTTACCAACAATTTTGCAATAGTTGATCATCAGCTCTAATAAAAGCCTTATACCTATTTACAACTTTATTTTGTTACTGGATACACTAATGTCTAATATATTATAGACTATAGATATTAATATTGTATATAATAATTATAAAAATTACTAATAATAAAGTATTGTATTTATTATTATGATTTTTTTTTTTTTGTCAAGTGGATGTTTTGGTGGTAGTTTAACCCTGCACTGATTTACAACATTTCGTCATGAAATAATTTCGGTTTTAGGCGTTCGTGACAAGTGCATGCGAGTGCGTATGCTTAACTCGCTCGCTGTTGGATAACGTGAGTATATTGCGAGTGAATTATCGGGAATCCAAATATTACATAACAGATTATCTGTTTATGCAAAACTGAAAACCGAATATTGCCCATAAAGATTTGATAAGGACCGTTTTTACTGACTTAAATAAATATATATAATCAATTTTCCGAGTGCGTGGCGTGTGAATGTGGTGTGCCTAGTAAGTGATCATCATTGAGTACCTATAATATGACTGTAATCTAGGTATAATAACAGAAAATAATAGGCCACTTCTCCCGTACGCCCATGTACATACCTAATGAAATATATGAATTATTTTTTTCATTTTTTTCATCTAAAGATTTGCCTAATTGACCTTTTTGTAACCGAAATATCGAATCCATTGGTAAGTGTAAGGTTTTTGGATGCAACCCTTCGATTTTCGATACAAATAGTAAGTTGGAAAACACACTTATACATACATCTATTATAAACTGTTCCAATAGTTTTATTCTAACTATCCCGTGCAAAACAGTTTTTGGTATATTGTACATATTTTGTAAGACGGAGACAACACGTCATGCGGGTGTAGCGTCCTCTTAAATCTATATAAGTACAACTGTCATAAACAAAAGGTCGAAACATAAAAATATAACGGAAATCCACTTTATAGGTAGATAGGTATATCCATCATAGACCTTTTACTTATAGACCAGCCCATTCTATACTAAAATCATTGATTGTCGAGAGTCGACATGCAGCCCTTTTAGTATAAATAAATAGCATGAAAAAAAAATATAAAAATATATACCTATGTCCTATACCTATATATAAATATATTTTTGACCGTAGCAGAGTAACTCAGTAACCGAAAAACGTCACCTATCCTGACTCGGTGGAAATATGAAGTGGACTGGTCTAGGTTAGGTTAACCTACAAAAATGTAATATTATATGATCTCATCGATGTCATTTAATTAGGGGAGTGAATTATAAACTTTATATTAAAAAAAGTATGATATATATAACGAGTAAATACCCACTTAAAGTTAAAAACTATATAATTACAAACGTAGGTGGTATAGGTATACTGGTATACATATACAAATATGTTCTCGACACACCCGAAATTACAATTAGTCCATTGTTTAAGAAACAGTAACTTATTGAAAGTTCTAATATTTATGAGCTTAAACTCATACTTTTGATTATGACAGTATTTTAAAAACAAAATTTATTACGGAACAAAAGGTAATATTTTGAATTGTAGGTGTAATAAATAATAATACTAATCAAATAATATAATTATTGTAAATACCTAAAAAAAATTTATTGATTTTATTCAATTATTTTCCAATTGTAAAATTGTGAACTGAATAATTAGTATTTTCGGACAGTAAAGAAATTAATCCAGATTTTTTGACCGATTGCCATAAAGTTCACAACTGCTGTATTTAAATTTCTAATACTATGACTGACAAAGTGTTTAATTATCAAATAAAGTATAAAATAAAAAATAAATAAAACATTGCTCACCACCCCTCAATATTATTATCTAGTACATGCCAGACCTAAAACCCTTGTTCGCCGCCACTGGATAGTTGTTTATGAACATAATATTATGACATTATGTGTAACTAGTAAATACTTGAAAGTTAAAATAAATAACTATATGATAATAAATTACAATTTATAAACATATACATATACAATTAATATAATATCATCGGCACCCCGAGTTCAGACCCGACCTGAATATATCATCATCACGCGCTCTCTTCAACAATAACACTTCATAAAAATCACATGGCCACATAAATAATATGGCTTACAAAAAAGGTTAATATTACGTATAACTACGGACACTTGATGTAATATTATATAAATTAATCGCCCAATCTATGTTATAATATTTATTGGTACCTACTGGCAACCTATATCGGTGCATACCAATAGGATCAATGGTGGTTATATACGCGCCTATATAAGCTCCCAATAGTTGTCGTCTAACAACCATTCTCTAATCGATTCAATACGGACAATACCTATATTATTATACTATACAGTCTTTATTCGATCCGAGTAAATTAATATAATATTATTATTACAACTGAATTCACAGTTATATTAAATAATACTATTAAATTATTAAATATTAATACATTTAATAGAATAAAATAAGTAAATATAGTTTACCTATATTAATATTATATACCTACTGCAACAATAATTATGGTTCAATTCTATAATGTTCCGGTAGTGGGCCGTAATGGATATATTGAAGTCGATACTGCTTTTCATAACGACATTTCTCCTGTAAAAGTAGATCTTGTCTTCGGAAGTAAGTAATGTACAACATATGTATATTTTACTGTATATGTCCGTGTCCGTATAAACCAACCAATATTTCGCCTTTGTAAAAGAATATGCATTATGCAATATTCTCAAAATATTACATTTTTTATTTAATTTCAGAAATTATGATTAATGATATACGTATATTAAATGTGTATTTTTATAAGAATAATATATATTATGGTAAACACTCAAAAAATATTTCAAACGCTCATTATATTTATAAGTATTTTATATAGATACAGATTAAAACTATTTATAAATAAAAAAATATAATTCAGCATTTTCAAATTATAGTAATGAAAAATTATGTTTTTTGAGTTCAAATACAATTATATATCCTTTCATATAATAATGTTTTATATTATTATTAAAGAAAGCATCAACTGTAGAGAGTAGGTAACTGTATAAAATGTACTTATACTAAGTTTTTAATAGAATTTCACTATTTAGTCATTCAAATGATGTTGGTGATGATACTTGCTTCATTCATTGTTTATAGGCTTAAAAGTAATTGTAATCAACTATTCCTATATAGATGATATTTTATTTTAGAATTTTATTTTTAATATAGTTACACATTAACCTGGAAGAAAATAGTGGACTATGGCAAGGAGCTTTTTTAAAACCAATTCATAACTATATTCTGTTTGTACCTAATAATTGTTACCTATTCTTTAGCTTTCAGATCGGAAGATACTAGTCAATATCTATTACCTGTGGTTAAAAGAGCAGAAAACATGGTTATAAATGATACTTCGAGTCATGATTACTTATCACCTGCTGGAATTGAAGGTTTCACAAAATCAGCAAGTAGTTTATTGTTAGGTGATATTGATCAACTGTGGAAAGAAGGAATGGTAAAGCTGTAAAATATTATTATTTGTTATTCATTTATTATATTAACGAATTATTGTAACATTATCGTCATTGCTACGTGTAATTGTATTTTTAACCATCAAATTACATGTAAATACCTAATTTTAATTGATACATTTTATGATGTAGATATTTGGTGTTCAGTGTATTGGTGGAGCCGGAGCTCTGAAAATTGGTGCTGAATTCTTATCGCGATATATGAGTTGCACAACTGTCTATTATCCTGATCCATCATATGGTTGGTATTTTTGTATTTAAAAACATTGTTAAGAGCACTGCATGCGGCGATTTCCTGTCTTTGTCTAACACACGTGTAACATAGGAAAAACGACCTAAGCGCCTGACAAAAATCAAAGTACTTCTAGTTGTTCGATTTAAAATATATATAGATGTTTGAATTGGTATACAAGTTTACTTTTTATCGGTCGAAGCATATTTTTAATATTTTTTTATAAAAATAAAAATATTTATTCTCATCAAAATATTGCTACAATTGAAAAAGTACTTCGACCGATGCAAATTAAACTTGTATACTAATTCAAACATCTTAACATTTTTTTAAATCGAACAACTAGAAGTACCTTAATTTTTGTGAGGCGCTTAGTGTTAGACAAAGACAGCAAATCGCCGCATGACACGCCCTTAAATATTTTTTATTATATTATTTATTTATTCAAGTCACCTCCCTCAATTTTTTTTTGTCTGTTTACACGATAATTAGTTGAAATTATGCTTCGATTATCAACTTTAGTATCTTGATTGATGGAAAAGAGAATCTAGTTGGTGCATCGAGGAGGTAAAAATGCAATATTCTCCTTAGTGTTCAAACTCGCAGAGGAAAACAAAAAAAAAAGTTAAGGAAAACCGGGATATTTTACGCAAAATCGGTTTTTGATGTTGTAATTACCGTTAGGTACATATTATTGGGTAATGGGATTAAACCGAATAATTAATATTATAAATTTCATAAAATCGAAAACTATAGCCACCCACTTTCCTTTGCATAGCTCACACCTCGGCAATACTAAAATATTTATGTCACTATTGTCACTAGATACTAACTCACCTTCAAAAAAATCCTAACCATAAGCTCGCGTTATAGTTCGGTACTATTATAACTTCAGAATATTAGGATTTATGTAAACAAATAAACCTTTGACATTTTGATGTATGTTTATATATTTATAACGATTTTATAATACCTATATTTGTATCAATTAACTATTAAGTACCTACATATTGCTACATAAATTATATTTAAATTTAAAATATATATATATTCTTAATATTGAAGTGTTTAGATAACCCATAGCTTAAAATATTAGTAGATATTATATCATATCATACCATATGTCCATATTAAAAACTAAGTTATGATGAAAGTACCTATATACCTACAACCTACTATAGATGTAAAATAATAACTGGCAACATTTTCGTTTCATATTTAAATCTAAAATTGTCATCATGCATACTTTTCAGAAATACACGGAACCATATTCGAGTTTAGTGGATTTCAAAACACGTTTGAATATCGTTACCTGAATAGGGAAACTAAAGCAATTGACTTTGATGGACTTTGTGAGGATATTTCTAATGCGGCCGTTGATTCTGTCGTAATATTGCATGCATGTGGACATAATCCAACTGGTTTAGATCTGACTAAAGATCAATGGAGAATCATTGCTGAAATTATGAAAGTAAGTTAATGAAATTCTTAATACCGACCACAACACCACCTACTCGGGTACTTGAAAATTAATCATTATATACTACGACTGTACTTCAAATATTATAATTCTTCAGGAACGTAAATTGATACCATTCTTCGACATTGCGTATCAAGGAATGGCTTCTGGAGATATTGAAGAAGACGCCTGGGCGATTCGTTATTTCCATAGTGAAGGGTTACAATTTCTATGCGCACAATCATTTTCCAAGATGTTCACTATGTATAGTGAGTACTGACTACTGAGTGATCAACTAAACTACTTTAATTTAAAACAAATATCACCAATAAATGAATAATAATATTAATTTTCTATTAGACGAACGAGTTGGAAACTTGATGGTTGTACTCAAATCTGGTTTTAACAGTGACAGTCTCAAGATCCACTTCGAGAGAATCGTCAGGACTCTTTACTCTAATCCTCCAAACCACGGTGCTAGGACCGTTTTCCAAATATTATCCAATCCTGAATTATATAAAGAATGGTAAAAATTATTTTACATTATTCTAACTAAATTAGATGATTAAAAATTTAAAAATCATTGTTTGAATAGGTCAAGCAGTTTCAAAGCTATGGTCGTTCGGATTATAGA
Organism: Macrosiphum euphorbiae; assembly: GCA_949089665.1. Taxonomy (NCBI): domain Eukaryota; kingdom Metazoa; phylum Arthropoda; class Insecta; order Hemiptera; family Aphididae; genus Macrosiphum; species Macrosiphum euphorbiae. The sequence goes on from CARXXK010000005.1 coordinate 33,922,491, forward strand.
AATAAGAAGAGCTTTCCGTAAAGCTCTCGAGGAAGAAGGTGCTCCTGGAAAGTGGAATCATATAACAGATCAAAAAGGGATGTTTATATTGTTACTATTGACAGGTAAATAAGTTGAAAGGATATAGATATTAGAAACTAAAAAGACATAAGTTAAAATTACACAATTTAAATACATATAATCTTACAGTGCATACTAATCTAAGTGTTTAATTTCAGATAGTCAAGTGGAATACTTGAGATATTTTCATCACATTTATATGGTAAAAAGTGGACGGATAAATGTTACTGGACTGAATTTCACAAATATAAGTTATGTTGCTAAAGCGATTAATGATACATTAAGGAAAAACATATAAAATTCCCCTATGTAGAACCTATACCACCAATCGACTTCACTAGGTACTTCTGATATATTGTAATAAATTATAATCTATGTCTCAATTTGTTACAATTTATTATAGTTTTAATATTTTAGATTATATTTGTTGAATGTTTATGATTAATATACACTTCTAATCATCCAATATGTAGAATACGTTGTTTTTATTTATTTGATACTCAATATTTAAGCTGTTTGGATGGATATAAAAAACACACAAATGATTTGTACATAGTTTAGATAATGTTTCTATGCTGTACGCCTGTAAAGTAGGTTACAAGTTGGTCACATTTAAATCATTGTTTACGAAAAACGATTCTGAGCGAAGACGGCAAGTCAACCTATAGTATATTTGATGATATTATTGTCATTTATTTAGTATATAATTTATTTATTTTTGATAAAAACATTGCATTACTTAATTAAAAATGTAATTTTGTGTATAACATGTAATAATATATAAGTTTCATATACTCACAAATATTATTTTTAAGTTACAACAACATATTTAAAATCGTTATACTTGGTTTTAATATGTAATTTCGTCCAAATTTGAACTTAAAGGGTCTGTAAAAAATAACTGTTTATATATTTTTTAGATTTTTTGGTTACAATATGATTAGAACTTTTATGAGAATCATTGTTTTAAAATGAACATTTTATAATTTTTGAACTATAAAATAATTTGAAGATATTCGATATTTTGATAAATTTTGTCAGACTGAACCTTCAATAGGTACTTCTGAAAAAAAAAATCATGCTTATGGATCTTTGTCAAAAAAATCGTGCTTATATTTCTCAATTGTTATTATAACTACTTATGAGGAATCTTGTATTAAGTTTTTAAGCTTATTGACTAACGAATACAATTTTATTGATATTTATAGAATTTAAAACTAAAAATATTTCAAATTTCAAATGTAAATAAATAACTAAAAACAAATCATAAATAGTCATGTATAGAAAATGATAGAATAAACATTTGATGAAAATTTCAAGTACCTATACTCTGTTCAAAATAAGATCGTGACCCGGCGGCCGAGTTGTGCGCATGGGCGTGGCTTTGTTCCGTGGCTGCGCCCGACGCGTCGCTGTAGTGGGGACGGCATCTGGCCATATGTCTGACCGCCGCCCGACGAAAACTGGTCGCCGCCGGGTCACGATCTTATTTTGAACAGAGTATATGGTTATTAGTTTGAATAATGGCAATATATAAGAAAATCGTTGTATAAGAATTTGTTAATTTACGGGTGAATATCCAATGTCTAGCTTCTTAAACTCGTAAAAAATTAATTACGACTTTCTGGTAAACTTTTTTTTTGTTTAATGTACGAAAACTTTAGGAGAATCTTGTATTCAATTTTAAAATGTCGACAAATTTTTAAAAATATACAATTACATATTTTTATTATTTTTATAGGCTGCTAAGATACATATTTGAGAATCCTTGTATAAATAAATACAAATTTTATAGTACATATTATATTTTTTAATCATAATCCGTTTTGAAAACTTCCAGAAAATATTAAGTTTTAAGACTGAGTCTTGATCAGTGGCGTCCGCAGTAGGGGGGGCTAACGGGCTGAAGTTGCCCGTATTATTATTACTTTTTCAAAAAAATATTAATCAAGTTTAAACTGTCAACTACAGTAAGCAAGACGTAAATTTCATATATGTCTTACTAGAATGAATTCATTTTTGAAAAAACATTGTATTTGCTATTTGCATACCAATTTTCATAAATTATCTGTAATTTTTCGGTAAAAGTATGAACTATTTGTATGAAAGACCTTGTATTAAATTATCTAGCCTTAGCTATACATATTTTATATTTTATAAGTTTTGAACTTTAAATATTTATAAGAAATAACCATGCCTATGTATCGTTAATATTTTAGCTATAATAAAAAAAAGGTGGGCAAGTGGGTGTCGCTTTGCTGTACAGTAGGTTAGGTTACAAGTGGGTCACTGTATAATGGAAGGTATTAAATTTGAATTCAATGATATAATATCATTGTATAAGAAAAACGATTCTGAGCGGTGACGGTATGTCAGTCTATGTATCAGATATATTATATACATATTTATGGTATTAAACAAAAAATTGAACTATAATAGGTACCTATAATAAATTCCAAATTAATCATATCACAATGTCCATTAGGTACTTATAACGCGTTATACATCAACAAAAACCGTGATACTATCATAGATATATAATAGTACACTTTAGAAGTTTCAAGTACCCACGAATAATATTATTCAATCACAGCAAAATAACTAAAAAAGTTATTCTAGGTTTTTTAATATGTAATTTCGTCCAAATTTGAAATTAAAATGTCTGTAAAAAATAAGTGTGTTTATATATTTTTTAGATTTTTTGGTTACAGTATGAATTATTTAAGAGAATCTTTGTTTTAAATTTTCAACTCTTAGTTATAAAAACTGAACATTTTATAATTTTTTAATTCCAACGATTGATTATTTTCGAGATTTTGATGAATTTTGTCAAAATTCCAACTTTAAATGCATATAAAAAAAAATCGTGCTTATGTATTTTTAAAATTTTTCAACTGATATTGTAACAATATATAGGAAAGCTTGTATTCAATTTTCAGACTTTTTGGCCCACCAAATAAAATTTTATTGACAATTATAAAAAAAAAACTAAAAAAATTGAAAACTGAAAATGTCCCTAAACAGCTCAAAAAGAGTCAAAATATTTTCAAAATTGTATGATGTATAGAAAATGCTAATTTAAACATTCAGTGAAATTTTCATGTATCTACAGTTGTTCGTTTTTGAATTACAACAAAATTAGGAAATCGCTACATGAGAAATCGAGTGAATATCCAATGTTGTAAAAATTTTAATTTCAAACGCTCATAAAAATTTAACTTGACTGTCCGGTAGAGATTTTTTTATTGATAAAGGTAGATAATCTTATAAGGAATCTTGTGTTTCATTTTCAAATCTTAGATTTAAAAAGAAAAATTTTTACGAATTCTTAACTCAAAATAATTTGCTAATTTTCGTGATTTTTCCATATTTTGTAAATTTTTGAACTTTAAATGCTTATAAAAAAAAATTGTGACTAAGGATTTTTAATATTTTTCATCTGCCTTTGAAACAACATATTAGGAGCCTTCTATTAAATTTTCAAGCTTTCGCAACCAACAAATAAAATTTTATTGATATTTCTAGAAAAAAAACTAAAAAAAAATGAAAAATGAAAATGTCCCTAAACAGTTCAAAATAAATCAAAATATTTTGAAAATGTTATCGTGTATAGAAAATGCAAATATAAACAACCAGTGAAAATTTCATGTATCTATGGTCATTTGTTTTAAAGTTACACCAAAAACCAAATTCGATTTTTTGGAAAATCGATTTTGCGTAAAAATTCCCGTTTTTCCTTAATTTTTATGTTGTTTTTCCCGGCGCTTGTGAAAACTACTGGGAAATTTATACTTTTGACCCCCCAAAGTACCAACTAGATTCACTTTCCTATCAGAAAAGCTACTGATGAAGAAAATCGAAGCACTTTTACTGTCCCAAAACGTGATGACAGACACAAAAATATAAAAATATAAAAATATAAAAATATAAATAAAAATATAAAAACATACATCATTGTAAAACCAATACATTCATCGCTCCGCTCAGAATCTAAAACTTACGTATTACATTTTTAAGCTTTTTGACCGGATAAATAATTTTTATTGACATTTATAGAAAAAAAAATTTTAATTAATCAAATACAATCCAAGTGAGGACGGTATAACCAAGCTTGTTACCAAACAATTTAAATACATTTTCATTTTTTTTTCTCCAATTATTTTTAAAAGCACTGAGCATTTTTAATTTCGACCTCCTAAAAGTACCAACTAGATTTGCTTCCAAAAACATACACTGGGCATCGAAGCTTATGATCAGAGCATTTTTTCTACCAAAAATGTTGAAAAGTTACAAACATTTTAAAATACCCCAAATAAACGACTGCCATTATTATTAGACTGGACAAAATAAAAATTAAATTGTAACTAGTTTTCAAGCCCCCCCCCCCCCCCCCATTGAAAAATCCTGCGGACGCCACTGGTCTTGATAACAACCAATTTATATTAAAGTGTATTATACTATTATTATATATTACAATCAAAAATATAGTAAAATATTGAATTCCTATATCTAGGGTATAAACTAGATTAAAATAGGTGTAAATACTAATCAATATAAGGTGTATAATAGATATGTATAAAATATAAAGATTAATAAATAATATATTGTTTTAAATACTTCGCTTAAAGCTCAAGTGTTACTCGGCGTATAGTATAGGAAAAATTAAGTATGTATTAAATTTGGGCGTGGAAACAAAGATGGCTCTTGGATTGTTTGGGCTCAAGTATAATTTGTGAATTGCGCTTTTGGGAGCAACGAGTAAACGTATTATATGCTTCTACGTCACCGGGTGAACAGATTGTCGGAGGCGATAAATATTTAATTTAAGTCCAAAATGTAAATTTTGGTCTCAAAATAAAATGAAAACAAACTTACGTGTAAACATCGACTATTCCGGAAAAACCAAGCAGTGAGCTCCATATCTAGAAACAGGTTCGTCCTAATTTGAACTGAAACTTGAAAGTATTAAAATTTTTTAAGAAGATAACCAGAACGTAACGTTATTTGCGAGTTCGTGTTATATCATATAAGTACTGTTTAAAGAATTGTCCTTCTTTTAATTGTTGTATTATTATTTCAATTTTTTTTTTCAATGAAATTATGTGAATCGTTAATTGTCTCCGCGGACGAATGTTGACAATGGGCGATTGTCATAGTCCATAGATGATATAAATATATTATAATGTGATAAATCTATAGGCCTTATACTCAGTGTACTGTCTATTGGTAAACCATATTATATTCTTATACAGAAATCTTTGTGATCTTCAATATGGTCTACTTTTCTATTTCAGTTATTTGTCGCATGCCAAATTTAAACATAAAAACTAGTCCACAAGTTTATAGACATTCTTAAAATGTATTCTTCCGTCGCTCCGGTGCTAAAGCCTAATAGTAAAATAAATTACTTTAATCACAATAAAATGCAATAAAGTGCAATACTTGCACTTGGTAATATTTTAGGCTTACAGACTGTCTTCTCTCAGAACCGTTTTTCGTATACAATGGTTTATTGTAATATTGAATTCAAATTTAACACATACCGCATCATTACATTGACTTCTCTAGACACCTAATTTACAGTAGAGTGGTAGCCCGCCAGGTAATTAAATATTTAGTAGACAATCATTTCACGGCGTGATCTCATCAGAGTATAAAGCAACTTAACTTAAAATAATTTTCATCTGACTTTTTTTGTACTTAAAATATTTGAGTGACATTATTATTATTTGTACTTAGAATATTTTATACGATTATTGGGAATATATTTAACTCAATAATTGAACAAATTAACTGTTTAATTGTAATTAGTAATAATAAAGTATTTGTTTACTCTAATACAATCTTACGACTTAATTCATTATTGCCACTCGATAAGAGTACCAGATAGCTCTCAACACTTTACTAATACTGTAATGTCAATAATGGCATCATTGGCATCAATGATTATTAGTAGGCACCTATATTTGTAGTTGTATGGAATAATGTAACAGTTTTACAGATTGTAAATTTTCAATTTTAAATAAATAATTAATAAATAAATAAATAAATAAAATAATAAATTTAATACATTATTTTTAAATAACTCACTATAAAATCAGTAGATTTTAGCAAATGATTGTGAACATAAGAATTCAAAACCTTTTATAGAAGTCACTTCAATACCCGAATTTTTCTCTAAATCTCCAGTTGCAAATTCTTGGTAGCCATCATCAAAGAATGGTATTAATTTATATATACCTAAAATAAAAATTGGTATTAGAACATCAGTCATGGTGGATGTTTTTTTATGCTAATATTTTTTATCTTATTTGTAAATAGGTACTAATAATACAAACTTCATTTATTTCTTCAATATTTTTCCACTGATCTTTTTTAGTTGGATTTAAGACAGTCAAGCACATCCATCAAGTCTTATAATATTATAATGCATTTGACAGGCCTACATAATGTCTATATCTTTATTACAATATTTTTATTGGTCAAAAAATAACCAGAATGGTCCCTACTTGAACATATATTTTGTATCAGACCTATTTTTATAGCATAATATAGTAAAAGTATAAGTAAATTAAAGTAATAGTAATGTATAAATAATAAATGTATTGTATTGGGTGGGGTTTATACCGTGTCCGTCTTCGTTCGACAAAATTCTATAAGAAAAAATAATAATATTTAAATATAACTCACCTTCCACTACTCCGTAAAGAATACCTTCATCGGTAAAATAATTTCTTACAATATTGTTAAAATGGAAATTGTGCAGCACAATGTTAGAAGAATATTCTCTTTTGTCATCATCGTCGTGTCGTGTCGTGTAAATTTATAGGTTTCGAAATGTCGAATAATTAAGATGGACTTATGACCAATAAGCTAGGTAAAACTGGAAGAATTTGGTTCGACAGATTTTAAATTTTAAAACGGATTATGATTGATTAACAAGCTTATTAGGGAATGATCGAGGCGATTTTGAATTTTTTTTCAGCTGTGATATCTAAGAATAAAAATATCGAAACAATATGATATTTTTGTATTTATATTATTCATTATGACACTAACAATAATTTTAATATTCAAAATCGCTAAAATCGCCTAAATCATTCCCTAGTAAACTTGTTGATCAATCATAATCCGTTTTCAAATTTAAAATCAGTCAAACCAAATTCTTCCAGTTTTGTCTAGCTTATTGGTGTAAAAGTCACTTTTTTTTCATTGACTGGAGCACCCTCCAGCCACCTTAAGGTTTATTTTATGATACGGAATTTAAATATATTGAAAAACATTATAACAAACAAAATTAATGTTTAGATTGGTCAAATCTACATTAGGTTTGACTTTTGACAAAACCTGCTGCAACCTCCTTAAATAAGATAATCAACGAATCATACCTCATACCCCAAACATACCCCCATAACCCAAGGTAATCTAAGAACCTTGACTGGATGTATCGGAAATTTAAACCAAATATGAACTTAGTAAAATAATAGTCTATAGACTATAACCTACGCTCATCGGGGTGCCACCATGGGGTGACTTTCCCCTTCCGCTAATCATCCCCATCCCATTTACTTATTGTAATACATGTAATTATAGATTGTAAATAAAATTTTTGTTCAATTAAAAAAAAAACCTACGCTCATTATTATTACATTTTGACAATACTAAAGCAAATTAAATTCTAAAGTATAGATAAACAAATTTACAATACAGAAAACAGGTAGGTACTACATATTATGTTGTACACCGACAGATAACCATACATAAGAATTTAGATAGGAGGTACCTATTGTAATTTATATGTTCATGTAACCATTAAATGTTTAATGATTTTGGGTAACAAGGGGGACATTCCCCAAGGATATTTATTTATATACTTATAACAATTAACAATATTGCAACATAATTTGCATTAAAAATTAAATAAATAATTATTTATCACCTATAAATAATGTGATCCTCCCTAATCCCTATTGTATATTATAAATATAAAATATAACTTTAAACATTTAAAACATATATACCTAACATATTTAATAGGTTTATAATAAATATAAAAATTATATTATTTTGAATTAAAATCAATGCACAACTATAAATTAATAGTTATATAGACGTAGGATGTAGGTATAGTAAATTATATTAAATTAAATGGGGATGCCTATTTTTAGTATTTTTACATGGTATACTATACACTATACCATAGACATGATAATATTATCAGGTTTATGCACTATACAGTATACACATTTACATTTTTGACTTTTCAGTCGATCGCAGAATATTCCAAAATTAGATCAGCAAATATATTGTAAGATGGGAAAAAGTAAATGGATAAACATTTTTTTCGAAATATTAAATGCAAGTATAATGCAGAATTAAATTGTATTGATTCATGATTGTACATTATTACGTAATATCTTCTAAATGTTTTTAATTATTTAGCAGTGGCTATTGGAATGGATTTACTAAGTCTACACTTTGAAAGTCGTATAGTAGTATATTGACCATTAAATTCAAATGTATTAATGTAAATTCCAACACAATAAAATTAAAATATCTATTATCTATATAGAAATTAATATTAAGCTAGAAACGTCTCAGATAAAAAAAAACAATAAATGTAGATTGTAGTTACAATTTAAATCTAGAGGACAGTATAAGTCTATTTAGAGATAACCGATTTCAATTTGATAAATAATGTAAGTACCTTAAGTAAATGATTCAGAGATATTACGAAATTTCAAAATCATAATAACATATTTGTTATTAAATGTACCTCGCCCATAACACACATTTTACCTACATTAATGTTAATTATTAAATATTTTATTAAATCCAATAATCAAATGCCTATAAGGATAGTTACGAAAACGTCAAAAACGTACAAAGTACCAATTACGAGTTAAAAGTCGTGAACAAGTGCTGCACTAACAATACAAATATATTATAGGTACATCGATAAGACTGATATCAATTTGATTGTAAATTCCCATAAAATAATATACAGTGTGTAAACGGTAATCGAGAACACTCAATATCTTTGCGTAGAGACCTGCTATTTGAATTCCGTTTTTTTGGCAGTTGTTATGACATAAAAATACACATTTTTATGGTCTTTGAATTTTTTTTACTTAATTAGTCACGCGCATGCGCAAGTCAACTTTTTTTTTTTAAATGGCAACCCCCTGCTTTAACCACTACTTATTTTTTGCCTATTTTTTTAATGAATTTTGGTAGTTGAATCAACTTTCTAAGTCCAAAATTGACCAAGTTACAGCCAATCAAAAAAAAGAAAAATTAGAAAAAAAAATGTGCTCGATTTTCAGCTTTTTGATTGTAACTCTGAAAATAATTATTTTAGGAATGTTAAACATTGACATTTTTGTAACTATTTATTACGGTGATATTCATACGTTATTTTAACTTCAATTACTGAATAATTTTCTCGCTCTGAATCATGTTTTGTTCACGGCAGAGAACAGTTTGAACAATTTATTCGTTGGATTTTTTTTTTTTTTTAGATTTTTATTAACTTAATAAATTGGTAACTTAAATAAGAATTGAATTTTTTATAAATTAATAATTATTAATACGTTCTAATAGATCCATTAAATGTAAAGAAATAAACAACATACTAATTTACGTTTTTTCTGCTATAATAAGTTATATGATTTATTACACAAATTAAAGAGAAAATTATTCAGTAGGTAATTGAAGTTAAAATAACTTATAAATATCACCGTAATAAATAGTTACAAAAATGTCAATGTTTAACAATCCTAAAATAATTATTTTCAGAGTTAAAATCAAAAAGCTGAAAATCGAGCACATTTTTTTTTCTAATTTTTCTTTTTTTGATTGGCTGTAACTTGGTCAATTTTGGACTTAGAAAGTTGATTCAACTACCAAAATTCATTAAAAAAATAGGCAAAAAATAAGTAGTGGTTAAAGCAGGGGGTTGCCATTTAAAAAAAAAAGTTGACATGCGCATGCGCGTGACTAATTAAGTAAAAAAAATTCAAAGACCATAAAAATGTGTATTTTTATGTCATAACAACTGCCAAAAAAACGGAATTCAAATAGCAGGTCTCTACGCAAAGATATTGAGTGTTCTCGATTACCGTTTACACACTGTATAATATCGTTCTTACAAAACCTGATTATCTACCTATATCTACCTATAATACGGGCGGCTATACCTATTTATCATAGATTGGTATTACATTCTATTCCATATGCTTTCACACAATTATATTCTATATGTTTCAATTTTATCTAACAATTAAGATAAGTGTTAAGTAGTAGGTCCTTACTCCTTACTAATAAGTTAACATTTTTACATAATATTTTTGATTTTCTTATTCAACCATTAAAAATTAATATTTTGGATTTCCATATTTCGTTGGGAAATTGAAACTTTTTGAAAGCTAATATAATATTATTGCTACTTGCTACCAAATTTGTATAGGTACCTACTGGCTACTATAACTAACAATTACCATATTTTAAGTTTAAACTGTTACGAATGTCGTATAATAGAGTTTAGAGTATTATAGGTATTAGGTACCTACCCACTAAATACCAGTTCATTAGTTTAATTTATTTTATTTGAATTAACATAGCTACGTAAATAATGGTGAAAAGTTTAAAAATTATATTAATCTTAAAAAAACGTTGAACTTAACATTATCATAACTTATATTTCGTACTTATATTTTAATACGTTCGCTAAAGATAAGTTTGAAGGATTTGTTTTACTATAATAGTAGTATTATATACGTATAGTGGTTTAAACTATGTAAGAATGTACATGTACTATGTAGGTACCTATTGATGTCCTATAATAGTTATAACTTATAAATTATAATTAATCTGAATAAATTATACAAAATTGTTAAAACATAATTATCGACACATAATAATATGATACAATTAAAAACCTGGAAAGTCACTTCGCTGTATACCTATAGTTGGTTTCGATTTCCCGTCATTGAGTATGTATAGGTAAAAAATAACTAAAAAAAATTAGAAATTTCAAATGCGGTTAAATAATTTAAATTTTTTTAAAATATTTTTCATATTTAATTAAGTTTAGCAAATGATTATAATTTAAGCAACAGCGGAATGTTTCAAGTTTCTACTGTTAATATTTTTACGGTTCCGTACGGTAAAACGGCAACCTATTGGTTGGTATACATGGTAAGCTTTTGGTATACCAGAGTGTTATAAGTTCTTACCACAGGCTTGATCATGATACCATGAAGTTGGATCAAGTTCAACTTTTCACGTGCACACGGCTTTATATTGATAACAATTTTGATAACATAAGAATATACGAGGTAACTAATATAATGTTACCATAAATACCAATGCTAACCTATCAACCGATGGGAAACGTTTGTGAGACCGTTCATGGCGAACGTATCTGCACGTAAACGTACACGTATGTAGTGGAAACCCACTTTTAGGCTCCTTTGTCCGTCCGTCCGTCCGTCTGTCACCAGGCTGTATCTCATGAACCGTGAAAGTCAGACAGTTGAAATTGTCATAGATAATGTATGTCTGTTGCCGCTATAACAACAAATACTAAAAATCCGTCAGAATGCATTATAGATAATGGTACGGAACCCTTAAGGCGCGAGTCCCCGACTCACACTTGCCAGGTTGTTTTTTAAATTAAAACAAGATAACAAAAATCTTTTGAGGCGAAATATTTATTATACTTATAAGGCTATAACTACGTTTAAAAACGTTGGTCAAATTTGAACTTTCAAATTTCTAAATAATGTGGCATATAAAAATGTGTCGTTTAGCTCATTCGACATATTATTAATATGGTACACGTTTTTATAAAATTATTTACACGTACCTATATAATATTAATATATCAGTATAAAATATAAATTATAATATTTTAATGTAGTACAAGACGAATGTTTTACTTGCGGATTGGAGGTTCTTTGCCATTTTTAATAATAATAAACATACTAAAAGGTCTAAATGTATTTAATTTAATTAGGTACTTTAGGTTTATTAATCATCGTATAATTTCGCAGACAGCAGTTTATAAAATAATACTTCCCCTTTGAAATTTCACAAAGTCCATTCTACACGACGAGATTATCCTATAAATAGATTAATCTTATACTATAAAACGTGAACCCGAGGGCGCAGCTTGTGGAGTAAATCCGAACTGCTTAGTGAACCCGCCAATGAGAAAATTACATTTCTAACCGTGGGCGGTCTCCCGGTGGCGACGGAGCCGTCGCTGCGTTATCACTCCTCTTATCACTTTTTCCCTTTTTTTTCAAAAATCAAAGAAATTTCGAAATAAATCGAGTTTTACCCCCCCGGGGGGCCTCGGGCGGCCCCGTTCGGACCTTATTCGCGTTCCTCGGTAAATTTATAGTCGGCGAGCGGCCCTACTTTTTTCCCGGCGGGCCCGCGGCGGCGGATGTCGAGTGCGATACGAGCGCCGCCGTCGCGCGCGTTTTTTGCATTTTTTTTCGAAAATTCGAGTTTTAGGCGTTTTGGGGCTTATCGACCTCCCCGTTTGGATCTTATTCGCGTTCCCCGCTAAATTTAACGTCGAAACGTGGCCCTACTTTTTCAAAAACGAGTGCCCCGGCGGACGTATCGATCGCCGAGGGCGCCGCGTCGTCGCCGTTTCGACGGTTTTCTCGACTTTTTCGACTAGAGTCGCGTGTAGCAACTCTACGAGACGTCCGACCTCCCCGCCGGCGACGTATTCGAGTTCCCCGCTAAATTTATAGCCGGCGAGGGTACCTACTTTTTCAAAAACGAGTCCCGGGGAGGAGCGACGTCGCTTAAACGAGAGTAGGTACCGATGGGGTATCGAGTGGGTACCGCTATATACGGGCATAAATACGTGCGTCTCGAGGTTCGATTTTTTTCGCAAAGCTCGGGTATTATACGTCCGAGGGCGGCGTAGCCGGTCGTCCGCTCGCCGACGCTGTCGGATCGCCCGCTCAAACGCCCTTTGACGGCCGTCCAAACGGCGTTCGCCTTTCGCGAGCACGGCGACGCGGCTTAAGAGTCATAGAATTGACTCTGAATTTCATCTGAGTAGGTGGCTAGGTTGTTTAGGCGTTAGGATAGGTGACTCGAGGGTCGTGGGTTCGAACCCGGCCGCCGGGATTTTCGATAATTTGCGGCGCCCGTGATATTTCGGATTTCTTTTTTTTGCGTTTTTTTTTTTTTGGTCACATTAATCATTTTTAACGAGTGTTCCGATTTTTTTCAAAATTCACGTTATTATATTATATATATCGGTATTTATATATATTATTATTCGTTTGACTATATTTATTTTGCAAAAAAATAATAATTAACATTTAATTAATACTTGATTTTACCGTGACCAACCTACAATATAATTATAATGTAGTACCTACTTGATATATTAAATACTGCTACAGACTATAAATACTGTTTAATACAATATTAATAAACTATATTAAAAAATAGTACTACTATATGACCGCTCCATTTGCCGTTTTTTTTCGAAAATTCGAGTTTCAGCCCCTTTCGGTCGTATCACCCGCCCCGTCGACGACTTATTCGAGTTCCCCGCTAAATTTATAGCCGGCGCGCGGCCCTACTTTTTCAAAAACGAGTCCCGGCGAGGAGCGGCGTCGCTTAAACGAGAGCGGGTACCGTGTATTGTATTGTATATATTATGCGTCGCGTCGTTTTTTGCGGAGCCGTCGCTGCGTTATCTTTTATCCTTATCACTTTTCACGGTTTTGACCGTTTTTCACAATTTTTTTTCAACATTTTTGAGGTTTACCCCCCTCGGGTGCCTCGGTATGGCCCGTTTGGACCTTATTCGCGTTCCCCTCTAAATTTATAGACGTTGCGCGGCCCTACTTTTTCACAGACGAGTCCCGGGAAAGAGTGGCGTCGTGGAAAAGTTAGTAGGTACCGTGTAAGTATCGCTATATACGGCAATAAATACATGCCTCGCGTCGTTTTTTGCTGTTTTTTTCTAAAATTCGTTTCTTGGACCGTTTTAGTGATATTACCCTGCCTGTTTGGATATTATTGGCATTCCCCGCTAAATTTATAAGCCATAGTCGTCAGTACTTCGCTCGAGTCGAGTTCCGCGGAGGAGATCGGGGAGCGGACAGTGTTGTTATTACTTTATACGGAAATGAAAATATGCGACAAAAAGTTTGATTTTTTCATACACACTTTCATACACATAATACATAAGTCATAACACAGTGATGCACCATTATAATTAAGCAATTATAATTACTAAATAATTTAAAACATCATAAATATCAAATGACATTTAATAAATTGGTAGGTAGGTACATCATATATTATATACAGTCATACAATATAACAGCAAAATATTATGATAGTAGGTACTTACGAAGATAAGTGCCAAAAAATTGTATAGTGTATTCATTTATACATACCTACGTTTAATAGGATAGTATTACATTTCAATAAATTTTGTTATTCACCAATATAATTATCTATTTGTTAATTTGATTTAATTCTCATAATTAAATACATATACATGGTAGGTATATTTTAGAAAATATCCAATCAGAAAATTAGATTTTTTCGACTTATTAGTTATTTGTTATGACCGCGAAAACATAACAATGATTACATTGATTACAATGAAGCCTAACATAAAACACCTGATAACTGTTCTCTATAATTATAAAAAAAATACAATTTTGTTACCTCCTGTATGCTTTATCAGATTTGAACGGCCGTTTCGAGCACTTTTCGCTGTAGGCGGATTGTCCGTTCGGGAATCGACTTTCACCCGAGATGACTGATAGACGATAGCTAGACACTCAAACTCAGAATCCGAATTTCCGATTTCAACACACACACTCCAGAACCGGACATACACGCCCGGTGCATGGTCTATGATCCGACGTAGTCGGATTGTCTACCTGACTAGCTACTTACATACGAGCGACTTACACCCCCACTGCATCCGACACTCGGGAATCGACTTTCACCCGAGATGACTGATTTCAACAGCCGATTTGAACACATATACGAGAACCAGACACACACGCCCGGTGCATGGTCTGCGATCCGACGTAGTCGGATTGCCTACCTGACTAGCTACTTGCATACGAGCGACTTACACCCCCACTGCATCCGATCCGCCGCAGGTGGATTGTCCGTTCGGGAATCGACTTTCACCCGAGATGACTGATACCTAGACACTCAAACTCAGAATCCGAATTTCCGATTTCAACACACATACGAGAACCGGACATACACACCCGGTGCATGGTCTGCGATCCGACGTAGTCGGATTGCCTACCTGACTAGCTACTTGCATACGAGCGATTTACACCCCGCACTGCATCCGATCAGCCGCAGGCGGATTGTCCGTTCGGGAATCGTCTTTCACCCGAGATGACTGATAGCTAGACACTCAAACTCAGAATCCGAATTTCCGATTTCAACACGCATACGAGAACCGGACACACACGCCCGGTGCATGGTCTGCGATCCGACGTAGTCGGATTGTCTACCTGACTAGCTACTTACATACGAGCGATTTACACCCCGCACTGCATCCGATCAGCCGCAGGCGGATTGTCCGTTCGGGAATCGTCTTTCACCCGAGATGACTGATAGCTAGACACTCAAACTCAGAATCCGAATTTCCGATTTCAACACGCATACGAGAACCGGACACACACGCCCGGTGCATGGTCTGCGATCCGACGTAGTCGGATTGCCTACCTGACTAGCTACTTGCATATGAGCGACTTACACCCCCACTGCATCCGACACTCGGGAATCGACTTTTACCCGAGATGACTGATAGCTAGACACTCAAACTCAGAATCCGAATTTCCGATTTCAACACACACACTCCAGAACCGGACATACACGCCCGGTGCATGGTCTGCGATCCGACGTAGTCGGATTGCCTACCTGACTAGCTACTTGCATACGAGCGACATACACCCCTACTGCATACAAGCCGCAGGTGGATTGTCCGTTCGGGAATCGACTTTCACCCGAGATGACTGATAGCTAGACACTCCAACTCAGAATCCGAATTTCCGATTTCAACACAAATTAAAAATTACCGCTTAACCAGTGCTGCCAACACGACAAAACACAATACCCGACGACCCCCCCCTTCCCGCCACAGGCCGTATAAAAAAAACCCAGCATCGCCGACAAAGATGCACCACCGCCCACACAGTCTTTCCGCCGTAGGCGGGATGACAAACACCGGAATCTAGTCTTATACTATAAAACGTGAACCCGAGGGCGCAGCCTATGTTTTAATTCCGAACTAGCATAAGGGAGAGCCAATGAGAAAATTAGATTTCTAACCGTGGGCGGTCTCCCGGCGGCGGCGGAGCCGTCGCTGCGTTATCACTCCTCTTATCACTTTTTGCGATTTTTTTCAAAAATCAAAGAAATTTTGAAAAAAATCGAGTTTTACCACCCCGGGGGGCCTCGGGCGGCCCCGTTCGGACCTTATTCGCGTTCCTCGGTAAATTTATAGTCGGCGAGCGGCCCTACTTTTTTCCCGGCGGGCCCGCGGCGGCGGATGTCGAGTGCGATACGAGCGCCGCCGTCGCGCGCGTTTTTTGCATTTTTTTTCGAAAATTCGAGTTTTAGGCGTTTTGGGGCTTATCGACCTCCCCGTTTGGATCTTATTCGCGTTCCCCGCTAAATTTAACGTCGAAACGTGGCCCTACTTTTTCAAAAACGAGTGCCCCGACGGACGTATCGATCGCCGAGGGCGCCGCGTCGTCGCCGTTTCGACGGTTTTCTCGACTTTTTCGACTAGAGTCGCGTGTAGCAACTCTACGAGACGTCCGACCTCCCCGCCGGCGACGTATTCGAGTTCCACGCTAAATTTATAGCCGGCGAGGGTACCTACTTTTTCAAAAAAGAGTCCCGGGGAGGAGCGACGTCGCTTAAACGAGAGTAGGTACCGATGGGGTATCGAGTAGGTACCGCTATATACAGGCATAAATACGTGCGTCTCGAGGTTCGATTTTTTTCGCAAAGCTCGGGTATTATACGTCCGAGGGCGGCGAAGCCGGTCGTCCGCTCGCCGACGCTGTCGGATCGCCCGCTCAAACGCCCTTTGACGGCCGTCCAAACGGCGTTCGCCTTTCGCGAGCACGGCGACGCGGCTTAAGAGTCATAGAATTGACTCCGGTTTTCATCTGAGTAGGTGGCTAGGTTGGTTAGGCGTTAGGATAGGTGACTCGAGGGTCGTGGGTTCGAACCCGGCCTCCGGGATTTTCGATAATTTGCGCCATCCGTGATAATTTGAATGTTTTTTTTCGAGTTTTTTTTTTCGCTATCACTTCCGTCTTATCATTTTTTTGTTCCGATTTTTTTCAAAATTCGAGTTTTAACGCCTCTACTGACTTCGGACCTCCCCATCGAAGACTTATTCGAGTTCCCCGTCAAAGCAGCCCTTGATACTATTTATTTCTATACACGGAATATATGCGTCGAAGAGTTCGATTTCCTTTTTTTTTGCCGCTTTTTTCAAAAATTCGAGTTTTAGCCCGTTTCGGTCGTATCGCCCTCAACGTTTGGATCTTATTCGCGTTCCACGCTAAATTTACAGCCGGCGCGCGGCCCTACTTTTTCACATACGAGTCCCGGAGGGGAGTGGCGTCGCGGAAACAAGAGTAGGTACCGTGTAGGTACGGTACGCTATTTACAGGCATAAATACATTTGTCGAGTCGTTTATTGCCGTTTTTTTCTAAAATTCCAGTCCTAGCCCTTTTCGACACTTCTGCCCTCCCCGTAGACGACTTATTCGCGTTCCCCTCTAATTTTATAGGCCGCGCTTTCTCGGCCGCGGCGCACGAGTCGATCGCGGAGGACGCTGCGTCGTCACGATTTCAACGATTTCAGGTAAGGACGTCGTTTTTTCTTATTATTGTTATTATTGTTATTATACTTAATATTATTATGATTTAGGAGCGGCACTGTGGTCTGCGATACTACAGTGCGACCGTTCTTATACGCGACATTATACCGGTGGAGTGATGGAGTGGAGCCGCGGGGGAACAACTTTGGCGACGCGACACGCGTTTGTTTCGACCTGCCTGATCACGAGGTGACCGGCCCTCTTGCAACGCACATCAACTGTCACGGAAGAGCCTATTACTTTGTGTTATTATTTAATATTCAGTGCTTTCCTTTGACTTTTGTTTTTCTACATCGTTTTCCGCTGTTTCGTGTTTTTTCCGTACACTTTGAATACCTATAGGTAACGTTTTTTATATCCGCATTCGTATTAGCTGTCGCCGAAGTCGACGTGTAAGTCCGTTGGCCGTTTCGGCGCGTTACCATTGCAGTACACGTGTTTTATCGCTTTTTTTGTGCTACTACGAGCTGGGTATGTCATTTTTCTATTTTTTATGTGCATCACGTTAGCCGGTGTGTACCTATTCATTCTAAAAATAACACAAGTCGCTGATAACAAACTGACACAGTCATTATATTCGATTGCAACGATTTTTTTACGAGTATTCAGCATTTATACTTTTCATGATTATATTATATTCGTTTGTGATGTTTTTAGGCTATTCAAAATGGTCAAACGCTGCGCGCTATGCGGAGTTGTGGACAACAACGACGATGACGTTTCCGTATACAGGTATTTCACACAACACGTTAAATATCAATTTATCATAATAAATTATGTGTCGCCACTTAGATTTCCAATCGCCGTACAACGTCGTCTTCAGTGGGTGGCATTTGTGGTGGACCAAGGTTTTCCCGTGAACCACACATCTCAGCTGTGTTCGAGGCATTTCGTCCCCGGTATCGACTACGCTGTGGAAAATGCGCTGCGCCGCCGTTTGAGGCCCGCAGCAGTGCCGTCTTTGGTGAGTATATTCATTGCAGTGCACCATGCCTGTATGCCCGTCTGGCTGGACTTCTAATACTAATACTGTTGTGTACTCTCATGGGTTTAATGTACCTACTGTGTCTTTCAAACTTGTGGCTAACGACAAGCAACCTAACTTAATTTAATAACATAACTCAATGACATTCAACGTTTTTGTTGCAACATAATGCATATAAGCTCACACAAGTATACTAATAAACATGATAAATAGGTACGTGTCTTTATCATTTCAAGTTTGATCAATTTTCACAACATTTACAATATGGAAATTACTTAATATAATGTTGGATAGTGTAGCCCACTGTAGTATGTAATTGTCAACATTCCTTACATGCTTAATTATTCACTATGCTCTTAGATACATATTATTGTTTCTGTACATACTGCTACTGCTATATACCTACCTACTATACTATACTGGCTCGATACAACATTCTTGAAAACTATTATATATAAACTATTGTATAGAAATTAAATTGTAGAATAAGTTGAACGACAATCAATTGTGTTACTGCTGTTTCATATTTCAATTGCATATCAAACACTAGGTCGAGCTTATTTTCATACTTTGCCTAAAATTATAACTATACTTATAAACTTATAACTATACTAATATATCAACTTTTACTATATTGACCTAAACGGAACTCTTGACACAATACAATTTTTCTTAATGTTACTACTACACAAAGTAGGTATTACCACTCCTTTTTTTTGTGAATTGTGTACTGGATAAGTGTTAAGATCTCATTTAGATCATTTCAGTACTTTGTTTACTTTATTTAAACAACTAACTTTGTTTGTACTGCAGTGTTACTTATTTGATAAATATAGGTGCACTTGATTTTATTACACACCATGTATGATATTTCAATGTAACATAAACTTTACATTCAACTTATCATATAATGCAATTCTCATAGAAATGCACTTATTGCATTTGAGTACCTACACATAGTGTTATAGAGTGCAATACAATTGTTATTGTTATGGTTATACATATAAGCACATTAAACCTAACCAACACAAGATTATATTAAATATGTATTAAAAGTTTTACTTTTTATTGTTTTAAGTTAAAATTCTGTATTAAACTACACTCTTTTTTACTATTACTACTTACTACTGATCTAGGTCATTTCTAAGTTGTGTACTAGATAAGTTTTTTATCATTTCACATGTAGTACTCTTAGAAATGTTTATATTATTTTAATACACATTCAATTAAACATTATTTTGTACAGCTCTTTGAAAAATGATTTGAACTACCTACAACATGTATCATATTATGATTTCACTATAACACTTACTGTTATACAGTGCAATACGTTTTTTACAATGTTTCAAATTTATTGTTGTTAGAAAGAATATAAATATGTATAAATGCTCAAAAAATTAAACATTCTTCTGTGAATTTCTTTGTATTTTGATTGGTTCTTGATTTTAAAGTTAAAATTTATTTATTTAACTATAACAAAAGTCAGTATACATATTTTATTATCTCAACAATAAACCTGCTTACTACAATGACATTTTTAGATTATTCTACGACAGGAATGTACTTATATTAAGTCATTATTATTGTAAAAGATTGTATTACTGAATGCGACAGTGTATGTTCATTATTAAGTACACATCACTGAGTATTATTAACGAAATAAGGTTTTTTTAGTGTTATTAAAACTTCACTTACATATTATGAGCGATATTTTCTTTCCATTGTGTGTACATTTATACAATTAATACAATCTAGCCCCATGCTTAATTCATACTGACATATATTTTTAAGACCAAAAATTATGATAAATGCATTTGACTCGATTATTAAAACTGTTCTATCGCCATTTAATAATTTGAAATTAACCTAACCTGTACATTCAATTTTACAATTCCAATAACTGTTAATTACTACTTATGAACTATTATAATATATTTATTATAACCTATTCATTGCCTTAAATTAATATTTTTTCTTACTAACGAATGTGTAATTAATGTGGACATATGCATACATACATACATAATACACTTAAATATAATACTAATGTACTTATATATATCATATATATATGATGAGAATAACTGTGTACTATAACTAATAGTTTTTTTTTATACTTTCACCTACACACTGTGTTCTGTTAGTGAACTAATTATAAAAACTTTACCTCAACAGAACAATTTTATTTTACTTATTAGTTTTCCCTTTTGTCATTTGACTTAACTATTTAATGTGTAATCAAATTTAACAACTGCTTCAGAACCATTCATATGCTATGAGTATGACTAAACATAATTTAAACTAAGCTCTGTGCTTTAACCACTTACTCTGTGTTACTAGGTACTTAAATAAGTTTTATTACATTTATAGTAGTTATAAGTATATAGGTAAGAAAAATATTTTTTAGGGTTAGGTTAGGATATTTAAAGCACGACTACATTATACTAATATACACATACACACTGTAGTTAACTACATTATTACATAAATACGTTTGTTCCTTTACTTTTGATTTGCTCATTGTTTATTGTTTTTATTATATATTGTATATAACTATCCTCAACCATCCTAACTATTTAATGTGTAACTGTTAATTATATATTACTACTTATGAACGGTGTTTATATATATATTAGAGTTAAAGTTTAAACGTAAATTTTAAATGTTAAACTTATGTATTAAGCTATTCAAGTATGATTGCCTTAAACTAATATTTTGTTTTACTTTAACGTACAGACTGTGTTCTGTGAGTTAACTATAGCATTACATGTATTACAATATTACTGCTTCAGTACCATAAATTTACTACTCAACATTAAAGACATGTACTTTACTTTTTGTTTTAATTATTACTTTAATACACTGGCTAACTCTTAGTTACAACTTACTTTATTACTATCATAATTGTTCATGATTATGTTTACTTCTTAAGTATAACATTAGAATCATTATGTCAATGAATGTTATGTCAGTTACATACATACCTACTATATACCTACTATATATACTACATACCTACATACATACTATAACTATACAATACATAATAACTAATATTGGTTTTTTCTATCACGTACACATTCCATTCTATTACCTTGATTTACACGTGCTCAAACCTAAACTAACTAAACAGTTAGGCATTTGTTCATTTGATTATTATTTTTGTTGAGGATCATGACGTATACCTAATACCTCAACAGAACACTTTTATTTTTACTTAACTATTTAATGTGTAACTGTTAATTACTACTTATGGACTGTGATTATGTACCTATTTATTTTAACCTATTCATTGATTATAGCTCGACATAGAGTCAGACTTTAAACGTTAAACTTACATGTTATGATTTTTAATGATTGCCTTAAACTAATATTTTGTTTTACTTTCACTTACAAACAAATGTTTGATATATGTGTACATGTCTCTCTACACAACACTTTTATTTCACTTATTAGTTTTCCCTTTTGTCATTTGACTTAACTGTTTAATTGATCACTGCTTCAGAACCATTCTTTTGCTATGACTAAACATATTTTAAACTGCGCTCCTATTGTTTTAACTAATATCTGTTTGACAAATATGCTTACAATATAGTTTATTAAACAATTGACATTAAATATACAACTGTACTTTTTTATTTAATTATTACTTTATTACTAAAGTTATTATTACTATTACTTTATTATTAAATTATTACTTTAAAGTTGTATACTTAAATAAGTTGTATTACATTTAGCAATAAAAACATAAATCAGAATATATATAACATAATATATCAAAATGTAAAACATAAATAATATAAAATAAAAAGATATAAACATTTTAGAACTATGAAATAACGCTAAAACATTTTTACTCTGCCATTAATACAATTAATTAATTGATAAATAAATATGTGATTTAAAATTGAATTACACTAATCGCCTATTAATTTATAGGTATTTATCGGACGGCAACTGGCGCCAGTGAAGAGCCTGAAGGTGGAGACCCCGTGCAAGTTGAACCTAACCTTGGGGACGAAAACGCCATGATGGACTCATTGAAGTTGTGATGGAAGACGGCGTTATGGACGAAGACTATGTGGAAATTGTCGACGTGGACAACATGAAAGTCCAGATGGACGACGAACTTTTGCCGGCAGACGTCGAGACCTAACCTAACCTAACTCAAGTCAACGAAGTTTCAGTCGTGTTTGCTGGAAACAATGGCCAACCTCGAGAAACCTCGACCTGAAAACAATACATTTTATGTTTTTGATGATGATTGACATATTTTGGTATTCGCGATCTTACCTTCTCCCACGGCTCCGCCGCCTCGACCCTCGCTGCTGTTGTTTTTGTTGCTGCCGTTGTTGTTGCTGCTGCTGTCCTGGCTGCGGCCCCTGCCGTGGTCTAACGACCGACGAGGACGCGCCCGACGATGCCGCAGGTACCACAACCACGTAGGGGGAGTTTGATAAAATTTACAAAAGCTTAGCACGTGAAAAAATAAATAATAGGACAAACTAACCACAATTCCTTGCTAGGTGACCCACCTGTAACATCCTGTAACAAATCATGTTTAGTGTTATACTTGGCTTATGCAATACGCATGTGCTTTTTTTATTAGATACTTACGTCGGGCGTTTCCTCCCGGACGGCGCACGGACACAGCATTGTGGTATACGGGTGCATTATACACCCGCATATACAGAACGAAAATCTTCGTTCAAATTAATAATAATACCAATTGAATCAACAAATTCATTGTTAACATAGGGCCTACAGGCATCATTGTTAATTTCAAAACTAAAACTTTGTTAATCGGTAGATTAACATACTGCATTGTTGTTTCACTAAATTGGCGGTTTAATGAAACAAAGTAGTTTATTACATTTTTAAACAGCAGTGTTGTTAAAATTTGTTGTTTTAACATTTAAACCATGTTATATTAACAATTAAACCATGTTATATTAATTAATTTAACAAAATCAATGTTTAATTTTTAAAAGGAATTTTTTATATTAATAAACAAATTTATTAAATGTATAGACTTTTTATTTAAATCAATAAATAAGCTGTTTGAAACTATAAATATTTAAACCAGGTTAATTTTCCACAATCCTAAATTAGGAGGGGGACTTAGTCCCCTTAAAAAGGTAGCAATTATAAATAGGTAGTAGTAAAGCTACGTGTTTGATTTAGAAAATTATAACCCCTCCCCTACAAATCTTCACAAATTAGGCATGAATGGTTTTTTAAAATTTTATATAGTATATAATACATTTTAACACGTAGGTAGGCATACAAATATATAATAGTATAAAATAGGAAGTAGAAAAAACATAAATAAAATGAGCATGACAAACTTTATTTTTATTTTGATTCAATATTAGAAAGTTAGGTTATAAAGTAATAAAGTATAAAGTTATAAAAAAAAAAAATAATAATAAAACAATAGTAGAGGTACTACAATATACCTTTTTTTATTTTAGTTCTGAAATTATTTGATAAACTAAAGGACATGGTTTATCAAATTTTAATTTTAAATCATAGAAATAACGTTGAATAAATAACCAAACCCAACTTTCACCCGAGATGACTGATAGCTAGACACTCAAACTCAGAATCCGAATAACATCATAAATATCATATCATATGACATTAAATAAATTGGTAGGTACATACACAATATATTATATACAGTCTTACAATATAACATCAAAATATTATGATAGTAGGTACTTACGAAGATAAGTGCCAAAAAATTGTATAGTGTATTCATTTATACATAGTACATACCTACGTTTAATAGGATAGTATTACATTTCAATAAAATTTGTTATTCACCAATATAATTATCTATTTGTTAATTTGATTTAATTCTCATAATTAAATAAATATACATGGTAGGTATATTTTAGAAAATATTCGAAAATATCAGAAAATTAGATTTTGTCGACTTATTTGTTATAACCGCGAAAACATAACAATGATTACATTGATTATAAATACAACATAAAACACCTGATAACTGTTCTCTATAATTATCAAAAAATACAATTTTATTACCTCCTGTATGCTTTTTCATATTTGAACGACCGTTTCGAGCACTTTTCGTTCTAGGCTGATTGTCCGTTCGGGAATCGAATTTCACCCGAGATGACTGATAGCTAGACACTCAAACTCAGAATCCGAATTTCCGATTTCAACACACACACTCCAGAACCGGACATACACGGCCGGTGCATGGTCTGCGATCCGACGTAGTCGGATTGCCTACCTGACTAGCTACTTGCATACGAGCGACTTACACCCCCACTGCATCTGACACTCGGGAATCGACTTTCACCCGAGATGACTGATAGCTAGACACTAAAGTCAGAATCCGAATTTCCGATTTCAACACACATACGAGAACCGGACACCCACGCCCGGTGCATGGTCTGCGATCCGACGTAGTCGGATTGCCTACCTGACTAGCTACTTGCATACGAGCGATTTACACCCACACTGCATCTGACACTCGGGAATCGACTTTCACCCGAGATGACTGATAGCTAGACACTCAAACTCAGAACCTGAATTTCCGATTTCAACACACATACGAGAACCGGACATACACCCCCGGTGCATGGTCTGCGATCCGACGTAGTCGGATTGCCTACCTGACTAGCTACTTGCATACGAGCGACATACACCCCCACTGCATACGATCCGCCGCAGGTGGATTGTCCGTTCGGGAATCGACTTTCACCCGAGATGACTGATAGCTAGACACTCCAACTCAGAATCCGAATTTCCGATTTCAACACACATACGACTAGACACTCTTCCGAGTTCAAAAATTACCGCTTAACCAGTGCTGCCAACACGACTAAACACAATACCCGAAGACCCCCCCTTCCCGCCGCAGGCTGGATCAAAAAACCCAGCATCGCAGACAAAGATGCACCACCGCCCACACAGTCTTTCCGCCGTAGGCGGGATGACAAACACCGGAATCTAGTCTTACTATATAAAACGTGAACCCGA
This sequence comes from Macrosiphum euphorbiae, assembly GCA_949089665.1. NCBI lineage: Eukaryota > Metazoa > Arthropoda > Insecta > Hemiptera > Aphididae > Macrosiphum > Macrosiphum euphorbiae. The sequence continues at coordinate 33,948,480 of CARXXK010000005.1, forward strand.
GGGCGCGCCCCGCGGTCCTTTTTCGCATCGTACTTAAGGGACGGCCAATGGGGAGCCCTCCCGGCGGCGGCGGAGCCGTCGCCGCGTTATCACTCCTCTTATCGCTTTTCACCGTTTTTCTCGAAATTTCTCGAAATTCACTATTTTTTTTTCAAAACTTTCGACTCATACCCCCCTCGGGGCCTCGGTCGGCCCCGTTTGGACCTTATTCGTTTTCCTCGGTAAATTTACAGTCGGCGCGCGGCCCTACTTTTTTCCCGGGGGGCCCGACGCGGCCGATATCGCGTGCGATACGAGCTTCGCCGTCGAGCGCGTTTTTTGCCGTTTTTTTCGACAATTCGAGTCTTAGGCGTTTTAGGGCGTATCGACCGCCCCGTTTGGATCTTATTCGCGTTCCCCGCTAAATTTATACCCTACGCGCGGCCCTACTTTTTCAAAAACGAGTCCCCCGGCGGACGAATCGATCGCCGAGGGCGCCGCGTCGTCGCCGTTTCGACGGTTTTCCCGACTTTTTCGACTGGAGTCTCGTTCGGCGCTTTCGCGAGACGTCCGACCTCCCCGTCGGAGCCGTATTCGCGTTCCCCGCTAAATTTATAGTCGCCGCTTGGCCCTACTTTTTCAAAAACGAGTCCCGGGGAGGAGCGGCGTCGCTTAAACGAGAGTAGGTACCGATGGGGTATCGATATATACAGGCATAAATACATGCGTCCCGAGGTTCGATTTTTTTCGCGAATCTCGCGTTTTGAACGTCCGAGGGCCGCGGACACGGTCGTCCGCTCGCCGACGCGGTCGGATCGCCCGATCAAACGCCCTTTGACAGCCGTCCAAACGGCGTTCGCCTTTCGCGGGGACGGCGACGCGGCTTAATAGTCATAGATTTGACTCCAGTTTACAACTCGGTAGGTGGCTCGGTAGGTTAGGCGTTAGGTTAGGATACTCGTAGGTCGTGCGTTCGATTCCGGTCCCCGGGATTATCGATAATTTGCGGCGGCCGTGTTAAAATCGGAATTTTTTTCTCGAGTTTTTTTTTTCGTCGTTTCGCCATCACTTCCGTCTTATCATATTAAACGAAAATGTTCCGATTTTTTTTCAAAATTCGAGTTTTACCGCCTCTACGGACTTCGGACCTCCCCGTCGAAGACTTATTCGAGTTCCCCGTCAAATGATTTAGCAGAGCGGACGGTATCTTTATTACTTTACACGGGCGTGAATATTTGCGTCGAAGAGTTCGATGTCTTTTTTTTTCAAAAATTCGAGTTTTAGCCCCTCTCGGTCGTATTACCCTCCCCGTTTGAATCTTATTTATGTATTGCCGGCGCGATGTTTTACTTTTTTACAGACGAGTCCCGGTGAGGTACGGCGTCGCGGAAACGAGAGTAGGTACCGTGTAGGTATCGCTATATATAGGCTGTATAAATACATGCGTCGAGTCGTTTTTTTCTAAAGTCCGAGTCTTGGCCCGTTTTAGTGGTATTACCCTCCCCGTTGACGACTTATTCGCCTTCCCCGCTACACATCGAGTCCCGGGGCGGAGCGGGTTCTCTGAAACGAGACGGCCAAAATTGCCGCCATCGAGTAGGCATTACTATAATGTACAGGCATGAATTCATGCGTCGGAAGGTTCGATTATTTTCCGTGAAGATCGTGTTTTTGCTGTCCGACGCGGTAGGATCGCCGGCTACGAGGCCCTTTGATGGACGTCAAAACATGAAATATATAATATATACCTACTATGTAGTAGGTACTGCTGCAAATTCTATACAATAATTAAATTGCATAATGATAGGACTATATATATATGAGTATTTGATATTATTTTAACATGGCCTGGATTATATTGGAATACATACGATTATATTTTATGCGTGTCGGACGGTCAATAATCACGATAATATCAACGATACACGCAATGCTACAGTATGACCATTATTCATTGATACGGGTTGGTCGTCGGAGTGTTGTCGACGTGCGGGCCGCGGGGGACAACTTTTGCGACGCGAAACGCGCCCGTGTGTCTAACGTCATCTTGTGACGAACGCCCATGCAACACACAACCCAAGCGCACAGAAAAACATAATATAAACGCTTATACAGTTATACATATAATATATTAGCTTTTCTTGGCGTATTGTGTTCTGCGTTGGGCGCTTTTCAAAACCGGTAAGTACAATTTTGAAATACATAATAATAATTAATCGTATAACGTTTGTATAGCCCGCGCGTACCTACTGGCTTATTCATGACATTGTACGTATTTCATTCGATGCGTTTCCGTATACGCGATATTGTTTATTACTATATACACGCCATTTCCGCCTTTACGCGTTTCGTATTCGATATTAATACGACATTTGGATTTCCGCTTGCCGTGTTCATAATATCCGGACATAGACTTGAACGCCTACGTGCGCAAAAATCTTTAAGCCACGCTTTTTGCAGTTACGACTTACGAGACCATATTTATAAATAGTAATATAGTATGTTAATTTTGTTTAGTTCATACTCGAACTCGATACTGTATGTACACGTAATAATATTTTATACCTACCGTGTAAGAATAATACAATTTACTGAATTTCTAAAAATAAACACACAACACCGGATTATTCACTGATAACATAGGTACTGATAAGACAATTCCATTACACGAACACGGAGTTTTACTTATAATATTATTATTATTATAATAATATATAAAATGTTTGGCCGTTACCTTTTCAAAATGTTATTCTATATCTTTTTAGGCAAATATAACGATGGTCAAGAATTGTGCGATTTGTGGCAACGTGGATGGCGTCGATGGCGTTTCAGTGCATGGGTAAGTGCATTTACATAATATATACGATGACTTTTGAGATTAAAATACATAATAATTCATAATACAATAATTATTGTATTAGTTTTCCAGCGAATGTCTTTCAGAAGCGTCAGTGGGTGATGTTCGCCGAGAACAATGGTGTCAATCCTCTACGGATATCGAATAACTCCAAGCTTTGTTCGAGGCATTTCGTTCCTGGTCGTGATTACGCAGGCGCGGTATTTCGCCGTCGACTCATTGCTGGAGCAGTGCCATCAGTAGTGAGTAACAACCAAAATACAACATTTGACAACATTTTCTGTACTGAACAAATAGTGCCGGGCTGCACCTACTGCATACGATTCGCTCACTTGATCATTACATTACTATACGTTATAACTTGACAACTCATAAAGTGTGAATATACCCAGGTGGCAGGTATTTTACAATGGCTACAGTTTGGTACTATACCTACTAGAGTGCAAACCAAATCCAAAAGGTACCTATACTTGCATTTAGTTATTGTTGATGGTTAACATTCTGTATTAAATTATACTCTTTTTTGTTATTGCTTTTATTATTTAAAAAATTACAAACAATATTGCTGTTTCATTATTATGGGTATTTACAACCAATAAACAAAATACTTAAACGTTTACTTACACAGTTCTTAATATTACTACTACTACTTTTTTTTTTTTTTATCTGAATCTATATTCTGAATCTGAATCTGACTGCCTATATGCTTTGCTTTCCCGCCAGTCCGCCATCGTTTAATTAAATTACATAACAATATTAATTAAATAACAGCATCTACATAAATTACAATAAAAGTTTGCATATTACAGATAATAATAATATTTACAGTAGTTACACATGATTATGATACGAAATACTAATACTACTGCTTACTTAGTACCTAGGTCTACTCGCCTTTATTTTATCATTTCACATTCAAAATGACAACAAGTAGTGTCTTACCTACACTTTCTTAATATTACTACTAAACAACAGTGTTCAACACATTTTTTTTACTTTATTTATACAACTAGCTTTGTTTGTACTACAGTGTGACATATATATAGGCATTTTATCATTTAACATGTGGTACTCTTAGAAATGTTTATATTCTTTCAAAAGTTAATACAATAAATTTGTTTACGTTTATTCCGTGTTAATATTCACTGTGATCTTAGATATACATATTATATAAATTGTTTCTGTACATAACTTAGGTTACTCTGCTATACCTACTCATACTTTACAATACTGTACTGGCTCGGTACAACATTCTTGAAAACTAAATGTCTATTTTATCATAAGAATTCCATTCAGCTTATTATATTATAATTGTATGTGTGGAAAGCAAATTGTAGAATAACTTTAACGACATTCAATTGTGTTGCCACTGTTTCAGATTTCAGTTGCATAACAAACGCTGGGTCAAGCTCATACATTGACTAAAATTTGATACCTACCTAGATTAACTTACAACTAAACTTATATATCAACTTTGACCTAAACAGGATACTTCACGTTTTGCTATATAAATTAACATTTTCTTAATACTACTACTACACAAAGTAGGTATTACTAGACTCTTTACTAAACTCTCCTTTTTTTGTGAATTGTGTAGGTACTGGATAAGTGTTTTATCGTTATGTTCATCACTTTCTTTACTTTATTTGTAACACAGTGTAACATATTATTTACTACTTATGTGTGTTATTTGATACATAGAGTGGTGATAGATATAGGTGTACTTGATTTTATCACATTGGATTTTATTAGTGTAACATAAACCTTACATTCAACTTATCATAATATAAATATTTCATATAAATGCACTTATTGCATATGAGTACATACACTTACTGTTGTGTATGAACACACAACCGTTAAAAGTTCAACTCATTGTATTTTAACTTTTATCATGGGTATTCACAACACAGCCAATGAACAAAATACTTAAACATTTTCTTACATCTTACTACCATTACTACTACTACTACTACTATCATTACTTACAACTGACCTAGGTCATTTGTAAGTTGTGTACTAGATATGTAGTACTCTTAGAAAGAAAACTTACTGTTATACATTGCAATACGTTTTTACAATGTTTCAAAGTTATTGTTGTTAGAAAGATTATAACTATGTATGAATGCGCAACCAATTATACATTCTTCTGTGAATTTCTTTGTTTTTTATGATAATATAGTACAGATACTACAGACAATTTATTGTAAATGTTGTATTTTATTTGTAATGGAACATTTTCTCCTATATTATATGATGTAAATAACATTTACTTTGTTTTATTACTATTGTAAATTACAATAATTGACATTGTATTAATTTTTAGTATTAATTAATTTATATTGTGTTAATGGTTGACATTTTATCTTATTACTATTATATTACTACCGTTTGTATAATATATACTTATATTGTTATAAAATATGTAAATTTGATACAATTTCACATATTATAATTATTATATGTATTTAATTTTCCATAGTTGACATTTTATTAATTGTTTCACTCACTAAAAGAGTATTTGGTTTTTTGTTAAACACCATTTAATAGTTGTATTTCTTTCTTCTTTGTTTTATCTAATAATAAATATTATTAACATTAATAATATGTTTTGTACACTAAACAACCATGAACTGCTGTTAATTAATGTAAACTGTATAAATGATTGATTAATTACTTTATTCTATTTGCATTGTATTATGTTATTTATATGTAAATATCACTGTACTCACAATATTAATAATATTGTGTACACCCCTGAACTGTTGTATTGTATTAATGGTCGAGATTTGAGTTAATTGTATTACTATTATTATAAATGTAAATTTTATACAATTTCACGTATAATTATTGTATACATGATTTTCATATTTTTATTAATTGTTTAACACACTAATAGAGAATTAGTTTTAATGATTGACATTTTATTACTATTACTAATATATTACTACTACTGTGACCGTATATACTATTATAAATGTAATTATTGCAATATTTATATAATTTACATTTATATAATTATATGTTTTACTCGGCAAAAGAGTATTTGTTTTGTTTTAAGCACTATTAATTAATAATTGTATTTCTTTCTATGCGATTCTTTCAGTTGATTTATATTGTGATTTGTATTCAATTATTAGATTATTGCTGCTGTGTATATAAATTGCAGTTCATTAAATTAAATATATATTAACATTGACAATATTTGTTTTGTATATCATAATAATAAATAATTTGGAAAACATACATTTTGTAACAATTCATTTAAAATACACACATTTCTTGGGACTGGGAATCGATCCCCTCAAAAAGAGTGAATTAATTAATTAAATACTTTGTTTTATAAGCACAACATTTTTGTCCTATTCGGTTCATAAGTATAACATAACCTAACTATAATAGAATGAAAAAATATGAACTAATAACAATGCATACTATATAAATGAGAAGATAATGCGTATGATGTTATTTACATTTATTTCTACTTAGTTTTATTTGATAACGATAATATATATAACATCATGTGATGTGCAACTGTGTGCTACTACCTACTACATTGCTGATAGTAGTGATACAAAATATAATAATATTATTATTCACTTTTTTATGCTAAACGTTTAACCACCATTCAATAGTTGTACATATTATAGTAACTTAGTAGACTGTTCATTTATTTATTTTAGTAGAGTAATGCCACTGTACAAATTATAATATTATTGGTATTTTTATGTCTGACGTTTGAACAATATTTACACATGAAATTAAATTATTGATATTTTCAAAATGTATTCAATTGAGGTTGTACCTATTTGTTTTACTCATTGTAGTTATGAAATATTTTAATTTCAATAACAATACAATATACTAATTAATGACATCTTACTGATGGTGTATTTGTTACATGCAAATCTTTATATATCCCATGCAATACCTTAGGTCACTGACATTCTTAGAACCTTTATTTCTGATTGTTGTGTTGTAATAGTATGAACTATATGCATTGGTAACTAATAGCAATTTACACATAATATTAATATAAAAAAGTTGAAAAGGAAAAGAAATTAAATAAAGTCATGATGTAAAAAATCTTTATTGATTATCTGAAAAAACAAAACAAATAAAAATAGCAAATTTTTTGTTGAGAAAAGATGTTCCTGTTAAAAACTTACTGCTGTCTGCTATCAGCGGCTGAAAAAAATAGGTTTCATTAGAATCATCAATATCAAAAACTCAAGTATCTATATAATATACTTACATCGTTGCACGGCGGCGGCGTATGAGAGATCTGATATTTTCTGGAAATAATGTAAAAATAATAAAATAGATTTATCAATATCAAACGTTTAAATATATCAATATATCCTTACGACATTAGCTCGCGGTGTCGACACCGCCGTCACGTACATGTCATCTGTTGACTGAAAATTATTCGTTTAATTAGACTTATTAATTTCGAAAACTTGAATATTTTTTTAAATTTTTTACTTATATATCTTTAAATATTATACTAATATATACTTACAGCGTTGGACGGTCGCGACGGTGGCGCCGCTCCGGTGGACCGTGGCCGACGGACCTCCTGAAAATTATTCATTTAATTAGACTTATCAATTTCGAAAACTTGAATATTTTTTTAAATATTATACTAATATATACTTACAGCGTTGGACGGTCGCGACGGTGGCGCTGCTCGGGTGGACCGTGGCCGACGGACCTCCTGAAAATTATTCATTTAATTAGACTTATCAATTTCGAAAACTTGAATATTTTTTTAATATTTTACTAATATATCTTTAAATATTATACTAATATATACTTACAGCGTTGGACGGTCGAGCAGCGGCCGCTCGGCTCTGCGACTGTCGCCGACGAACCTCCTGAAAATTATTCGTTTAGTTAGATTTATATAGAAATGTAATTAGATTTATTTTTAAATATAAATATATATCCTTACGTTTGACGATGGTCGTGATGTTGGGGAGCGGGATCTGGAGAGGGGCCTAGCACGGAAAGCCCTGCCACCTCCCCTACCACTGCCACCTCCCCGACGCCTTACGCCATCACGACCACTGACGACGTCGACACCACCACCTAACCACCGATTACCACCGTCACCATCGCGGCCACCACCTACACCTCTGGACTTGGCTACAATATAATTTACAATTTATATACATAATATTAAGACTGTTATTAAGGAATATGTAAAGTAAACACTCACCGCAATCCCGGGAGAGGTGTCCCCGTTTGCCACAGTTGTAACATTCTGAAACGGGTAGATATAATTGTATTCGTTTCTAATTGTATGTATTGTAAATACTAAATATAGATTAATCAAATTTATGCTTACGTCGGGTGCGGTCTTCGGTCCCAATATACAGCCGGCAATTGCCGCTAATGTTTTATACGTTGTTACTCATTCTGAAGTTGACAAATTAAAAGCAATAAAGAAAGTGTATAGTAAAACGAAACTTTAAGTGATCTGTCGGTATTATTATGATATGTTGGTGATATTATAAAATATTAAATTCGTTAAACAAAATGCATGTGGTGCACACTAAAACTAAGTCACGGTTTTCTTCGCAAATGTAAATTTTATAACAATATTATTTGATTAATGCGATCGTAGGTGAACGTGTTAAAAAAAAAAAAAAATAGGAAAAATATTTAATTTGTTTCACAGAAACCATGTGTTACAAACAAAACTAAAGCTCGATTTTCTCCGCAAATTTATATATTATTATAATAAGATATTATTAATTCATAAAAAGGATCCGCGTTGGACGTGTTAAAAAACAATCCAATGTATCTTATTATACTCATTCTAAAGTGGATAGATAAAAAGAAATAAAGAAAGTGTATAGTAAAACACTTATATTTTAATTGATATATACGATCCGCGTACGCTGTACGATGTACGCTTGGCAATTGCCGCTAATGTTTTATACGTTGTTACTCATTCTGAAGTTGACAAATAAAAAGCAATAAAGAAAGTGTATAGTAAAACGAAACTATAAGATAAAATATTAAATTCGTTAAACGGAAAGCATGTTTTCAAAAGCAAACGAATTAAATTAACAATAGAATATTTATAACATTGATATTACATTGTATACTCACGTGATTCCGTTGTTTTAATGTAGGTAGTAGGTACAGCTAAAAACAGTAGAGCAGAACTATAACAGGAGCAGATATGTACAGATCTGCTCAACGACAGTAGGACGTTTGAGAACGGTTAGTCGGACGTCGGCACAGTCCATTGTCTTAGAACGGCGACAATAACAAGAGTCAAGGCAGGTAACCAATGGGGGTAATGAAATCGCACGGCTGATAAACTAATTTATTGTATAGACATATTATATCTAAATTTTATATTTTTATTATTCTTTCGAACACGGCATTAAAACTTACACTTTTGGCCATCGTTCTTATTTCATTTTTGCAAAATGTTTTCATATGGTTATAATAATGCCATAGCCCATCACTCGAATTTATTGATACACACGCAAACACGGTTTTCAAACATACCGCCAAAGCCTTATCACCGACCGTTTATCGTCGGTCCGCCCGCTATCGCTATATCATTACCGCAGGCGCGACTTTTATCAAACGTTCACATAATACGGGAGACCTCGGGTCTAACACCATGTTGGTGCGCGGAAGCGTTTCCATGTTTTTCGGAGGTTCACAGGGAAACAAAACCCCGACCAGCTGATCGAGTTTCTCTTCTATATTGTTGCGCCTTTGGCAATGCAACGCTGAAATTCTTGATGGAAATACAGTATGCTATTATTTCAGAACACCTTCGTTTATTCGTTAGTGATTACGGGCCTTATCAGTGATTTTAAGTGCATATCCATCAGACAATCGGGTTTTAGCATAGGCATATATTTTATAATGATGCGTTATGAATTATGTCTTATGTAGATGCACGTAAGTATGCATGTCGTTTGCATTGTGTACTCAATGGATATAGTATAGTAATAAATAATATATTTTGTTATATAAAGTAAGAATATAGATGATTTAACGGGTGAGTTAGTCGTGAACACCACAGTGAACTTACATTTTTTGGCACGGTAAAAATACTATTTTCATTTACGAGCCGGCTTCGGAGTAGTGGATCTGACGTTAAGTCGGATTGCTTATGCGTGTTATCATCAATCGAGGTGACTGACTTGCTAGACACTCGACAGCTGATCACGGCGGCTATATTACGATTAGCACGGGCACCCGAAATGTTATTATTTTTTTCGAGTTACTTATTACGACGACACTAAAAAACATTGTCTGCTATACGGACGTCACACATTGTGACTACCTCCAACGTCTAGGAAGGTGACTAACCTGTTTGAATTTATTTTCACGTAATTTGATCTTTACTTTTGCTTTTTCAGTAACAGTAATGAACGCTGTCAGTTATGATTGCATACCTGTTGGTCGTGAGTAAGCCGTAACACGTCGTCACGTCGTCTACCCGAGTGACTACGTCCAACATCGAGTCGGATTGCCTACCCGGATAACATAGATGGGTGACCTGCTAGACACCAAATAAAAAGACGGTGGCTATATGATTTGCATGGACGCCCGAAATGTTTTGAATATTTTTTCACGTAATTTATTACTAAATTTTGCGTTTTAAAAAAATGTCGTCCGAATGAACTGCATCGAATCGCATACGTGATGACATGCCCCAGCCGTCGAATATTGTACGCAATCCGACTTCGTCGAGGAAGGTGACTGACCTGCTAGACCCTAATACTTATTTTCACGTAAATTATATCCCCGATGCCTTGAACCCGCCGTCACTACCCGGATAACATAGATGGGTGACCTGCTAGAAACCAAATAAAAAGACGGTGGCAGTATGATTTGGATAGACGACGGAATTATTTTGAATTTATGCCCCAGCCGTCGAATATTGTCGGATTGCCTTCCAGGGTGATTAAGACCAAAGTCGAGGAACGTGACTGACCTGCTAGAACCCAAATACTATTACTAAGGCGAAGACATGGCTAGACACCCACAAAAATTCAACGACTGTATTATTTTTTTACGAAATTTCGAATTTCCGGCGGCGTTGTCGAAAAGACTCTGTCAAAGACTTTGTCCGCTACTCGACGACCCGGCCGTCCGGATGGCCTGCCCGAGCTACCAATTCAAACCGCAGTGGTCCTAGGCACTCCTAGCCTTATCATACATCCTTATCACCATACCTCCTCAGCACCCATACACCGTGTCGGCTGAGACCCATTACCGCACCACGAGACCACCGCTGCTTCCGTAATCGAAAACACTAATGACCAACTGTCGGGGGTCTGGGGGTGTCCCCCAGCGACGCTCGGAGAGCTAGTCTTATACTATAAAGCGTGAACCCGAGGGCGCAGCTTGTGGAGTAAATCCGAACTGACTTAGGGAACCCTCCAATCGGAAAATTACATTTCTATCCGTGGGCGGTCTCCCGGCGGCGGCGGAGCCGTCGCTGCGTTATCACTCCTCTTATCACTTTTTGCCGTTTTTTTCGAAAATCAAAGAAATTTTGAAAAAAATCGAGTTTTACCGGCCCGGGGGGCCTCGGGCGGCCCCGTTCGGACCTTATTCGCGTTCCTCGGTAAATTTATAGTCGGCGCGCGGCCCTACTTTTTTCCCGGCGGGCCCCCTGCGGCGGATATCGCGTGCGAACCGAGCGCCGCCGTCGCGCGCGTTTTTTGCATTTCGAGTTTTAGGCGTTTTGGGGCGTATCGACCTCCCCGTTTGCATCTTATTCGCGTTCCCCGCTAAATTTAACGTCGAAACGTGGCCCTACTTTTTCAAAAACGAGTGCCCCGGCGGACGTATCGATCGCCGAGGGCGCCGCGTCGTCGCCGTTTCGACGGTTTTCTCGACTTTTTCGACTAGAGTCGCGTGTAGCAACTCTACGAGACGTCCGACCTCCCCGCCGGCGACGTATTCGAGTTCCCCGCTAAATTTATAGCCGGCGAGGGTACCTACTTTTTCAAAAACGAGTCCCGGGGAGGAGCGACGTCGCTTAAACGAGAGTAGGTACCGATGGGGTATCGAGTGGGTACCGCTATATACGGGCATAAATACGTGCGTCTCGAGGTTCGATTTTTTTCGCAAAGCTCGGGTATTATACGTCCGAGGGCGGCGAAGCCGGTCGTCCGCTCGCCGACGCTGTCGGATCGCCCGCTCAAACGCCCTTTGATGGCCGTCCAAACGGCGTTCGCCTTTCGCGAGCACGGCGACGCGGCTTAAGAGTCATAGAATTGACTCGGGTTTTCATCTGAGTAGGTGGCTAGGTTGGTTAGGCGTTAGGATAGGTGACTCGAGGGTCGTGGGTTCGAACCCGGCCGCCGGGATTTTCGATAATTTGCGCCATCCGTGAAAATTTGAAAGTTTTTTTTTCGAGTTTTTTTTTTCGTCACATTATCATTTTTAACGTGTTAATTTTTTTTTTTAAATTTGCATTATTATATTATAAATATTATTATTATTCGTTTAACGATATTTATTGGGCAAAAAAATTATTATAATTAACATTTACCGACGCACCTACATGTTTCATTTATTAATACATTATAATATAACTAACCTACGTTTAGTACCTACTTGATATATTACAGTTTTTACGTGATTCCGATTTGGTTAAATACTGCTACAGATTATAAATACTATATTAAAAAATAGTAATAACTGCTTCATTTGCCGTTTTTTTCGAAAATCCGGGGTGGAGTAGTGTTTCGGAAACGAGAGTAGGTACCGTGTAGGTATCGCTATTCACATACATATATACATGCGCCTCGAGGATCGATTTTTTTCGCAAATCTCGCGTTTTGAACGTCCGAAGGCGGCGGACACGGTCCTCCGCTCAAACGCCCTTTGACGGACGCGCGACCCGCGTTCGCCATTCGCGGGGACGGCGACGCGGCTTAGGAGTCATAGATTTGACTCACATTTTCATCTCAGTAGGTGGTTAGATAGGTTAGGCGTTAGGATAGGTGACTCGAGGGTCGTGGGTTCAATCCCGGCCGCCGGAAATGTCGATAGTTTGCGGCGGCCGTGATAAATTGATTTTTTTTTTCGCGTTTTTTTTTTCGTCGTTTCGTTATCACTTCCGTCTTATCATTTTTTTGTTCCGATTTTTTTCAAAAATTCGAGTTTTAGCTCCTTTTGGTCATATTACCCGCTACATTTATAGCCGGTGCGCGGCCCTACTTTTTCACAGACGAGTCCCGGGAAAGAGCGGCGTCGCGGAAAAGGGAGTAGGTATTGTGTAAGTATCGCTATATACAGCAATAAATACATGCGTCGCGTCGTTTTTTGCTGTTTTTTTCTAAAATTTGAAAATATGCGACAAAAATTTCGATTTTTTCATACACACTTACACATAATACCTAAGTCATAACACAGTGATGCACCATTATAATTATGCATTTATAATTACTAAATAATTTAAAACATCATAAATATCATATGACATTAAATAAATTGGTAGGTAGGTACATAATATATTATATACAATCGTACAATATAACAATAGGATAGTATTACATTTCAATAAAATTTGTTAATCACCAATATAATTATCTATTTGTTAATTTGACTTAATTCTCATAATTAAATAAATATACATGGTAGGTATATTTTAGAAAATATCCAATCAGAAAATTAGATTTTGTCGACTTATTTGTTATAACCGCGAAAACTTAACATTGATTACATTGATTACAGTGAAGCCTAACATAAAACACCTGATAACTGTTCTCTATAATTATCAACAAATACAATTTCATTACTTCCTGTATACTTTTTCATATTTGAACGGCCGTTTCGAGCACTTTTCGCTGTAGGCGGATTGTCCGTTCGGGAATAGGATTTCACCCGAGATGACTGATAACTAGACACTCAAACTCAGAATCCGAATTTCCGATTTCAACACACACACTCCAGAACCGGACATACACGCCCGGTGCATGGTCTGCGATCCGACGTAGTCGGATTGCCTACCTGACTAGCTACTTGCATACGAGCGACTTACACCCCCAGTGTCCCCCACTGCATCCGACACTCGGGAATCGACTTTTAACCGAGGTGACTGATAGCTAGATACTCAAACTCAGAATCCGAATTTCCGATTTCAACACACATACGAGAACCGGACATACACGCCCGGTGCATGGTCTGCGATCCGACGTAGTCGGATTGCCTACCTGACTAGCTACTTGCATACGAGCGACTTACACCCCACTGCATCCGATCCGCCACAGGCGGATTGTCCGTTCGGGAATCGACTTTCATCCGAGATGACTGATAGCTAGACATTCAAACTCAGAATTCGAATTTCCGATTTCAACACACATACGAGAACCGGACATACACGCCCGGTGCATGGTCTGCGATCCGACGTAGTCGGATTGCCTACCTGACTAGCTACTTCCATACGAGCGACTTACACCCCCAGTGTCCCCCACTGCATCCGACTCTCGGGAATCGACTTTTACCCGAGATGACTGATAGCTAGACACTCAAACCCAGAATCCGAATTTCCGATTTCAACACACACACACCAGAACCGGACATACCCGCCCGGTGCATGGTCTGCGATCCGACGTAGTCGGATTGCCTACCTGGCTGGCTGTGTCGTACGATCGACTTGAATCACGTGACTTACGACTAGACACTCTTCCGAGTTCAAAAATTACCGCTTAACCAGTGCTGCCAACACGACTAAACACAATACCCGAAGACCCCCCCCTTCCCGCCGCAGGCTGGATCAAAAAAACCCAGCATCGCAGACAAAGATGCACCACCGCCCACACAGTCTTTCCGCCGTAGGCGGGATGACAAACACCGGAATCTAGTCTTATACTATAAAACGTGAACCCGAGGGCGCAGCTTGTGGAGTAAATCCGAACTGCTTAGTGAACTCACCAATCGGAAAATTAGATTTCTATCCGTGGGCGGTCTCCGGGCGGCGGCGGAGCCGTCGCTGCGTTATCACTCCTCTTATCACTTTTTGCCGTTTTTTTCGAAAATCAAAGAAATTTCGAAATAAATCGAGTTTTACCCCCCCGGGGGGCCTCGGGCGGCCCCGTTCGGACCTTATTCGCGTTCCTCGGTAAATTTATAGTCGGCGAGCGGCCCTACTTTTTTCCCGGCGGGCCCGCGGCGGCGGATGTCGAGTGCGATACGAGTGCCGCCGTCGCGCGCGTTTTTTGCATTTTTTTTCGAAAATTCGAGTTTTAGGCGTTTTGGGGCTTATCGACCTCCCCGTTTGGATCTTATTCGCGTTCCCCGCTAAATTTAACGTCGAAACGTGGCCCTACTTTTTCAAAAACGAGTGCCCCGGCGGACGTATCGATCGCCGAGGGCGCCGCGTCGTCGCCGTTTCGACGGTTTTCTCGACTTTTTCGACTAGAGTCGCGTGTAGCAACTCTACGAGACGTCCGACCTCCCCGCCGGCGACGTATTCGAGTTCCCCGCTAAATTTATAGCCGGCGAGGGTACCTACTTTTTCAAAAACGAGTCCCGGGGAGGAGCGACGTCGCTTAAACGAGAGTAGGTACCGATGGGGTATCGAGTAGGTATACCGCTATATACGGGCATAAATACGTGCGTCTCGAGGTTCGATTTTTTTCGCAAAGCTCGGGTATTATACGTCCGAGGGCGGCGTAGCCGGTCGTCCGCTCGCCGACGCTGTCGGATCGCCCGCTCAAACGCCCTTTGACGGCCGTCCAAACGGCGTTCGCCTTTCGCGAGCACGGCGACGCGGCTTAAGAGTCATAGAATTGACTCTGAAATTCATCTGAGTAGGTGGCTAGGTTGTTTAGGCGTTAGGATAGGTGACTCGAGGGTCGTGGGTTCGAACCCGGCCGCCGGGATTTTCGATAATTTGCGGCGCCCGTGATATTTCGGATTTCTTTTTTTTGCGTTTTTTTTTTTTTTTGTTGGTCACATTAATCATTTTTAACGAGTGTTCCGATTTTTTTCAAAATTCACGTTATTATATTATATATATCGGTATTTATATATATTATTATTCGTTTGACTATATTTATTTTGCAAAAAAATAATAATTAACATTTAATTAATACTTGATTTTACCGTGACCAACCTACAATATAATTATAATGTAGTACCTACTTGATATATTAAATACTGCTACAGACTATAAATACTGTTTAATACAATATTAATAAACTATATTAAAAAATAGTACTACTATATGACCGCTCCATTTGCCGTTTTTTTTCGAAAATTCGAGTTTCAGCCCCTTTCGGTCGTATCACCCGCCCCGTCGACGACTTATTCGAGTTCCCCGCTAAATTTATAGCCGGCGCGCGGCCCTACTTTTTCAAAAACGAGTCCCGGCGAGGAGCGGCGTCGCTTAAACGAGAGCGGGTACCGTGTATTGTATTGTATATATTATGCGTCGCGTCGTTTTTTGCGGAGCCGTCGCTGCGTTATCTTTTATCCTTATCACTTTTCACGGTTTTGACCGTTTTTCACAATTTTTTTTCAACATTTTTGAGGTTTACCCCCCTCGGGTGCCTCGGTATGGCCCGTTTGGACCTTATTCGCGTTCCCCTCTAAATTTATAGACGTTGCGCGGCCCTACTTTTTCACAGACGAGTCCCGGGAAAGAGTGGCGTCGTGGAAAAGTTAGTAGGTACCGTGTAAGTATCGCTATATACGGCAATAAATACATGCCTCGCGTCGTTTTTTGCTGTTTTTTTCTAAAATTCGTTTCTTGGACCGTTTTAGTGATATTACCCTGCCTGTTTGGATATTATTGGCATTCCCCGCTAAATTTATAAGCCATAGTCGTCAGTACTTCGCTCGAGTCGAGTTCCGCGGAGGAGATCGGGGAGCGGACAGTGTTGTTATTACTTTATACGGAAATGAAAATATGCGACAAAAAGTTTGATTTTTTCATACACACTTTCATACACATAATACATAAGTCATAACACAGTGATGCACCATTATAATTAAGCAATTATAATTACTAAATAATTTAAAACATCATAAATATCAAATGACATTTAATAAATTGGTAGGTAGGTACATCATATATTATATACAGTCATACAATATAACAGCAAAACATTATGATAGTAGGTACTTACGAAGATAAGTGCCAAAAAATTGTATAGTGTATTCATTTATACATACCTACGTTTAATAGGATAGTATTACATTTCAATAAATTTTGTTATTCACCAATATAATTATCTATTTGTTAATTTGATTTAATTCTCATAATTAAATACATATACATGGTAGGTATATTTTAGAAAATATCCAATCAGAAAATTAGATTTTTTCGACTTATTAGTTATTTGTTATAACCGCGAAAACATAACAATGATTACATTGATTACAATGAAGCCTAACATAAAACACCTGATAACTGTTCTCTATAATTATAAAAAAAATACAATTTTGTTACCTCCTGTATGCTTTATCAGATTTGAACGGCCGTTTCGAGCACTTTTCGCTGTAGGCGGATTGTCCGTTCGGGAATCGACTTTCACCCGAGATGACTGATAGACGATAGCTAGACACTCAAACTCAGAATCCGAATTTCCGATTTCAACACACACACTCCAGAACCGGACATACACGCCCGGTGCATGGTCTATGATCCGACGTAGTCGGATTGTCTACCTGACTAGCTACTTACATACGAGCGACTTACACCCCCACTGCATCCGACACTCGGGAATCGACTTTCACCCGAGATGACTGATTTCAACAGCCGATTTGAACACATATACGAGAACCAGACACACACGCCCGGTGCATGGTCTGCGATCCGACGTAGTCGGATTGCCTACCTGACTAGCTACTTGCATACGAGCGACTTACACCCCCACTGCATCCGATCCGCCGCAGGTGGATTGTCCGTTCGGGAATCGACTTTCACCCGAGATGACTGATACCTAGACACTCAAACTCAGAATCCGAATTTCCGATTTCAACACGCATACGAGAACCGGACACACACGCCCGGTGCATGGTCTGCGATCCGACGTAGTCGGATTGCCTACCTGACTAGCTACTTGCATACGAGCGATTTACACCCCGCACTGCATCCGATCAGCCGCAGGCGGATTGTCCGTTCGGGAATCGTCTTTCACCCGAGATGACTGATAGCTAGACACTCAAACTCAGAATCCGAATTTCCGATTTCAACACGCATACGAGAACCGGACACACACGCCCGGTGCATGGTCTGCGATCCGACGTAGTCGGATTGTCTACCTGACTAGCTACTTACATACGAGCGATTTACACCCCGCACTGCATCCGATCAGCCGCAGGCGGATTGTCCGTTCGGGAATCGTCTTTCACCCGAGATGACTGATAGCTAGACACTCAAACTCAGAATCCGAATTTCCGATTTCAACACGCATACGAGAACCGGACACACACGCCCGGTGCATGGTCTGCGATCCGACGTAGTCGGATTGCCTACCTGACTAGCTACTTGCATATGAGCGACTTACACCCCCACTGCATCCGACACTCGGGAATCGACTTTTACCCGAGATGACTGATAGCTAGACACTCAAACTCAGAATCCGAATTTCCGATTTCAACACACACACTCCAGAACCGGACATACACGCCCGGTGCATGGTCTGCGATCCGACGTAGTCGGATTGCCTACCTGACTAGCTACTTGCATACGAGCGACATACACCCCTACTGCATACAAGCCGCAGGTGGATTGTCCGTTCGGGAATCGACTTTCACCCGAGATGACTGATAGCTAGACACTCCAACTCAGAATCCGAATTTCCGATTTCAACACAAATTAAAAATTACCGCTTAACCAGTGCTGCCAACACGACAAAACACAATACCCGACGACCCCCCCCTTCCCGCCACAGGCCGTATAAAAAAAACCCAGCATCGCCGACAAAGATGCACCACCGCCCACACAGTCTTTCCGCCGTAGGCGGGATGACAAACACCGGAATCTAGTCTTATATAATAAAACGCTAATAACGCGTATAAGATCCGCGGGGAGCGCTCACGGCACTCCGCGTTTCTTCCATGACGACCAATCACAATACTTCCCGCGCGTTCGCTATAAATTCCGCTCGCTTATCTCCCTTTTCCTTATCGATCCTAATATTTTCGAACATTATTATTAAAAAAAAACCTGTGTTTTTCAATTTTTTGAAATCGATTACCCCGCGACCGTCCCCCCGACCCATTAAACGAGTAATTATTTTTGACCAAGTATAACTTAGCCGGTATTCGACTTAGAGACCCCGTACCAATGGGCATCTCAATTTTTTAGGCCCCAGATGAATTTTCAACATTAGGGAACCAAAGCCCCCACCCCCCCCACATTTTGAGTTGAGTATAACTCGGCCGGAATTCAAGTTAAAGACCTCGGACCAAGGGGGAACCCATTCTTTTTATGAATACTACCGTTTTCCGCTTTAGGGAACGGGGGCACCTCCTCCCCCCCTTTTTGGATTTTGATTTTTTGATGGATTTTGGTCCGGGAGAGTACTAACACCCACCTCGCCAAGGGGAAACTCGGGGTTTTGAGTTTTTGATAGGATTTATTCGGATTTTCTTAAATATTGTTTTTATTGATAAGGAAAGTGATAAGAATTTTATTTTATCGCCGCGAGCACGGCGACGCGGCTTAAGAGTCATACATTTGCCTGGGTATTTCGTCTGAGTAGGTGGCTAGGTTGGTTAGGCGTTAGGATAAGTGACTCGAGGGTCGTGGGTTCGAATCCGGCCTCTGGGATTTTCGATAATTTGCGCCATCCGTGATAATTTGAATGTTTTTTTTTTCGTCACATTTTTTTTTTTTTTGGCAAAAAAATATTAATATATATTAAAGTAGATATTTTAAATTGTAACTAAATTGTATAATGATACTGTACTATTTTATAAATAATAATAATAATACTTGATTTTACCGTGACCAATAAATACAATATAATATAACTAACCTACATGTAGTACCTACTTGATATATTACAGTTTTTAGGTTAAATACTGTTTAATACGGTATTAATAAACTAATAGATCTAATAGAACTGATTAAACTCTGGCAGTTAAATAGTACGACTATATGACTGCTCTTTTTGCCGTTTTTTTTGAAAATTATAGTTTTAGCCCCTTTCGGTCATATCACCCTCCCCGTCGACTACTTATTCGCGTTCCCTGCTATATTTATAGCCACAGACGAGTCCCGGGGTGGAGTAGTGTGTCGGAAACGAGAGTAGGTACCGTGTAGGTATCGCTATATACAGGCATATATACGCATGTATATACATGCGCCTCGAGATTCGATTTTTTTCGCAAATCTCGCGTTTTGAACGTCCGAAGGTGGCGGACACGGTTTTTTTTCGTCACATTTATCATTTTTAACGAAAGTGTTAATTTTTTTTTTAAATTTGCATTATATTATTATATATATTATTATTATTCGTTTGACGATATTTATTGGGCAAAAAAATAATTAAAATTAACATTTAATTAATACTTGATTTTACCGACGCACCTACATGTTTCTTTTATTAACACATTATAATAACGTATAACTAACCTACGTGTAATACCTACTTGATATATTACAGTTTTTACGTGATTCCGATTTGGTTAAATACTGCTACAGATTATAAATACTATATTAAAAAATAGTACGACTATATTTGCCGTTTATTTCGAAAATTCGAGTCCCGGGGTGGAGTAGTGTGTCGGAAACGAGAGTAGGTACCGTGTAGGTATCGCTATATACAGGCATATATACATGCGCCTCGAGGTTCGATTTTTTTCGCAAATCTCGCGTCTTGAACGTCCGAAGATTGCGGACATGGTGGTCCGCTCAAACGCCCTTAAGAGTCATAGATTTGGCTCCTAATTTCATCTCGGTAGGTGGCTAGGTAGGTTAGGCGTTAAAACGGGTGATTCGACGGTCGTGGTTTCGAACGCCGGCGGGGCCGTGTTAAATCGAATTTCTTTTTTTTGCGTTTTTTTTTTCGTCACATTTATCATTTTTAACGAAAGTGTTAATTTTTTTTTTAATTTGCATTATTATATTATATATATTATTATTATTCGTTTGACGATATTTATTGGGCAAAAAAATTATTATAATTAACATTTACCGACGCACCTACATGTTTCTTTTAATAATACATTATAATATAACTAACCTACGTGTAGTACCTACTTGATATATTACAGTTTTTACGTGATTCCGATTTGGTTAAATACTGCTACAGATTATAAATACTATATTAAAAAATAGTACGACTGTAATATGACTGCTTCATTTGCCGTTTTTTTCGAAAATTCGAGTCCCGGGGTGGAGTAGTGTGTCGGAAACGAGAGTATGTGTAGTGTATTCATTTATAGATACCTACGTTTAATAGGATAGTAGTACATTTCAATAAAATTTGTTATTCACCAATATAATTATCTATTTGTTAATTTGACTTAATTCTCATAATTAAATAAATATACATGGAAGGTATATTTTAGAAAATATCCAATCAGAAAATTAGATTTTGTCGACTTATTTGTTATAACCGCGAAAACATAACAATGATTACGTTGATTACAGTGAAGCCTAACATAAAACACCTGATAACTGTTCTCTATAATTATCAACAAATACAATTTTATTACCTCCTGTATACTTTTTCATATTTGAACGGCCGTTTCGAGCACTTTTCGCTGTAGGCGGATTGTCCGTTCGGGAATCGGATTTCACCCGAGATGACTGATAACTAGACACTCAAACTCAGAATTCAAATTTCCGATTTCAAAACACACACTCCAGAACCGGACATACACGCCCGGTGCATGGTCTGCGATCCGACGTAGTCGGATTGCCTACCTGACTAGCTACTTGCATACGAGCGACTTACACCCCCACTGCAACCGACACTCGGGAATCGAGATGACTGATAGCTAGACACTCAAACTCAGAGAACCCGAATTTCCGATTTCAACACACATACGAGAACCGGACATACACGCCCGGTGCATGGTCTGCGATCCGACGTAGTCGGATTGCCTACCTGGCTGGCTGTGTCTTACGATCGACTTGAATCGCGTGACTTACGACTAGACACTCTTCCGAGTTCAAAAATTACCGCTTAACCAGTGCTGCCAACACGACAAAACACAATACCCGACGACCCCCCCTTCCCGACGCAGGCTGGATCAAAAAACCCAGCATCGCCGACAAAGATGCACCACCGCCCACACAGTCTTTCCGCCGTAGGCGGGATGACAAACACTGGAATCTAGTATAGATATAAAATGTATACCTATGCGTGTATAGTGTATACTGTATATAATCAGGTAGGTAGAAGCTGACCACACGGCACAGTTATAAAATTCTGCAAGTAGGAATTAATGATTTTGTTTTTTAACTTAACAAACTTATTTCATAGTTTGAAATGTTGAACTTTTAAAAGTTAAGAATAATATATTAACATTAAGACTTAGCTGATAACACTAAATATTTAAACATAAATTGTATTTAACATTAACATTTCAAGTTTCTAAATGTACCTATTCAAATTATATTTTATACTAATTAAGAGGTTTAATACTTTAATATGGTTATCTCGATAATTGATTTGAATAATAAACGTAATATACCTAGTTTACCTACTATAATACCTGTGTAGTGTGTAATCTATATTATACTGTCTTGTTTATTTACAATTATTACTGTTTATTTTATATTATTGCATATTTTGTATTTATGTTTGTATACAAATTACAAAAAAAAACAAAATATATAGTCATTATATTATAATTTTGCAAATCAGAATAACTAATAAGGTAGGTAGGTATTTTATAATCGTATGTTAATACTTAATAAATAAAATTGAATTGGTAACCACAATATTATTAATTATTTAATAATTTATATCAATAGTTCTTTATAGACTTATAGCCACAAAAAAATTGTATTTTCTAATAACCAATAATAGGTCAGAAAATCTACGAAGATTAATATTGAAATTATAGTTTACAAATATTTTAGAGCAAACATAATTTACGAGTTCGTGTGTATGTAGGTATATTAAACATATTTTAACAATTATGTAGACTAATAAATTAGATATATAGTCTAAAGAAAATTCTCTTTGGCTGAGCCTAGCATAATGTTGTGTATAATACATATAATTTTTATTTTTAAACACATTCTTAAATAATGTCCCTAGTTAAAACCACTTGGATATTTGATATAATTGTAAACGTAAGCATAAACTAATGTTTAATTAAATCAACAATGTATTTTATTTATATTTCAATCCCACCAAAAACATATATGTAAAATGAGAGCCAAGTTCAATACTATAATATATGCCTTGGTTGTTGACTTCAACGACAAAAGAAGTGAGATCTAAATGGGTGCCAAGTTAGGATAATATATTGAAGCCTAAGGTGTGACTTGGCTACTTTTCATATACGAATTATTATTATAAGTACCTACTAAAACAGTAATGGAAGAGTGAAGATGATTTTCCGATGAATAAAATAAGAACTCAAAGCTTTAGAACTTGCAAATGCTATAATATATAATTCATAGCCAAGTCAGACCTATAGGCTTCAATATATTATCCTAACTTGGCACCCATTTAGATCTCACTTCTTTTGTCGTTGAAGTCAACAACCAAGGCATATATTATAGTATTGAACTTGGCTCTCATTTTACATATATGTTTTTGGTGGGATATCATTACTTTTTGTATGTAAATTATTATAACCTAACCTAACCTAGCCATGACGTATTCTATAAATAAAGTTTATTACTATATAATATAATTCAGTTACTAATATTAATAATAATATTTATTATAAAATATTTTCCGTTGTATATACAGAGTATAAAATATATGTAAAATTAAATTAATATACAATTATTTTAACTCTTTTTGAGTATATTTTTAATTATCATAATTTTATTGACTGTAGTTTCTACTGTTGGGTGGATAATTCATAATTTGTAAGAATAATTATTTAATTATTTTAATTGTAATATTTAAAAAAAATAATATTAATTACATACATAGATAGAAAAAAAAGTATGTCGCTGCGCGCGGGTCGACAATATCGATACCGATACATATTCGGCTAGTCGTATTTTTGGAGCGGCGATACGGGAAAGGTTATTTAAGTCAACATTACATTACATTACATTAAATTAGAGGCAATTCATTAATAAATTGAAAAATTAAACATAATAGATAAAATAATTGCAAAATTATAATAAAATCAATTGATTAAAAATTTAAAAATTAAAAAATTAAAAATTAAAAATTAAAAAATTTTAAATTAAAAATTTTCAAGTTTCTGATTTTTTCATTTGTATTTACCTAACTACCTATCTGTATGCCAAATTTGAACTTTCTAGGTCATCTGGAACTGGGTTAGAATTTTGATCTATAGGTAAGTCAGTGATAAAAATGACGATTTTCGGACGTTAATATCTAAATAACGGTTTGAAGTGTGTTTATGAAATTTAGAGCACATATGTATCTCGTTAGTCTCAATATATGAGCCAAATTTGACATGTTTATGTGGAATAGTTTTTGAGTTATGAGGGGGTCAAAAGTGGCTCCAAATGGTTCGTGTAATATTACACACGGTGCTGCTCGCCAGTTCTGTTAGCTAGAACTTGGCTTGACACGCTACCGCGTGTCTAGACCACTAAGACGTTAGGTATCTAACGTTAGGTACCTATGCAAAATCTTAAATACCTAGTTCAGCCAGTTCAGGGTTATTTACTTATTTGTGTTACTATCAAGTATTGAGTGGTATCAAATAAAAGGTACCTACGAGTAAGTAAGTATAGACTAGATAAGTAAGTAAATAAGTAATACAGCTATACATAATACATAATGAATTTACAAAAAATATATATATTTGTGATTTGGCAATTTGATTGCGGTAGGTATTGGATAAAAAAATGATTCATTATACTAAGAATCTAATAATATTTAATTTTAAAATGTTTAAAAGTACATGTATGAAAAATATTTTTACAAATTATATATTGTCATATTTATCATAACTAAATTTTTATGCAACGTATGAAGATAATTTTTTAATATTACTCATCTACGTGGCTTAGCATTTAATCTATAATATATATTATAGCATAAACATTCAATACTTGACACCATGGGTGTAATATTTTTATTTAATATCATAAAAAAATATACATACAGTGTTAAATTATAAATTATAATACTTACAACTACAACTTACTACTATATTTCTATAAAAGTTCGAATGTCAAATGTACATTAAAGGTTCTTAACAATATTATAGTCAGTATACCTACTTCAAAGTAGAAAGAAACTTATTTATAGAAAAATTGAAATACTGATAAAATTAGGTAATATAAAAAATTCTGTACAATATAAAATTGGTAATATTTTTTAGTGTTTCTACCCGTCGAGTTTATGTTCCACATAAGCGGAAATTTGGTGAAATTAGTGGGGGGCTGAGGTCATTGCACTTATATAGGTACTATTGTACCAGAGTCGCTCGCAATTATTCATTTTTTAGACATAATTATAAAATGTGCATTGCTTAACTCAATATTGAGAATACGACATGTCACATGCAGCGAAAAACAAAAATACTTAAAATTAGTCGATTATGGATTATTATTAATATTACATTAATTATGATCGTTATTCGTTCCAAGTAATGATAATAAGTTCGTAAAATCGTACGAATTTAATTTAATTTTTCGCGCATAATTTTTTTTTGTAATGCATTTTACAATTACCTATAACAATTATTGTATAATTAGGGACTTTATAATTTTGAGAGCTATAGGGGGGCTAAGACTTGTACTTGTAAACTTCTGCGGGGGCTTAGTCCTCTCAATCACTATCCCGTCCTGATTTCCACCTATGATTGGAACCTGTAATATATTTTTTTTTTTAAATCGTAACGGTTGCCGAATGACAAAATTAACTGGATTTAAACGTAGCCAAGTAAGTTCTTAGTCTTACCTAATGTTCACTTACACAAATAACGGCCCTATTTTCCTATTGTAATATTAACTATCCAATTTTCGAGAAATGTATTTCTATGCATAGCATATTAGTATTATTGCTTTAGGCGCCTATTTCAATCCTAGGTAAAAGGTTCATGTCGTTTCGTTGTAACCCCGATAGGAACTTGTAAAAACGTACATAATAAATCATTTTCATAGGAGCCTTTTAGATTAAAAGTAACGAGAAAAAAATATTTTTTAAATCCAAAGTGTATTTTTAAACTCCACGATTTTTGTGGGTTTCTTTGAAATGGTTTTTCGGTCGTGAGATACAGCCTGCTATATATAGGTATCTAATCCGATATTGTATGATGTTAACAATTTGTATAAATTGTATTCACATTTCACACCTACTACCTATACCATGATATTTCAATATTTCATAGAAAATAATTTTCCGTAATGGAATAATATTCAGAATTCCCTATTCAGAAATTATTTTTGCAGCTACAATAAATTACATAGTTCATTAAATTGCTTATCGATTTTTATTCAACGATATTTTATCTAATCAATAGGCATACTCCGATACTCGATATAATCACGAAAATATATACGACTGGAAGTTCCAACTGTGGTTCCACGCAGGGAATACCACCTGTATAGATAAATTTAGGAATAATATTTGATATCGTAACGATTAAATTCCAAGACACTCATCGGCTGTCTGTACTGTGACCAGACCACTGCTCGCTGTTCAGTTGTATTTCTGCCTCCTGGCTCTTCCTTCTTCTTTGCTTTCTTCTTAAAATTTTCTATTTGATCAAAACTAAAGAACGTTACTCAAGTATTTTTATTTTAGATTAAAACTTTTGTTTAATAAAAAAAGAATCTTGCGGAGTTTTACGAGTGTTAAGTCGTAGGGCCGTAGCCTTTAGGCTTTCTACCAGTAAACCACATATTTTATTTTTTCGACTTCAACACTACTCATCAACAGGTCAGTTTATTATTTTATATTACCTATATATTAAAAAAAGAATAGTTAAGTGAAAATAGTACCTACTAACAAGATATTATTCATTCGATTTTAGGAAATTATTTTTTTGTATATCACAATTAATATATTATATAAGTACATTATTTGTTTAGATAGGTTAGTTCTTAGTAATTATTATATAGGTATATATTGTATAAGACGAGTATAATGAAGATGTGCTTTCTGTTATATGCCCCCTTCTGTATACAATATATACCTATTATTATATAACGGTTAGGTCCTACTCATGGGTTTTTTTTAAATGTATTTTTATTTTAAATTTTGTTTGATTTATTCGTAAAATATTGCTAATATGCAAAAACTCAAAAGTTAGACCTTCTTATATTTTAGACGATTTAAAAGATAACAATTTTAATGCGACAATTATTTTGCATGGAATCTTGGCCCTAATTATTTTGTGTACCTAATTGTAAATCTTTTAAACAAAATAAGAATGAATTAATTTTAATAAATTATATTTATTATTTTATCTTGTAGACTGTAGTTCCTAAATCTGTTTTATTTTTAGTATTGATATAAAAATGTTAATTTATTTGAATCTTAATAAATATATTAGGTATGTAAGAAGGTATTATCTAAGTATAATTTATAAATTAATACTAAGTTTGAATTTATCATCTAAAAATCTTACAAGTGAATACAATACCGCATGTGTTGTCTCCGTCTTACAAACTTACAGCAAGGGAAATTTGAGTTCAGCCTTCAGCAGAACAAATTTTTTGTTATGAGCATTAATATCAGAATGAGTAGGTCTATTTTTAATTTTATAAGTAGAACATCAATATTATAGGTAAGAACATATTTTGCTGGAATGTACATATTTAATTTTTTACGATATACTTATTAATTTTTAGGGGGTTTTACTGGGTTATGAGTACCTACCTATTTTTAAATTTTCAATATTTTACACAAGTGCACAGAACATGCCCAAAATTTAAAGTACCTTATAAACTAACACACATACACAGATAATGTTCTTACCTAAGTTTGATCCAAATTAGTAATTACTAAGTCAATTAACTCTTATAATAAACCTAACTTTGATTAAGACTGTTGACTGCCGAACACAAATTTGCTGTTATACATATGTTTGTAGGACGTAGACAACACACGGGGGTGTCGTGTCCTCTTTATTAAGAAAAAATTTAAAGTACTTCCATAAAACAATATTAATTTTTTTTTTATTATGTATTGCATAGTTAATTACCTCTCTTCATCTTAAATATTGAATAGATGTATAAAATTAAAAACACTTCATCATTAAAATATTTATTTTTACCTAGTAGATATACCAGTGATTTTTTTTGTTTTAAGCAATGATATAATTTGAATGGTTCATTATAATTAGTTAATATAATATACCAACTGTATTTGTTAATTAGGTAATTACTAAATATTTATTTATTTCATGTATATAATAATATATATTAAACCCATAAAATTAAGTAAACTAGGAATTGAATTAGGTACCTACACAAGCATTAAAGATAATTCCAATAAATCATAGTTTGATGGTAGTTATCTTTGTCTCTCATAGTATGTAGATAAATAATAAATAATAATTGTTATAACTTAAAACCATGTAAATGTATTACCTAAAAGTTTGACAAAATATTAGTCTTGATTCTTGAGTGCATTTAAGTTCTATTCTAATACCTATGCTGGGTTGCATAAACAATTTATTAAATTTAATGGTTCTCTAAAAATTTATTGGACCAATTACGGGCCACTAAAACTTGTTTAAGCGACTATTAGCTCACTATTGATTCATTAAATGTTTTGTGCAATTCAGCACTAGAGTATAAAATGTTCCCATTAATTAACTATTTATTTTAACTATTGATCTATAAAAATGTGTTATTGCGAAAATTACTGAGGTTGGTCCACTTATTAAAATACATTAATGAGTTTATGAGGATCACACTGTTGTGTGAAAAATAAAATGAGAAATGTAGATAGGTACTTGTCGGTTATCCCTAATCTACAAAAAATTTTCCACTAAATTTATTTCTTTTATTGTAACTATCACAGGTTAACACTATGTTATATTATTTTAAGACAATTTTGTAATCTAAACAAATAAAATAAGTAGGTTTTCCCAACCTAAAGCGTACAAATGTGATGTACGATTGCCAACAAACCGCATTCCCTGTAACGGGCATTTTCACCTAAAAAATCTGGGATTAATTTTTCACAGAGTATTTTCCATTGTATGTCATCAAATATGGGTCATGAATTGAAATTATACTTTTTGAAACAAATATTTTCGAAATGTAATGTATAATACATGCACATGTGTTTGTTAGTTGGCATATACTTTCCCCTTTTAGTTTTAATGGGCAGATCTACCTACTTATATTATTTTTTTTTGTAAATCACAAATTCACTTAAAATAAAATAACAACTGTTAACCTGTGGGCAAGGCTGGATTAAGAACCTATTGGGCCCCGGGGCTGAATTTTCATATGGGCCCTTTTGACAAAACATGCTTTACAAAGCCGCTCGCTATGTGGCAGGAACATAAAATTTTCTAACTATTTCACAAATTGACAATTGCATTATAAAATTATAAAATTGATAGGTAATTGTAATTTATAAAGCTACTCATTTTATTGCAGTATAATAAAAGTTAATACTTCATATTTCATTAATTTAAATTCAAATTTTCATAATAACTTTTTAATTTATTAACAGTATACTCATTTACAATAAATATCTAACAAAATCCATTTAATCAAATAAATTTTTTTTTTGCATTACTTGAAAATCACAAACAAATCATTCTCAGAATGTAAAATCATTTGTATATCTAAGTTTTCTTGGGTTTGACTGGTTATATACTTAATTTTTACTGTAGTTAATTTAGAAAAAGCCCTTTCCGTACATAAATAACATTATTAACTATTGATGATATTATTGATATCAATGAAAATATTAAATAACAGTAAAATGTGTCTTTCTTACCACATAGTGCTTTTGTAGGTATTTACTATTTAGTTGTTTTTGTCGATAAAAAAAAATGGTTTTTAAAATGTAGAAAAACTTTTCTTTAAAATCACTAAAAAATGTGTATCAGCTTAAAATTGTTTGGGCCTCTTTCATTTTGGTACTTAAGAAGGCCCCGGCTAGACCCCCCCCCCCCTTAATCCTGCCTTGCCTGTGGATTAGTCCATAATACCAATAACAGAATACCTTACTGTAAAATCATTATTTAGGTTATTGGTACACAATAACCGATAAGTACCTACATTTTGAAACATTGTGACCGCTTTAAAAAGTATATAATATGGGCGGTTGACTAAATTAAAGTGAAATTTTTCAATAGAATTTTTTTACTGTATTATATTATCTTTATAACTGTACAATTTTTTTAAAAAATTTTAAGTACTGCCTTTTAATAGAATGCTGCAATAAATTACTATAAGTGGAATATAATAAGTAAAATTTATCTTACGATTAAATATGAAATAGTTCCATTAAATTACCTAATTTTTCAAATGTAAATAAAAATAGTGATTTATCGATTCCTTGTAAATTAAATTGAAAATATACATTAAAAAGAAATTATTATAAATACATTTTTTAAATTATCTTAAAGATTACTACGATAAAAATTGTAAAGGTAGGTTCAAAAGTACCTCATTAGTATTATTTATGTTATTCTTTCTTTTTACCATATATTATTATGTTACCTAATTCTATGAGTATAATGGGTACTAATATTATTTTCATTAAACATTTTTAACAACTTATTATGTAAAAATAAACCATTAATTACATTTACAATATTGGATGTTTGGTAAGCAAAAATACATATGCTAAACATATTAGGTAAATTTTATTTAATTTTAATTAATCAACAACATAAATCATAATATTTGTGTAAATGTGTTAGGTAGTATTTTAAATATTAATATTAAAATTAAATCTAAATAATCAAATACTTTTGTTACAGGACATCATGACTTTCCCTACTGCTGTAAAAAAATCTGGACCTCTTACAATCTCCAAGGCCGGATCAGGATCAAAGACTTTATCACCAGGATCTCCTAGATCACCCGGGTCTCCTCTGAATGCTCCTGCAAAGACGATACTACCTGGATCTTCTAAAGCACCACTGGCTAGTAAAGCTCCTGAAAAAGTCAATGCTGTATCTCCTGTGAAAAAACCATCTGCTCCTTTGAAAAGCTCAACTGTTAAATCTGTGACTAAACCTGTTATTGATGCCAAGTTAGAACCTGAAAAAACATTGGCTTCTGCTGCCAAAGGAGTGACAAGAGCTGTGACTAAACCACCTCCACTCACTATCAAAGTAACAGATGCCAAAGGATTGCCATCTCCTAAGACTCCAACAATATCTTCGATAAAATCTCAAGCGTTGACCAAGTCCCCATTGGCGACTAAGCCTGTATCAGTTTCTAAATCAACTTCGGTTCCAACTGGAATAGTTAGATCACCATCAATTACTAAATCTGTTACTTCGCCAATCACTAAATCTCCTCAAGTAAAGTCAACTTTAACAGCAAAAGCAACTTCTCCAGTTGCTAAATCTCCAACATCAGTAATGTCTAAAACGTCAAATTCTGCCGTCCCAAAATCGCCAATGGGGCTCACCAATCAATCAGCTCTCGCAGGAAAGTCTGCAGCTTCTGCAACAGTTAAAGTGAGCGCTACATCATTAAAATCAAAAGACCAAGCAACTATTGCAAAACCTGTGGTAGTTAAAAAAGCAGCTATATTATCTGTAAAGAGTGCTGCAGGTGTTAAAAGTCCGACTATACCAACAAACAAACCACCAATGATAGCAAAAAGTCTATCCACAGCGTCTAGCATAAAATCAATTTCTTTGAAGGCACCTACTTCTCCTTCAAAATTATTGACCAAAGAACCACCTAGCTCTGCAAAAATATCTTCTTTAAAGTCTACTAACAAATCCAGCGTGGTTTCCAAACCAAATCCAACTTCTTCAAAAGCTATTGTTAAAAAAGAATCCAGTTCTTTATCACTACTATCCGTGAAGTCTTCTTCGACAATAAAGTCTACTACTACAGCTGTGTCAAAAACTACAACATTGAAAGCCAATGTTACTTCAGTTGCTAAGAATTTGGTTCCAAAGTCGCCAGTAGCCAAAACAAAGCCGTTAGCAGTGGTAAAAGTTCCATCATCACCTACAGTGAGAACACCACTGTCATCAAGTGTAAAAACTCCATCATCGCCAGTTGTAAAAGCGTCAACGTCTCTAGCCGCAAAAATTAAAACTCCACAATCACCAACAGTGAAAACTAGAACTCCTTCACTGTCGTTGATAAAACCACCTTTGTCACCAGCAGTAAGAAAAATGGTACCAACCAAATTGATTTTAAGCCCTGGACCATCTAAAAGCCGGTCACTTTCATCTTCTAAACTTAATTCAGTTTCAACTGAAAGTTTGGCTTCGAGGACATCCCTGAAATCTCCAATGACTCCTAGACCCACAAAAATGGTTACAAAAAGTCCATCAAAAGTAATTAAAAAAACTGAAGAACCAAAAGCTAAAGGTATTCGTGGCGGACAACCTATTAGGAAGACCATTGAAATTCCAGGAATAACTGAATTACCTACTAGTTTGGTTCCAAGCCAACAAGAAACTCTTCAGTTCGATTTTGTATTAGAAAATGCAGTTGAAAATGTTTTGAATGAAGAAATCGAATCCATAATCACTCAAATACCAGAACAAGATTCGTCAGAACTTGAGAAATTAGAATCTCCCAAAATGGTTGAAAACATCGATGACGGCCCATGTTTGGCTAATGATATTGTCAACAAAGAAAGTGCACCTTCAAACATCGTGGATGCTCAAAATGTCAGTCCGTCACCAGAGGTCCATGAACATAATTTAGAAACTATCGAAGAGGACTCAATAGAACCTTCAGCAATGCCGTCACTCAATGAACAGAACCAAGAAGACGTTTGTATTCCATCAGACTTTGAAGTTGTGACGATGGATGAATGTGTACCGCATTTAAATAGCATTTCTCACTCTGCTAATAATTGTGGTATTGCTTTTGATGATAACCATTTTAATACAACAAACGAAAATGTTACTATAGAACAGTCGGACGAATCGCAATCATGTATCATAGATATAGATGATCACTTTGAACCTATGAATGACAAATTGGTTCTAGGAGACGTGCCATTTGAAACCGATTCAAGTCAAGATGAAGTTTCTGATAATGAACAAACTGTTCAGATGGAAGTAATCAAAAATGAAAACTGTGATGCAGAACAAAACGAATGTGTTGATGATGTGTTTACATTCACAGACAATTCAACAATTAGTAATTTCGACAGTTCTGATAGTACTGAAAATTTCATTCATCAATTCATGCCAAAATCAATTGAACGGTCAGTAGGTTCATTATCTATTAGTACAGACGACGAAAGTCTTCTTAGTCGTAAATCTTATTCTGAAGCCGTTTCGGGATCACCTAAAGATGGTGAATACTATTTCGACTATGATTTTGAAATGGTTGATGACTGTTTGGAGTATGATGATGAGGGACGAACAGTATTTGTCGAAGTGACAGAAAAAGAATTTCCAGAACTAAAACCAAAAGATTTGTCAGGCAAACGAAGGAGGAACAAAAAACAAAAGAAAAGGAATTATAGTAACCGATCAGAATCTCTATCAGGTAAATATTATTTTTTTTACCCCTTATACCTAATATAATTATTTTAATAATTTATGATTTTTAATGTATGTCGCTTTATTATTTACTTTTTAGATTCAAATGCCGAAATTAATTACAACCCTGAAGATTTTGATGGAAATGAATTTTGTCGTTACATCAAGATGATGAAGGATTGTTCATTTTATCCAAATGGATTATTTTCATCGGATTCAGTCAAATTATCTACTTCATCGTCCCTATCGTGGTTAGATATATCTGTCCGTACAACTGACGATGACTTAACGCCATCTACAGAATACCTAAGTACCTATGAAGTTTTCCAAGCAAGTAATTTGAATAAAGAATTCTTAACGTCAATAATTGGTTCCAACGAAACCACCAGTACGACAACTGAAACTTCCTGGTTTTGGAAATCTATTGAGGGTAAACATCAACCACACAATAAAGCCAATATAACCCTTAGTCTTCAACCAAGGCCTAAGCATTTAACTACACCTCGTTTCATGGTTCTTTTGGCTCTCATCAGCGAGGCTAAAGGTTATGAAATCATACCATCATTGTCCGTGAATTTTGTCACTAAAGACTGCGTGTCCAGATTTGATGAAAAAATTAGACGGCTAATGGTTCAAGGATTTTGGCTTATTGGTCCTTTGATTAAAGAAAGTTTGTCTGAGGACGAAGAAGCGAATTGTGAAAATCCATTTGAGTTTGTTGACGGTGACATTGGCTTATGGTGGGCAGGAATCAACATGTTAGATTGGCAAGAACATTTGAAAGAATGCGGTAGTAAAAACCAAAAACTACCCAACTGTTATCAGTTTGTTGTCGAAAACATAGGTATGACCAGACGCAACACCGCTGAAGCCGAATCAATCATGAACGCTGTACCCGATGATTTCATGAGTGAACTGGATATGGAAAATTTCATTCACACTGTGCGTAATGTCAAGTACTACTGTGGCAACTGTTTTGTGGACAGTGAAGAAAATTTAGAAGCACAAAATGAAGTATTTGAAGATGATGAGGGCGATCTCATAGAATGGGAGAAAAACCCTGTTGAAAAAATTGCTGTCGACCAAATTTAAATACTATAGTATTGTTGTTAAGAATTAAAATATATATATATAAATTTACTATTAAGTTCAAAATATTTAGTAAGGTAAATAACAATAACAATTTAATGACAAGAATTCAAATTTATGTTTTAACGTAACTTAAATAATTTAACATATATTATGTATTTTCTTCATTTAAATTTCTAAGATGGAACTATAGACTAAGTATAATGATAAATTATTGAAATATATTAATATAGATAATTAATATTGTTATTAATAGTATAATAATATTTTGCATGTTTAACATATTTTGCCAAACAGGTGAATTGTCATACTTTGACTTAATGAGTTAATTTTTAAACACCAAAATATTAAATAGCAATAATTCAAATTGTGTATAAAATAAACTATTTATTATGTTTAATTATATTGTGTTGAAATTTTTTTAACAATCAAAAGCTTAATAGTATATTTACAAGAGAAAAAACAACGATTAGCCAACAAAAAATTGAGTGTTACTATGAGAATCAATAAAAGATTTATGTACACGTAAATATTTTATAGGCATTAAATAAAATTAATACATAGGTGTAATAATAACATAACATTGTGTAAGGTATAAAATGTCGTTAGTGATTACGTTGGTTTTCGAGTAGTTTTTCCTGCAAAAAATAGGAAACATTGATTTTTGTTTAACCTAACAAATAAGTAATAACTTATAATTGTATTATAATAAACAAACAGATTATTGATTACAAAATTAAGTATCACAAAACAATTATTGTTACAGTCTGATTAGAAATAATCTTTAACAAGTTTTAGTTTGATATGAATAATTTTAACAAATTTTCTGCATTCGTTAATTTTTACTTCCGCCACAACACTAATAGTTAGTTGGTAAAATAGAATAAAAATGATTGAGATTAATGTTAACAAAATGCATAATTGTGTTATTTAAGTACCAAATACAAATTAAGTACAAATTAATAAAAAAAATCTATACAATTATTTGGTAAAAAATAAAAATATATACAAAGAGGAGAATTTTTCACATAATATTAAAATTAATGTATTTCTATGATTTTATTATTAACCTATTAAACACCACATTTTCTTATCCGACACCATATTATTTTAAGTTTTAAACTGAAACTACAATTTAAACAAATATTCTATAGTATGAACCGGTCTGTTAAACATTTTATCAGATATTATACTTCAAATATATGCTTCAAAACTCAAGATACAAAAATAATATAATATTGATTTAACAATTAATATTGGTATTTCAAGTTTAGTTGCAAGATTTTATCATTTTATAACATGTTATGCATTGAAAGATATTTGCTTGAATTGAAGTATAGTGGTATAAGAATAAATAAGTTTCTTAGTTATTTCATTATAATAAAATAAAAATTATATTTTTGTTAACTGAAAAGTAGCTATGAAGCAAATTGAAGATAAAAAAATTATATATTTCTTCTATTGAAATAGAATATAACATATTATATGATTATAAATGTAAGCAAGTGGGAATTTATTTTGAATAACATCCACATTAAATAATTAATACAGAAGTTTTCGAGTTTGGATAATAATATAATAGTTAAATATTCACTATCAGTTTTTTCCTTGGTGGTTAATTTTAAATGAATTATTTTTAAAAGCAAAATTTAAAAAAAAACTAAAATAATAAAAAAAAGAATTAACAAAGTACATAAGTTACTAATATTATGTTTTACGAGGTATTTCAATTAAGTTTATTACTAATTCTAATTGTATTATCTAAAATATATTAGGTTTAATAAATACAACTGTACAAGATATACATATGTGATGGATTAAAATAATTATAGAAAATAAATCAATACAGTTAATAAGCTTTACATTAAACAAGTGTGGTATACATTTTACAAATATTTAAAGTACATACAGCAAATGTAACATACGTATAACATACTATACTCAATTGAGTAATAATAAAATATTTTAACCATTATTTCCTATTTAAAACTCTAAAAGGTTTAATATTTATTAAATTGTTTAGGTATAATTGATAATTGTATAAAATGTAGAGCCACTTTTTACAGCAAACATGTACTGTGTAAAAAATCAAATATTTTGATTATTATTCTAAAATTGTCAACATATATTGGGTAGAAGTTAATGATAAAATCCATTCAGTTAAAAATAACTAAGAGTTATCAGCATCAATTACATTTTGAAGATCTTGAAAGTGGTTCGTATCTTGTGTTTGGACATTTGTTGTTTCTGCCTTATATAAAATATCATGACACAATGGACATCGATCCTAAGCCAAAAAATTAATTAAAATTACATAAAAATAAAATAAATGTTTATACAACTTTTAATTAATCTAATAATTGCTATAAGAATCAAGTTTGTAATGGAGGCTAGACCATTATATTAGGGAGTCTAGTGAAGTACTTGGATAAAAATATTAATGTACTTCTTAAACACTCAAACACATTTAAACACTTCCAGAAAGTTTTTGTACATAAAATCAAATACTTCTATTGTCTGTTAGGACCTAATTTTATTTATTAAACCACAAATGGTTTTTTCTAGTGTTTCAATATTTTTCACTTTTAGGGAACCGGTGTTGGTTTTTCTAATTTTCAGCAATTCTAGAAAATTTGAAAATTATACATTATATTTTATCTGCCGCCTTAAACTACTGCCCGATACCAATTTTTTTTTTTTGGGGGGGGGAGGGGGTAATACTGTCTATTATATCAACAAGAAAAATGACTTCAAAGAAATAACCATCAGGCCTTGTAGAATCGTCTTATTTTGATAACTATTTTCTTATCTAAAAGAAGAAGACTCCCTACGTCCTACTTAGACACAAAAATAAAAATAATAAAAATACGTCATTGTAAGATCAATACATTCATCGTTTCACTCAGAATCTAAAAAACTAAAATTGTATTATTCTTGAAGATTTTAGATTATAATGAGATTAAAATATTGAAAAATGGAGTTCAATGCAATCTGTAGAATATTACCTTCTATTAGTTACAATTTATCAAATTTGGATTATTCTACAGAACATGATCATTATTCCCGTAGAGTAGGAAGTGGCCAACCTCTTCCCATATAGTGCCAAATGAAAAAAAAAATTGAAAATGTGCAATAAAAAATCAAAACGGCGATCATAACATTATTTATGTTATTTTGGTATTGGTTATAGCTCCGCCATCCATATAACAATAAATATGAAATAATTCAATGAAAAATACGTACCGTTACTATGAGGTACCTAATAATCAATAATTAAAAAATATTTCATAGTTAGTGTGCCAAATAGATCAGAAGTTACATTGATACCTATCATTAACCGATATATTAGACATGGTTAAAAAAATTTTCTGACAGCTTGAAAGCTTATGCTAATTTGCAACAACATGGATTTCAACATAATCAAGTTAATCATAGGACATAGATACAATATCGTGGACTCTAACTCAGGAGCCCACACACAAAATGTCGAGAGAATGTGGTGGTCAGCTAAATTGGGCAACAAATGACATAGATGAACTGATGAACTGGTTACATTTTTTAGACTCTTACATGGCAGCAGTGGCGCCGAACCCATGTATTAGGTGTGGCAGCCGCCACACCTATTTTAAGGGGTGGGTGTACAACCAAAATTGGTGGATAATCGTAATCCTAAGTGTAAAAAGATATTGTACAAATATAAGAAAGATGACTTCCTAGTGTGTCGCAGCGTGCAGTGTGTACTGTGTGATAATATTAGAAATAGCCAATAACTAATAATTTAATTAATAGTTTTACCATTAAAACATAAATTCTATTTTCAAATTTCTACTTCAGCATCTTGTCTGATAGGGAAGTGAATCAAGTTGATACTTTGTTGAGTCAAAAATCAAAAGTAAAAAAGTTCACAGTAATTTTCAAAAGCGTCGTGAAAAACAAAAAAAAAATTAACAAATATAAAAGTAATTTTTATACAAAACCAGTTATCGACAAAATCGATTGTGTTTTTCTGTTGTAACCTCAAAAATGACTAACCGTAAAAACTTTATATTTTAACAAAATTTTTATATAATATATAAGAATTTTCCTGAAAGATATTTCCTACAAGATATTCAAAATATATAGACTCTTTTTGAGCATTAAACATTTTTATTTTTAATTATCATCGATAAATAATTTTCTCTCTCGGTCAAGTTGAACACAGATCCACAATATATTATTTTCAATATGGGTCTAAAGTTGAAACTTAAACAAAATTCATTTAAAATTAAGAAAATTAAAAAATTTTCGACTGTCTAGTGTCTACCAAAGAAAAGTTAAAAGAAAACCTTACCAGAAAGTCACATTAATTTGTGTTGAGACTTAACTAGATAAATGTATGTATAAAATGTATGCTGTATGATGTCAAAAAATCATTGGGGGTAAAATAAATGTTACCCCCTCTCGAATAAGTAATTGGGGCAACACTGAAAACTATATGCCACGGTCCTTACAAAACATAAGCTTTAGGTTATCTACATCGTGGGCAACATCTTATAAGTTTATTCATATTATAACCTCCCTGCATGACGAGCAAACAATTTTCTTTCACTTTTTTTCGCCTAAAATTCGATTTCAGACCACTGTGCGTCGCCTACGACTGAACACTGAAATAACTCATTTTCTGCCCTTTCCACATAATATACCCAATACCTATTACCAATATTACCTACCTACTATTGTCAATAACTTCAGTGACGTTATATATTTATAATTATTATTATATTATTATTATGACGCATAATGACCTAGATGTCGATGAATTTAAGATCAATAAAAAAAAAAAACTCTGTCGTACAAAAAATTGATAATATTATGCTGTGGTGGCTAGTACATAAAAAATAAATATAATATTATGTGTAATATAATAATAGGTTAGGTTAGGTTAACTGCTGGCTACAAATATTATTATTATTATAATAGGAAGCTGGTGACTAGTATATTGTTTATTGTTGACAACGATTATTATTATACACTGTGTGAATGTTTAATCGAATAGATTTAGTTTATTTATATTGTAATATTTCGACAGTGAATATTGTTTTAATAATTGTATCCAATAAGTCTTTAACTTTTTTGAATTTTGGTATTCATATATAGTGTTTAAAGTAAAGTAATGTTTTCAATTAATTTAATTATTTTTCCTCGACTTAAAATAGCTGTCAATAGCAGTTAGTTTCTGTTTTACCTGCGTTAATATTACTTATAAATAATTATTTAAAATAAGGTAATTATTTATAGGTACCAATGCAGACTCTAAAAAATTTAAAATATTTTAGACATTATAATATCAGGTCTATAAAAAATGTATGTAGGTACTTCAAGTATTTGATTATGATTTTAATTACAACAAAAATATGAAGGTAAATTTAATTCAAAACTGGTGTTGTGTAAATATTTCTGTTTTACCGCTGTTTTTTGTTGCCTAGTTGTTACCTATTATTTGCAATAGTTAAATAGATAGGTATAACTTATATTTACAAAATATATTTTAACCTTGTTTTGAACTTTTAGTTCTTATCTATAAAAGTTGAACATTATATACATTTTTAAATACAAAATAGTTTGATTATGTTTGAGCGATTATGATGGATTTTGTCAAAATTTGAATTTAAAATGCTTATGAAAAAATGTATGTCTTTGTGTTAAATTTTCAAGATTTTGATTCAGCAAAAAAAATTAATTAACGACCACAATTTAAAAAAAAAATCGAAAAGGAGGTCTTATAGTTGTAATTTATCATTTTTGAAAAAATACCTAATAACCGGTACACATTTCATTATTAGGTAATAACTGAACATAAATGGACATATTTAATTTAATTTTTTTTTCATTTATACTGTCACACTCTGTATACTAGATACGTTATACGAATATACATAATTATTAATTTGAATGTTTACATTAAAATTATATTTGACTATGATCCATTGATCCTATACCTAGTTTATTATTTCTATGATTAATTAATAGTTAGGTTAACTGTTTAAGTCTTGCTAATACCTAATAACATAACGTACCTAGTCTAATATATTTTAACTATATTTCCGAAATCTTAATTTTCTAAAATATACAAGTACCTATATTAAAGCCTTTCAAAATCACCTTTTAAATATGACGGTCAAGTAATTTTAATATTTGATTTTATCGATGTGGTAACGATCAACAAATTATTAAATCTACACTAATCTGTATATACTACTACTGTATTTTACTACTCAGTACTATTGCTATATTAAGGATTGTAATATTGTATGCAATTTGTTGACATGTCAAATGTTATAAAATATAATACATTTGCAAGAATTTAAACTGGTAAATATAATATAAACATATAATAATAATATACAATTTAACGTGGATGGTATTAGAGTTCATTGAATGGTGACCTGGTGAATCGCGGTGATTGGACGCAGTCACTAATATAATGTGTGCAGAGGTCGAGCAGGCTCCCAGATGGGTGACCACCAGGGTTCTTTGCGACGATCTATCTGCCTCACATAAAAAACGCGTACCAACCGTAGCCGCCACACAAACCGAATGGAGTGTCAAAAAAACGAAGTTCATTTTATGATTTATTTTTGAGCTTCTCGCATGACATAAAGTGAATTGCAAGTTAAAAATAATGGTGCGGAATATTGTCCACAGTAAAAACTAGCTAATAACAATGTAGCTTGAAGTCTTAAAAACAATGATACTTTAACCTCCTATAGTTATTTACCCAAAGACTTCTCAATTGGCTGTGATGAAAATAGTGTTTGCATATTTTTATCTCCTAGTCAGCAATGTCAAAAAAAATAAAACACTATATTATGTTTCTTTAAATTTAAATAGTATTCATTATAAATGTAGTAAAATGTATAATAGTATAATAATTTGAGATTAATTAATATTTTTTTCTCAAATTAAATCTAAATTGACAATAGTAATGAACACATATTTAAATTATTAAAAAAATAACCGTCTGGTTTAAGTCGTGATAAAATGTATTTGTTGTAATTTGTAGGATGATTTATCGGTGGTGGGTTATTGGTGGTTGTTGGTTGACATCCCACCGCTTGATGCCCGATGCCAATTCTATTACTATTATACAGACAGTATCCATTGTAATATAAATATTGATATACTTCAGAGTTTAAATTTTAGGATCAGATTATCAAAACAAAATACAAACGAGTCAACGCGACTAGTAACTGTCCTTGTAATTCTCTTGTGTTCTTGTAACCTAACTATTAATATATTTTAATTTATTACTGGATAACATTTTAAGATATTTTATTTTAAAAATCTTTATCTAGATATTATTTTAGTGAGCTATTCCCAACACTGGAATCATTTCGCTTAAACATTTGATATTAATTTTTTACGATGGATATTCAACAGTTAGTTAATAATTTCTCCTCAAACGATTTTTTATATTTTGTTGTAATTCAAAAATAAACTATAAATAGATACTTCAATTTTTCACCAAATGATTATGATAAAATATTACAACTGTCTAAAGGTACCTACATGATGAAATGTTCAAAATATTTCTACTTTTTTTGACCTATTTAGAGACGGGTCTAAAAGCTTAAACAATTAATACAAGGTTCCTCATAAGTTGTTATAATAGCAATTTTTAAATAATGAAGATACATCATGTACGATTATTTTTTTTTTTGTAAGCATTTTAAGTACAGATTTTTACAAAATTAGTCAATATACCGCGAACGTTATTTTGGTTAAAAATTTATAAAATGTTCAATTTTTATAGCTAAAGATCGGAAATTTAAAACGAGATTTCTCATGAGTGGGTAATACTGTTACCAAAAATCTAAAAAATATATAAGCACAGTTTTTTTTTATAGAAATTTTAAGTTGAAACTTAGACGAAATTAGACGTTTTATAATGCAATATTTTACTATTAGTAAAATGAGTTACTTAAATAGCTGTAAATTGTAATATAAATATAACTTTATAATATCATCTAGATAGCTATATTTACCAATATTCTACTATTATATGTATAGCAATATATAAGAATCAGGTGAAAATTACATTGGAATTGAAACTAAAGCAATTATTTATATTTTTATTTAATATAGGTATTACTATAGTACATTATACTCAAAAAATATTATGCAAACCATTAACCAAATAATATACATATATTTACATGGGCATAAGAAAAAAAATGTAATAGTTCTATTTATTACTGAATGATATGATGTACCTACCTAGCTAAAAGCTTAAATAACTAAATCAGTGACTGTGAATATCGTTTTTAGATGATAAAAACTTGATTTTCATTTTGAGGAGGCTTTTACTGGAGATAATCTTAACAGTAATATGTTAAAATATTAAATAATGCTATATTGTAGACATAATGCGGTAAATATTATAACTTGTAAAAATATTTTTTAGATTAAAAATTGGTGGGGCGGAGGTTGCTCCCACGACTTAGTTCTAAATTCTAATAGCCAATATCCAATGGGGGAGGTGGCTATATAAGTAATTGTTCATTGCCACACCTAAAAAAAAATAGTTCGGCGCCACTGCATGGCAGAATTTATGTGGCGATCAAAACAATTTAGTGATCATAAGAGAAACCTCGAGGAAACCATAAACATTTTTATAATTTTTTTGATTTATCATTGTTTTATACCTACTTATACGATATATTTATTATTATCATTTTTTAATTTTAATTTTTTAATATTACATCAATATATCCGTCATAAAATTATTATTACTATGGAATCAACAAATAAACTCATTATTTTATATTTGTACGATGTATTTATTGTTATATGGATGGCGGGGGCCGCGGGGCTATAACAAACCTGAGTGGTGGGGCTTTAAAGTTTTCACTGCCGTGGCGGGTTATAACAAACCAGTACCATTATTTTAACACAATAATTATTGTGTAATACAATATTATTTACGACTTTTTGTGAATTATTTAATATTGAAAAACATAATTTTAGAAAAACTTAAAAATTATATTTTTTTTTTATTTGATGCTAGTGACCTAGTATGCCATTCAATAATAACAATTGTGCCACAGATTGACCACCCCTGCCATAGAGCGTATTTTTGAGGACAAAATTACATTGGCACAGGGCGCCTTAATGTGCCTACCTAATAATCCAAGATTAACTAATTTATTTTTTAGTATAAATGTATTAAATAATTATTCACCTGTACATAGAGCCATTTACGTAGACATACACCGTGGAAATAATGATTGCATTTAGTAATTTTTGCTGATCCCATATTTTGATAACATATTGCACAGACATCATCTAATTCAGATAATTGAACTTTAGTTGCTTCTGGTAAGGATTCAATTTTTTTCACAGCTGTACGGCGTTTAATAAATACTCTCCATCCATCCCTAGCGTCACACCATATGTTGAAATATGCATGTATACACATCATGGATGCACGGACTGCACCACCAGACACAAAAGCCATAATATAAACACCATTCAGAAAAAGAAATATTCCAAAACAGAATTCCACCTAAAATAAAAAAATGTAACCATAATATTATTAAAACAATTAATGTTAAGGATTTCTAAAATTACCGTATTGCCAAATGATTTGATATAGTATACATAATCATCTAATTTTTCCCAAAAAGTTGTGCGATAAGCATCAATTAAGAACAATGAATAGACAGCTAATGATACCAACACTTTTATAATGATTTCAATATTGAATGATGAAACTGCCAGTAGCCATGTACTAACTGAATGGTGAGACCACAAGTAAGTCAACATAGTGATAGGAAACACTATGAGAAATCCACACACTAAAAGAGCTCTTATATGTCTAAAAAATAAAATCAAATAAATTTAAAATCAATTATTGATAATGATTAATATATTACCTATTAAGTGAAGGGTTATGAGAAGCACTCAAAGACATTAATAATGGATTAACCACATTATGGATGTAATGCAGTAGGGCAGCACAAAGTAAACAAACATTACGATAGAGTCTTATAAAGCGCTTTTCTGGATCTAAACCTGTTAGTCCAGTCTGTAAAGCTAGTATATAAAATAATACTGCAGAAATTGTTCCAATGCTTTTGTCATCCACATCATCAGTTAACAGCACCTAAATAAATAATATGTTAAAAACATCTGGAAATTGAAATAAATGTCCAGCATCTTACCCATTGGAAGAATGCTCCT
Source organism: Macrosiphum euphorbiae (assembly GCA_949089665.1). Lineage (NCBI taxonomy): Eukaryota > Metazoa > Arthropoda > Insecta > Hemiptera > Aphididae > Macrosiphum > Macrosiphum euphorbiae. The sequence continues at coordinate 33,993,370 of CARXXK010000005.1, forward strand.
ATATAATGACAAAAGTATGACACAAAACTTGTCATTCCTAGAACTGCTGTAAATGTGTCGCATCCTTTAACTAACAAATATTTCACAGCTCCAAACAAAGTTTCATTTTGTATTTCCATATCAGTTAACAGGTATAGAATTTGTTCCAGTACTCGTATGGCCCAAAATATTCGTAGAACACTTGGGATTTTGAGACGAGTCCACTCTACTTCAACCAGAGCAGATATTCCATAATTACTAGAACAAAACATATAGTATCCCCCTTGTAACTGCCGTTTGATGTATAAATTGTAAAAATAAATAAATTAATAAAAATATCAAATGATAGATGTACAATATACATAGTTTACATAAAATATTGAGATTATACTTATTAGTTGGTACTTGGTGCATAAAATTTATATGAATAATATGAATAACTAGTAATAGTAATAATAATGAACAAAATGGGTTTACTTAATAGTTTCTCGTGTACGACTATATCCATGACGAATTAAATTTGTAATTGTAAATAGATTTAACCATAATGTTTTCAGCATAAGAAACAATGGCAATAATGTTGATAGCACCGTTAATGTGTTCAAAAATCCAGGTCTCCACGTACCGGGTAAAAATGCAGCTAACATAGGAATAGTAAAGCTAAAGCTGAAAATCTGAAATATTTAATACATTATTTTTTATTCATATAAAAGTTAAATAAATGGTATAGGTATTTACTTTATGGATATTTTGATTTGTCGTAAGTACTTGTAAACAGTCAAATACTAGTGCTAGAACACACTGTAGGATTAAATTGCGGATTAAAAGGTATAGGAAATGTGCGACTTGTAATTCTGTAAAAAGATATAAAAATCCATCTACATTCCATGGTATATCTTTATCAAATGGATTAGTTTCATAGTTTTCATATTTTGTGTGTACAACTTTCAGTGTTTGTATGTTTGCCCAATAAGAAAGAAGTACAATACAGACAGAAACTAGATGAAAGTACACCATATATAAGTATCTGGCAGGTAGAACAAATAAACATGACGATGAACAAAATACTAGAAAAATAAAAAATAAAAAATGTAATTAACTGATAATATTGTGTTATTATTTTTGTTTGAAAATGTATTGAACTCACTCAAACAGGATACTATAATTTTGATGAGGGATAGAAATATGGCCTTGTAATATTGTGCGGACTCGCCGATCTCAATTTGACTGAGTGTGCTATTTACAAAGTCATTATTTGCTGGGAATACTATATCTGCCAAATCTGGGAACCCAAAACTAGTTTTGAAGAGTTCGTCCATAATGAATATGGGTGGAACCCTCAACAAATTACAGAAAGGCATGATCGCTATAGTTTTGTATATTTATTCTCAAACTATTAGAAAACCTGAAAACAATCACAACAATATTATGAACATATTGGTATTATCAAATCAGACATATTATTAATATGTGAATAATTACTTGGACTTTGGAGGATTACTGAGGACAGATCTACAGCCACAGGTACAGCCAACAGCGAGGAGAAATTATTTGTTGTCAAAAACATGTGAATAATTTATAACATCATGTTGACGATACATTTCGATCAATCAAGGTGATTTTTTTTTCTCGTTGACAAATACATAATACTATTTAATCCCGAAAACATAATGTGCGGCAGAAGAAAGATGGCAATTACAACGGTGAATATTAACGGTAGTAAATGGATAACACTTAAAAGTACGGAAAGCGATTTTCTAGGTATTACACAGCACTGAAGTCAAACATGGAAATATAAATCGTCCAAAGTTACACATCGATTCGAAATCGTATATTATTATTATAGGTAGTCACTGTCACTGTATGAGAATTACGAATTAGCAATTGTGTAATTTATTATTTAATATTTATGATTAGCGATTTGTGATGATATCTAACTCCTTCGCCGCAGCATATTTAGCATATTTAGATGGGATCAGGCCCGCGGCGGCAAGCGATCAGCTGACTGTTATCATAATAATAATATTATCATATCACCACAGTATGGTCATAGACCTTATTGTTCTGTGCTTACTGCTTATACTATATAGCAGGGGTCGCCAACCAGGCGATCGACTGGTCGATCTTTCTAGAATTAATATAGGTCGATCGTGTAATAAATAATCGGATAATATGGATTAGCATATTTTATTCTAGGAATTTTCCATTATCGTTATAATCAGAATTTTTTTTTTTCATTTGAAAACAAAAGCCTCGGCGACTGAGGGTCATTGACTACAATAAATAGGTAGTCAGAATTATTGTGTCAGTTATAACTCGACTGTCAATTATTCGTCACGTGGAAGTGTGCAAAGCGTATATGTTATTACGTTCCAAATTTATTTAGAATTTACAACAAATAAAATGACCTTTTTTTTTTTTTTTTGCTCATAAAGCAAATCTCTTCCTAAAGACCTAAATTCTCCTGGATGTCGATCATCTGGGACTAAAAATGTCAAATGTAGGGAATGTAGCTCACTTGTTTGAAAATGTTGGCGACCCCTCACCCCTGCTATATAATATAAGGTCCTTATAATAAGTATGAGGTCTATGGGTATTAATAGTACATTGTACATTAACCATGAACTAAGATGATAGTTATTTCTTGATAAATTCTGTCTTGAAAAGTACGGGTCCCGGCAACATGTAAATAATTACACACAATAATTGTTCTGTATTTCAGAATTCTGCTCACGAAATAAAACACATTATTGAATCCTGCCCTCTGACCAGTGGCGTAGCCATGAGAGGGACTGAGTGGGCAGCAGCAAAAAGTCTTAAATTGTATTTAATATATTTAAAAATGTACTGTAGTCTATAAGTATTAACACTTTTCAGCTATCTCTCTGTACTAGTACGTATTTAACGTGTAAAAGTGTAAAATTTACCAGAATGTATTAAAATTATTAGGTATAATAATTAATAATATAATATTTTTAAAAGATGACGTTAGGATAGCACTTGTATTTATTTAACTTATATTTATTTCGTGTGCAGAATGGTAACAGGCGTCCCGGCACAGATGATAATATATTAATATACATAATAATTGTCAAGGTTGGGCATTAACGAGTTAATAAATTAAAGTTAAGTTACTTTTAACTAAGTTAATTAACGAGTTACTTTTTTTTTAGAAGTAACTTCTAATTTAACGAGTAACATTTTTCCCCATGTTATTCAGTAACTTAACTAGTTGATTAATTTTATTGGCACGTTAAGTTCATTTTTTCCCAAACCACATATAACATATTTAAAATTAATTCAATTTTGTAAAATTAATTATATAAAAAAACAAAAATAAAAAATTTAAAAACTTACTAAAATTATTTAGTAAATAATGATTTTTAATAATAGTAATTTATTATATTGCACAGTGGCGGCTCGTGGTGTTCAAAGTAGGTGGTGTGCAATTATTGCAAAAGTCTATTTAAAAAAAAATTAGTCTGTTTTAAGTATAAATGTAATCAGTAAAATATTTATTAGCATTTTTAATTTTGAGATTATACAGTAATTTTAGAAAATAATATTACATATTAGTTAGGTATAGCATATTTTATTTATTGTCACAACAGACAACATGTCATAACTAATATTAAAATAGAAAAACGGTGGAGGTTACGTGCCAGTGCAGAGCGGCCATGCGCTGCGTTGATATCTTTCTCTGCGTGTGTGTTTATTGCGTGCGACCGCCTGACGAGTGTGCAACACCAAAGTCACATATAATTGTCAATTCCCCACTCGACGACCAAACGTATTTTACATGGACAGACGGTGTTCAGACTGAGCAGTGAGGTGCACACCAGTTGATGTGTATTTGTTGCATAGCTCGATTACAGTTTAGAAGTGTAATAATAATTGTCGTTTGTTTGTTTTTAAAATTTAATTTTTTTGTATAATAAATACAGTTTAACAGATATTATATAAAAAATTAATTTATTATTGTACATTCTTATTATACATTTTCACTATTATAGTATTATATCTAATTAATCTCTGTGGTGTGCTCACTGCTCACACATGCACACCTAGGCACGAGCCGCCACTGATATTGCATATTCACAGAAAATATTATATACCTAACTATATTATAGTTTCTCATTAATAAAAGAAAAATATAACAATTTACTCAGTACCTATTCCATACACGACATAATATAACCTAACCTATACCTATACCATTATTAATATTATATTTTGTGTTAGCTTTAAAAAAGGTAGGTACTAGGTAGGTATAATTATTTATTTTATTTAAAAAAAAAAAGAAACTTATTTTTAACTAAGTTAGGTATTACTTTTATTTTCTAATTAACTTGTAACTTTAACAAGTTAAAAAAAAATAAAGTTAACTTTTAACTTTAAACTTAACTTACATTTTAGATTCTGAGTGGAGCGATGGATGTATTGATTTTACAATGATGTGTGTTTTTTTATTTTCTATTTTTGTGTCTGTCATCACCTTTTAGGACAGTAAAAGCGCTTGGATTTTCTTCAACAGTATCTTTTCTGATGGGAAAGTGAATCTAGTTGGTACTTTGAGGGGGTCAAAAGTATAGTTTTATCCAGTAGTTTTCAAAAGCATCGTGAAAAATAAAAGAAAAGTTAAGGAAAAACGGGAATTTTTACTCAAAATCTGTTTTCGAGAAAATTGATTTTGGTTTTTGGTGCAACTCTTAAACTAATGACCGTAGACACATGAAATTTCGACTGAATGCTTATATTAGCATTTTCTATACACGATAACATTTTCAAAATATTTTGATTTATTTTGAACTGTTTAGGGACATTTTCATTTTTCATTTTTTTTTATTTTTTTTCTAAAAATATCCATAACATTTTATTTGTTGGTTAAAAAAAGCTTGAAACTTTAATAGAAGGCTAATAGTATATTGTTTCAAAGGCAGATGAAAAGTATTAAAAATTCTTAGTCACATTTTTTTTTTATAAGCATTTAAAGTTCAAAAATTGACAAAATATGGAAAAATCACGAAAATTAGCAAATTATTTTGAGTTAAGAATTCGTAAAAATTTTTCTTTTGAAACCTAAGATTTTAAAATGTAGTACAAGATTCCTTATAAGATTATCTACCTTTATCAAAAAAAAAATGTCTTTAGAAAGTCAAATTATAAATTTTTATGAGCGTTTGAAATTCAAATTTTTCAACATTGGATATTCACTCGATTTCTAATGTAACGATTTCCTTCTTTTGTTGTAATTCAAAAACTAATGACTGTAGATACATGAAAATTTCACTGAATGTTTATATTAGCATTTCCTAGACACCATACAATTGTGAAAATATTTTGATTCTTTTTGAGCTGTTTACGGACATTTTCAGTGTTCAATTTTTTTTATAAGCATTTAAAGATCGAATTTTGACAAAATTTATCAAATTTAAGATTGAATAATTATTTTAAAGGTGAAAAAAAAAAATGTTCAACTTTTATATCTAAGGATTGAAAATTTAAAACAAGATTCATAAATATACCTAATATGATTGTGCCACATGTTCGGGAAAGCGTTCGTCTTACACGTTTAGTAAATAGTTCAAATGACTTAAAATCAGTCGTATTAAAATTATATTTTATTCTACGTAGACTTTTTTCACTATCCTTTTCTTGGGTTTTTCTGCAGCAAGTTACTTTCATCTTGCAAACTTTTTATAATTTATTCAATATAAAAAGTATATAGTTGAGTTTGCTTCAATAATATGTGTGGTCAAAAGAGTTATTGGGACCAAATAAAATATCATCGGTAAAATCGCACATAATCCGGATTTCACTTTATTTAGTTTAATCCGAACTAAAACCTATCTGACAGATTTGTCCGGAATAGTTGCGGCGCCTAATAAACTATGATATTAATAATATTTATGTACAAGTCGATATTATAATGACTCCAATACTAAACATATCAGCTATAAGTACACTGTAGTAATCAATAATTATTGTGTAAATCAAACTACTTTTATAAGTAAAATGGGGGCGGCTGCTCTATGACGTCACGCGCATATTCATCAACTCTCACTATCTCGTTGAATAATCATTTTCAATCATTTTTTTAACTTCGGATTTTTACCAAAAAGATTTTCATGATTTGGACCACAATAATACAACAATAACTTAAAATTAAAAAAAAAAAATGTAGTGTTGCATATTGTTTAAGATAGATAGATCTTAAATCATGGACTGATGACAGAAATTATTAGAGTAGGCAGATACCAAGGTATTTAAATTTATTATCTAGTTTTTAGATATCCGATTCCGAACCGCGTTTATGTAAGTTTGTATTTCTTTTAAAAAAAATCTGCCATAATTTCTCATTTGTATGAAATGTAGGCAGGTATTTTAACAAACAATTAAATGCTTCAAATTACAAAACTATTAGTTTTAACTTTTATTTTTCAATTTTCAATATGTACCTATACATAAAAATTTATATTAATGTACACAATAAATGATAAATATTGATTGTTATTGCAACATAAAATGGACTTTATAAATTACAAATAACCAAGCCTGGGCAAGTTAATGGAAAACATTTTACAAAGTTTAATGTTACGAGTTAACCTAATTTTTTTTCAGTTAAGTTAAAAGTTATATGAATATTTTCAATTACTTTTTTTTTTTGTATAATATCTATATAAATACCCAGTAATATGGTTTAAAATAATAAAAATCATAAATATTATTGAACACAGAATTTTAATTTTTATTATATTTATAAATTAACTTAACTTGAATTTGATTAAAAGTAACTCGTTATTTATAAAGTTTATATCAATTAAAATAAGTTAAGTTAAAAGTTAAAATTAACTTTTTAACACGTTTATGCCAAGGCTTGCAAATTACAGAAAAATATTAATAATAATCAATAACAGTATTAACAACTAGTAAAATATAAACAATCCAAATATCTATTCTGAATAGGTATACTAACAAAATACAAAATTATAGACTATTATATGTAACAAAAATTGAATTAATTACACATTATAAACTTAAAGTTTGCTACTATTTAAGTTTTTTTAGTATATATTTATTGCATTTAATTTGTGCCCTGTATAAAGAATAAGCTCAAACAGTTTTTTGATTTTATTTTAGTAATCATATTTTAGAATCTATCAAATAATATCATACATTTTAGACAAAATACAATGTTTATTTTTAAGTTATAATAATCATATAAATATGTTAATAATTTCGGTTCATTGCTTAGATAGGTAGGTTGATACTCTAATATATTACAAATCAATTATTATAAATGATTTAGATTGATACCATGCACTAAGTTAAGTTAAAGAAATTAAAAATAACTAAAAATTATTGAACACACATAGCTATATAATAATATATTATGTGGTAGCTAAATGTGCGTAGTGTAATTTTATTTTGTATTAACAATATATATTTTTTTTAAATAATTATAATATTAAATTATATAACATATTGGAACTTTATAATAATACTACTTACAAGTTATTCCAGTATAGAAGATACTTTACAAATTAACTCAATTTAGACTAAGACATTATTAAAATAATAAACATTTGAATAATTAAAATAATATATAAATAAAAGTATATTTTAAAAATAATTTTGTCAATGATAACAGAAATTTAATTGTTGGTACAGTTAAATAATTTGATATGTAGTACCTAGTACCCACTTGCATGTCTTACCAAAGACTATTTATTTTTTCATAAAATCCACAAATTGTGTTAAAAATAATTCAAATTTTGTGAACAAAATTCTTAAATAATATTTGATTTTTTAAAACTAAGGCTGTAAATAGCACCGGGCATAAGGAATACACAAATAAAAATTCAAAATGCAATTACAAAATAGTTATTATCTTTGGTTAGAGGAGTATTGCTGATGAAACTAAGTAGTAAAATAATTGTACCTATTTTATTTTTATAAATCTCTAATAATACACAAGAACTTGTTTTTCATCTATAAAGATGTAATTAAAGTTATGAATTCAATCTTGAACTCAATATATGTAAAAACAGTCTTAGCTATATTAGTTAGGTATGAATGACAATTCAATCAAATCAAATTATTCAAGTTTCCTTTGTTGAAACTCAAATAAGACATTGTTATTTTATACTATAAAATACATTATATTAAGTTGAGCAGTCCAAACGGTAAACAGAATAATTTAAGAACAATAAAAAAATAATACAATTTATAAATGACTAAATATTAAAATACACTAATTTAATGTTTCCAATATATTAAATTTACTTAGAATATACAATCAGTTAGTTTACTTGGGTACTTAATTTTATATAATTTAACTATTCATAAAATACATTTAAATATTTATTATGGAAGGAATGTATATATAAATAATTTAATTGTAATCAAAAAGTAAAATGTAAATGGAATATTTTTATGGAATATAACACAATTATTTATAAAAAATACATGTTTAATAGATAAAAATTGTTGAAAAGAATCTTTAAATGTATTCTATTGGTAATATTATTAAATCTGTGTACCTATTAATAAATACGACTTCAGAAAAGTAAAAGATATATAAAATAAAAGTAATTCTACAAAATAGTCATTACTTTTTAGTAACTTAAAAACACCATTAACTAATATAGCATTCACATTATTTATAATTAAATATCTTTATATCTAAGTATTGCTCATGACATTTTAATTAACATAATATTGAATCAAATTATTTATGGCATTATTCATTATTATGTTTGATTTTTAATTGTGTGCTTTTTTTTACTTATTTATAAATTCACAAAGCTGTGACAGCAGAGCTTTTTTTTGATGAGTTGTTATTTTTAGCTAATCTTTTCTCCAAGTCCACTCTAAAATCAAAAAAAAAAAAAATACATTTTAAATAAAATATAAGCAGTAAATGTACAATGAATCAACAAATTAGACTAGTTTAAATATTTTTTAAGTTGAAAACATTATTTAAAAATGTATAATGTACGATTTATTTCATAGAAAATACTACATACAGATATTTAATTTTTAAAGTATTAGGTTTTGGAATGGTTTCGATGTAAATAAGTATATTTTTAAGTTTATAAACTTTGTACACGCATTTTAACTTTTAAGTTAATGGAAATAAATTAAAACTAATGAAATAATTTAGAATCTATAATTTCTGTACAATGGCACAAGCACTCTATTTAATACAATTTCCTATATGACTACATATCAAATAGTAAAACAACAAATAGTATGAAGTGAGTAATATAGTCATATTATTTTACCTTTTTGATTTGTCACTGGATTTTTCTAATTTTTCTAGGCGCTCATTTATTAATGACAATTGAGAGCTATCATTCTGTAAAAAAATTGTATTTAGTTAAATTTGTTCACTGCAAAATAGATTTTTGTAGACATTACTTACAGTAATTTCATTTTTATTTGTATTAAATGAATTTAACTTTGACTCTAATGTTTGTTCCATTAATTTATGTGCTGCTCTTATTTCTTGAACAATATCTAAACAAAAATAACACATTATTATTTATGTATTTTACTGCATACGTCTAGTCTATAAAGGTAGGTGAAGTGATATAAATTAGTAGGGGTGAAAGGAGTATTAGATGTCTAAAACATTTATGATTTCATAATATAAATAATTAGAAGTGGGATGGTATTATTGCTTGAACAATTATTAACTACTTTAAGTACATTTATATGACTGTGATTAAGTGGTATGTATCATACAGGTGTTATGAATCAGTGTGGGTACTGAAAGGAATTTTATGTATTAAGGTTTAAAACTAATGTTTTTCATACCACTGAGACTAAGAAACCTATGGAGCTGTATTTTCAAACATCCATTATTATCACAAATTTCAGTCAATAATTTTATTGAACAAGTGAAAGCTGAGAAAATTACCTATTTAAAACTATAAAAGACTAAATTATGCGCCTCTGCATATATATACATATTTAATACTTCTGAAAATTACTTGTAATAGATCCCGGGTCTGTACAACCACATTTGTCATTATTTTTACTTGATATATCCAATTTCAAATTTCTTAATTCAATTTTCACTAATTCCAACTCATTTGCTAGTCTCTGATTATCTTTTTTCAATTCGGCCACTTCATTAGCGTAATAAGTATCATACGATCCTTGGTCTGATTCACTGCTAAGTAGTTCAAACTTATCATCTTGGTTATTTAAACCTGGATCACTATGTGTACGTTTCATTTCAGATTCGTTATCCGCAATATTAATAGGAGGTAAACTAGTAAATTGATCTCTGGATGACATATGTTGACTGGGTTCTAGATATTCTCTGCCAATACCGACTGGCACATACGGTTGATATATGGGATACAAAGTATGAAAGCGTGGGTCGACAGGTATATTAACTGGAACAGAATAACCACATACAGCGGAGTCTGACATTGTAGGATACAATCGTTGATTGGACACATTGGAGTGGTTCCACTGGTGCGGAGAGAATTCGGATATTTGTTCATTACAACTTGGTGGCCGATTATCAACCTTTGAATTTCTTGATCTTGAAGGTTTGGGTTTTTTTGTAGCATTATAATGGTTTCTATTATTAACATAAGCTCTTTCAAGATTATGGTCAGAAAAAGTGGTTCTGAAATTAAAAGAAAACAGTGAATAGTCATGTATAATAAATACATACGTAAATGTTATTTAAGTTAGTTTTATTGCAATATAACTGTTACCTGTTAGAGTTGTACATTTTATAGGTATTTATGTTGAAATAATAAAATCCAAATTTGTTAACTAATACCTAAAAGTAAAAATAATAAATTCTAATGAATCATTTTATTTTTATATTAAATGAACTGATAGTGTATGATGATTGATGATAATAATTATGATAACACAGTTGATGGCCATGATGAAGAAAATAATACATTGTGGTCAAAATACAATTTGCATAACATAGAAAAAAGTAAAAACTAAATAGCCATAAGTCAATAGTCAGTTAAAGAACCTTCAAGGTAGTTAGTATTTAGTTAGCATAGGAAATACATTAATTTAAAGAACTCTGTGATTAATGTATTATAATATATACATACTAATTTATGAGTGACTATGTGTGAACTAAAGAAATTTTATTTTATTTTTACTGTCTGCAGAAGAAATGTTATTGCTTATTGAATTAATATTTTTAACTATAACAACGTTCTAGTAAAAGAAATAATTATTTCACAAATAAAAAAATAGTAATTTAATAATATCATAAGTGATAAGTAACTAGATATTATTTATTAAAAATATACAACTTATTATATTCTCAATTTTTATTTAAACAAGGTAGATAAATAATAAGACAAAGGATTCCATAAATTATGATTGATTATAAAATGTATTCTGTAAGAACTAGGGGAAAAACTTAAAGAACAATATACCTATATATTAAAAATAGAAACAAGTATCTATAGCAACATATCTTGCACAAGCCCCAATTACTTTATGTGGAACATAAATTGGTTACCTATCTATCATGGAAAGTCTAAAACTTTAAAAATGGATTCTTTCATTTTGCTTGTTAAGTCGGTTTATAGATGATAAAGCAAACAAAATATTTCTAAGTTGAGTTATATATCAATTAAATATACTTTGTAATCTCATTCAATTTATAATAAGGTTTATTTATTATTAAGATATAGGTACATTAAATTAATATGTAACATAAAATCATTTTAATTTGAGCAACTATTATAATATGGAATATAACGTTATATTGACTAAAGTAAAAAAAAATGTTGAAAAAATTAAACAAACTTAAAATAATGACAATAATATTTATTATTTTTTTTGGTAGGTAACAAAAACATTATGGCTAATATGTTTGATGAGATCAAAAATCAATAAGAATTATAAAATTAAAAATAATTATAGAATAAATGACATCATAAATTTAGTTTCCTACGGTGTTTAAATTGTTTTGATTGATAATGTTACACTGTTATTGTATTGTATATTATAATTATACAGCAAGTACCGCTTAATGTGATCACATTTGTTCAGGCAATTTTGATTCTATTAATCAGTTGATTCCATATTTTTTCAATAAAATATTTGGTTTGGGATTTTCATTTTTGATAAATGGTTGATTTTTAAACCAGTGATCACATTAAGCGGAACTCACAGTATTTTCATAGTTCAGAGGTTATCATAATTTAAAACATGACTCAACACCTTAGGATACTCTGTATTAAAACATAATAATAGAATAAGACTAAATTTTTCTATGCCTGAATATTAAGTCAACTTTTAAAGCTAATAACACAACACAACATTAATGTACAATCAATTATTATAAATTTATAATCTAGTATAACAATTTGTAAAACAATAATTGAAGAGCAAATCCAATCAACAATAACATAATAAATAAATTTAAAGTAGCTGACTTATATGAACACAATTATAATAAGGCTCATTTTCTAGGGACTAAATCTTTACTAGTTTAGGGTCTTAAGGACGGATTTACATCATTGCTGACCATTGTTAACTTTTTTTTCTTTTAATCCATTTGTAATTTTTTAAGTACCTACTAATATATATAAAAAAAGCATACGGTTTGACCAATAATAAACTGTTTAGATTCATATTTCAATACTTCATGAATGGTTCTAATTGCGAAATCAAATATCAATACAATAGGTATTTAGTGAATATTCAACAATGATATTCTCAAAAAAACCTGCCAAAATATGCAATAGCTAATACGCAAAATATAACCTATATAGTCATCTAAAAATAAATTTGAATAAATAAATGCAAATAGTTTAGTTGAAGCCTATAAAACCAATTTGGAATCTGCATTTGTAATAAGTTTATAATCTTTAAGAGCTTTCAAGAAACTGGAATGTTTGTCAATGAAATGCTAATGAGACATCAAACAAATAAATACTAATGGTAACAAGTTTTCCAAATGTAAATATAGCTTTCAGAATACACTTATCAATTTTTGGTACTTCGCAAGAAAGGGAAAGATCCTTTTAAATTTTGCAGAGGGTTAAGAATTGGCAGGGATCAACTATTGGGGAAGACAAATAATTATCTTCTTTATTAGTAGGTACTTGAAATTGAACACAAATTGCTCCAATATTGTTATTTTTTTGTTACAATCATCTTTTGTATTATACTTAATAAAGAAGTATGAAAAATGGTATAAAATAAGTTGTTTTTTTATGGTTTTTGACGAATTGTTGTTGAAGAACTGGAGACTGGAGTATCTATTTAAATGTAATTTCTTACCACTAAATAGTGGTCATGTTCAGTGCATATTAAATATGTTTAGTTAATGGAAGCTAAAAATATTTAATTTTGTCAAACCGATAATAATTAATATAGTAAGCCATATCATAATGACTTTCATTATTTACATTTGTTCATATATAATATAGTAGTTTTTATATATACTATATAATATGCAAGTTTAACTAACTCAGATTCAATATTGTTTACCAAAGTAATAAATGTAAGTTTTAATGAGTTTTTGTGAAATTTTGTATTTAAAGTTATAAAATATAAATTTGTACTATCTGAGCAATATCAACATTATGATAAAATTCACTGCTATAAAATTTAATCTTAAACTCAACCTAATTTGTTGTATCTTAAGTATAATATTTTACTTGCCCTTTTTTAAATTTTTTGTATTTTTTAAACCATACTCTGAACATAAGCACCATGGGGTTAAAGTCTTATTACATTTTAATTCTATATCCAACACTAACGTAGGAACACCATCTATGAGCAATTCATGTTTCTTTTTTACAAAATAGTTTACATTATGTAATCCAGTGTGTCTATCACGTTTTCTTGTTACTTCGCGTTGGTTATAGCATTTTGTCATATCACGTTTTCTAACAGTTCGATCATGGTTGTGTCTGAAAAATACAAATTAAACATACATTTTACCAACAATTTCTCGTTAAAAATATGTATCATCATACAAATTGATTCTCCCACCTGAATGTATTTGACGTGCCTGTTGTTAAATTTCCTGGTCTATGAATACCTATCTTGGCTTCCTTAAGACGTAAATAGAACTCATCATCTTCAAGTCCCCAACCCCAATAATTGTTGCTTAAGCCATCAATTTGTATAAAGTCTTCTCTATTCATATTATAAAGACGCCAAATTAATCAACATATTATTTAAAATTAAAAAATAAATAACATACTTGGTAATAAGTAGAATGCCACCCACAAATGAAGCATAATGGTAACGTGGATGTAAATGAGGTGCAGCTATGTGGTTAACATGGCCAGTTGGAGGATAATGATAATCAAGTGCAGGGTTAAGAGGAAATAAATCAACATCATGCATAGCTATATAATCGATCATGCTGTATGAGGACATTATTTCTTTAAACCCAGCATTGATCAATGAACCTCTGTTAAAACGGTACTGATCAACCTGAATGGTAAATAAAAAAGAATATTTTTAAACTTATTATAATCATATTTGAATATAATAGTTTAATTACTTGGTTGATAACAAATATCTCGTGGAGTACATCTTGGTTTTTCAGGAATGAATGAATGTGTGGCACAAATTCTAGGAGCTCATCAAACCTTTCTCTAAATGGTATTACGATGCCCAATTTATTACCCTTAAACATGGTAGAAGCCTGTTCACGTAATCGTATATTTCCGCCATTCTCAAGTTCTCCTAAAAAAAATTCAAGTAGGTAACTATTAAAACTAAAAATAATACCAATAAACTTAACCAATTGTTTAACATTTCATACACATTCATTAAGTAATAATAATTAATATGTAATATAGGTACTTACGCACATACAACAGTGACAATAATAGAGTGATTACCAAAGTTAGTATGATTCCAATTAATAAAATTTTTGCTTTAAACATCATGATTATAAAATGTGTATTGATTATTGAATTTCTAAAGATTTCGTTACAACATTCATAATTCAGTAAGAAGACCAGGTCACCAGGAACATTGGAAGTGGTACACGACAAGTGGAAAAGTCTTTACGAGTTTGGAAGATTTTTTACTTATTTGATTGCAACTACTACTTTAATTTAAACTATTCCAATTTCAATTTTACTGAAAGTACATTTAACCCGATCGAAACATTCAGAAATTAATTGTAAATTAATCATTGTAAATTAAAAATGTTTTCTCTTCCTAATATAATTAGGGAAATATAATCATTTAGAGCGAGTTTATCCGCGAGTCGTGATGTAAAACTCCAAAATATTCAAACATTTCAAACATTCCTAACATTCGAAAGCAAATGAATAATAAGAAAATTGAAAATTGATAATAAAAGATAATTTGTTATCTACCTGTTTAATATTTACTCTGGTCGTGGTTTAAGAATAGTTATTAAACTCTGGTAACCGTTCGTAAAATAAGAAATTTTCTTTCATGAAATAAAATAAATCCCTCCAAGACGTAGTTGTACGTCTAACCTATAATTTGGTTATTTACCATTTAGTTGTTAACGTTTTTGGCGGCAAAAGTATTATTGCATTGTTGTTGGTTATTCTCGTTGCTTTTGCACAGTATTACAGTTTACGTCTATCGTTTTCGTTTGTTCTGATTTCCGTTTGATTGTAAATGGTTCACGTTAGTTGTTTCATTTGTACTTTCTACGCGGTGTAAGTTTTTCCGGTCTTACGGTTTTTCCGGGTTGTCCAGAAAACAAATAGTTCTACAAATGTAAGTACGATTTTGTTGATTTTGTCACACAATAATATGATGTACCTGATATATAGGTTGTAAATTATGTATATTACAACTTTTAAATTTATAACCATTTATGTTAAAATGTGAAATAATGTGTTATGTGAAAGAGTATTAGTATTGTTATGTAGGCACTTATATAGTCCGTAAACAATTTTACTAAAATACCCTGCCATCTTTTAATCTTTATTTGGTAGGTAATAGACACTAGTTATACACTTTAGGTTGATTGGGTTGAATAAATATATAAAAATATACGGAAGTGAACTCCGTTTACGATGATTAATAACTAACGAATAATAGGTACTCGATAGATTTTTATTAGTATGTTCAATCAGTTGTAATTGTGGTGCAGGGCGATTGCTAAAGTAATTTAAATATATTTTTGATTTATCATCAATCAATTATCCATTTTTTAAATGCCAGATCTATAACCTATAGTATTTACATAATGAAATTTATTCTGCTTTACATTTACTTACGATTACGTTTTTTTTTAAACTTCGTAAATCTTCTTTCTGTCGATTCATTAAGCTGTATAATATGGACCTATTTTAAATAGATTGATGTATTTATATTTGAATGACAATACTTAATTCATAGTACCTACCCATTCATATTAAAAAAATAAAAGTTTGAAATTGAATTGTGAGTGAAAAACTACCTATTAAGGCATTAAATTAATGAGGTCATATTATAAAAGTCATTTTTTTCTGAAATGAACATATGTTCTATCTAATACTTACTATAGATTTGTGTTATTGTCTTGGAATACCCGGGAATACCTTAATGTTTTCTAAAAATGCAGGTTAATCATTGACACAACTATATATACATTTTAGCGAGTGCTAAAATTGTTCATAGTCTACAAGGACATAATGGACATATAGTTGAGGAATACCCATCAAATCAATAGTCATCTCAGATTCTTTATAAATGTTAAAATTAGATACTTAGACATTTTGTAACTAGGTACCTATTATTAACTTTTTTGGTATATTTTTCCTTGTACATATTACAAATATATAAATATGCATTATTTTTTGGGAAGTCAAGTTAAACGTTGTTTTACATTTTGCTATTATTAAATCAAATATAAATTGTACGAATCATAAAAAAAAAAAATATATATAAATAGGTAAAAATCTATTTCATGGAACAGAGGATTCAAAATTGTATTTTGTATTTAAAGCAGTTTAGGCGTTTTTAGAGAATTTGGTGGTCATTTGATTAGTTTAATTTTTAATTTATACACTATAGGTACTGCTATCTAGATTAAACTTCATTGGTAGTTCAAAATATTAGTTAAAGAAATTTTGTTTCGACCATTTACCATTTGTCAATCGTAATACTAATGATTTTGATACGTCGATAATGTCTTTATCTATTTACAGTCGAGGACTCATACCAGTAATAACTTATAGGTCAGTTGCTGTTACATTGTAATCGAGTTTATTTCCTCAAGTTCTGTGGTAATTATTATTATCAAATCATTTCACAAGTGTTATAATATTTCAAAACTAATGAATTTGAACAATCGGGAAACACAATACCTATTTATTAAAACTGAATTGGGAAGACAGATTAACACTGGGATTGCTGTCGACGCCTATCGTACTGATGGTTAGGCGGGTATCCCCTACTTGGAGTCGGGACTCTAGTAGGAGATTGTATGGATTTTCCCTACATTTTGCTTTAAGTGAAGTGTATTTGATAATATTAGTAGAAATTGTACTTACCAAAATATACAACTAGCTATAAAAGCGTATAAAGTTTCGATAACAAAATTAATTTATTATAAAAAGTAAAATAACCAATATAAAACTATATCTATACATCCCGAATCGGAAATTACAAATTGTTTCCACCAGAGCGCGTTTTTTTAATCTGCTTCCCCAATAGGCATCTATATAAAAATTAAATATTAGGTATGGCTTGGATTTTTGGGGATGCTAAGACTCCTAGCACCCCATTATTTGTGCTTATGAAGCTAATACAAATACAGACTAACTATGCTGTTATTTAATTACTAGTTATATAATTGCTGTTGTAGATTTTATTTTACAAATTATAATATTATTTTAGATATTATGTATTATATACATAGGTATTTATGTATTTAAACTATAAAGTAGCAATATTATTCAAGAGTAAATTTATTAGTGCGCTCAGTTTACAATTTATATAGATTTTCATATCCTATTGTGTAGTGCTGAAAAAAATTGACTTAAACTTCTTCTACTGGATCAATAAAGATACATACCTACAATAAAAAATTATGTAAGGCTTCTTTAACCTATTATAAATATTAATAAGACTTATTTCCTATTTTTATATATTTTTTTTTAGTTTTGAAAATGATGGACGATGATATTGAACAAAGACTTAGAGATATCCAGAAGGAATATCTGAGTTTTCTAGATGATGAAGAAAATCAAAATGTATACCACAAAAAGGTGAAATTAATGATTGATGAAAACGGCCAAAGACTACTAATAGACATCAATGATTTACGTAAAAAGAATCCTAATAGAACTCATGAATTATTAACAAATACTTTTGAAGAACAATTTGCTTTGGAGCGTGCACTTAAAGAATATGTTGCAAATATTGATTCTACTTATGCCAATAAATATGATGAATTTTTTGTTGCATTTGAAGGTAGTTTTGGAAGTCGGCATGTCACACCTAGGACTATGAATAGTAAATTTTTAGGAAATTTAGTGTGTTTAGAAGGCATTGTTACAAAGTGTTCTCTGGTTCGTCCCAAAATTGTAAGAAGTGTACATTTTTGTCCGGCTACTAAAAAAACAATAGAGCGCCGTTACACAGATTTGACATCAACATCTGCTTTTCCATCTAGTTCTGTATATCCAACAAAAGATGATGATGGTAATCCATTGGAAACTGAATATGGTCTTTCTGTGTATAAAGATCATCAGACATTAACAATTCAAGAAATGCCTGAAAAAGCACCAGCTGGGCAATTGCCACGCTTTGTTGATATTGTATGCGATAATGATTTAGTTGATTGTTGTAAGCCGGGTGACCGAGTACAAGTGGTTGGTAGTTATCGTTGTCTTCCTAATAAACAAGGAGGTTATACAACTGGAAATTTTAGAACTATTGTCATTGCTAACAATATATCACAGTTAAGTAAAGATGCAACATATTCTGTTAGTAGAGACGATGTTTTCAACTGTAGAAAATTATCAAGAAGGAAGGGTGATATATTCAATTTATTGGCTCGATCATTAGCACCTTCTATTCATGGTCATACTTTTATTAAAAAAGCAATTCTTTGTCTATTGTTGGGCGGAATTGAAAAAATTTTACCTAACGGAACACGTCTGCGTGGAGATATAAATCTTTTATTAATTGGTGATCCTAGTGTTGCAAAATCCCAATTACTAAGATATGTATTATGTGCTGCTCCAAGAGCTGTAGCCACTACAGGCAGAGGAAGTTCAGGAGTTGGTTTGACTGCTGCTGTCACTACAGATCAAGAAACTGGTGATCGGCGATTAGAAGCTGGAGCTATGGTACTTGCTGACAGAGGTGTTGTGTGTATTGATGAATTTGATAAAATGTCTGATATAGATAGAACAGCTATTCATGAAGTTATGGAACAAGGCAGAGTATCTATTTCAAAAGCTGGTATACATGCAAGGCTTAATGCCAGGTGCTCTGTTTTAGCTGCTGCTAACCCTGTGTATGGTAGATATGATCAATATAAAACTCCAATGGAAAACATAGGTCTGCAAGATTCATTACTATCTCGGTTTGATTTATTGTTTGTCATGTTAGATGTACCTGATAGTGAAAATGATCGTTTGATATCGGAGCATGTTGTTCGTATTCATAGATACAGAGATCCTAAAGAACAAGATGGTGAAGCGTTACCAATGGGTTCAGGTGTGGATATTTTGAGCACTAGAAATTTGGAAATTGATGAGAATGATCCATCTAAAACTAGGATGTTTGAAAAATATGAACCGTTGCTTCATGGACCGCAAAACCATAAATCAGACCAAACTTTAAGCAGTCAATTCATGAGAAAATATATACATATTGCTAAGTGTGTTAAGCCTGTGTTGACCGAGGAAGCGTCTAATGAAATATCCGAAGAATATTCTAGACTTCGCTCTCAGGAAGCTGTTGAATCTGATGCTGCAAGGACTCAGCCTGTTACTGTCAGAACACTAGAAACATTAATTCGTCTTTCTACTGCTCATGCTAAAGCTCGTTTGTCCAAAAATGTTGAACAACAAGATGCCCAAGCAGCAATTGAGCTTGTTCAGTTTGCTTACTTTAAAAAAGTATTAGAGAAACCTAAAAGAAAACGGCATGTCAGTGATGAAGAATCTGGAGATGAAAAAGATTCACAAGATAAACCTCCAAAAAGAAAATCGAAAAAAAATGATGACGATCCTTACTCATTTGAAGACGGGGAAGAAGAAGAGATTGATGCTGCTGAACCAGAAGCTATGGAAGTAGATACAGAGAATTCAGGAACACTGAGAGGAGGTCCACCCGCAGTATCACAAACATCAATCACTCCAGATAGGTATAAAGTATTTAAGTCAACATTGAGTAAAGTTTTTCAAAAACATAGATCACAATCATTGGGTTTTAAACGCATGCTCACTATGATAAATGAAGAACATGTGGCAGAAACTTTTACTGAAAATGAAGCTTATGCTGCTATTTATAAAATGATGGATGCTAACTTCATAATGTTTTCAGATGGAATTATATTTTTAATATAGAATGTAAGTCTATATTGAGTATTTTCCAAAATAATTTATTAACTTTCAATTTGTACAAGACGTAATAAAATTAAATAATTATTTATAATTTATAAGTTTAAATTTAATTTCCAAAATTTAAATTGTTTAGTTTAGTTTTTTTTATAAAATATTAATGTCTAATTAATTCTTTCGAAAAATTGTTTAACTGTAAAAATAAATAAATACATACTTATGTTTAATTTTACATTTAGTGATTATTCATATTAATTAGTTTAGTTATTGAAACTTACTATACTAGATATATAAATGTTTATTGTATATAGATTATAGATAAAATGTAATATTATATAAGTATCGACAGAAAACGATTGTGGACATTTTCTTAATTGTTAAAATGTGAAAGGTGTCAAAAGAATTTTAAAAAAAAAAGAGAATAATAAATTGGTATGTAAGTTATTATACCTATTATTAAAATATTTGTAATATTAGTATTTAAAACACAGGACAATAGTATATTTTTATTTTTTTTATTTACAATTGAAAAATTCAGCATTAAAATACATTTTTTAAATATTTTGATATTTTGTACTGATTTATTATCTATTTATTGATTAGTTACTTATACATTGATATTTGATATGCAATGTTTTGTTACCTTTTATATTGGTCTTTTCTACTGTTTATTTAGACATGGTGTATGCTTAATTTGTATTGAATAATACATTATGTGACTTACGTTTTCATTATTTCAAAGCACGTTCTAAATAACAGTTATTTTTGTTGATTATGTTAGTATAAAAATGTACCTAATACATGAAAACATAAAATGTGCTGTATGTATCATGACGTGTAATCGGTTTGCAATTGTAGTTTGTACTATAAGTACCTAGTTATGTAGTTTGAGGAGTTAACTATGGCAATTGGTTTTACTTGGTTTATTTCGCTGTTTATGTAAGTAGACAATATATCTAATTTATTTTTGAAAGCACAGAAACTAATGTTTTGCTTTAGAAAAATTAAAATATACATTTATACCACCATCGCAGATTAGTTTCTTGTAATCATTGTATTGATTTCAACCATTATTTAGTGGTGTTCTTAGACCAATTTCTAAGGGGTTTAGAGTAAACTATGATAATATGCTCTTCTAGCATCCTTCATACATAATATAATGATGCTGTAATACTGTGACAAAAAAATACCTACCTTTAATTCTTGCTTCCTGTCAAATTCGTTGACAGTGCACTAACTAATAAATGATGGCTTAGTATACTTGATAGCAATATTGCTACATTTAATAAAGTATACAGTATACTCTCTGTCTTCTGAGCCCTGAAAGCTACGTCTCTATTTGCGTCTATTTCGCAACTGAATATATTCACACTCACAATAATAAAGTATATACTATAGACAAATTATAATTGGGGAAAACTGTATGAATCTGGTTTGAATCACGGACCAAGAGTAAATATCCGAGAGTGGTCATTTTTACAATTGCTCGCATGGATATTGTTCTCGTGTATTTTAGATTTATGAGTATCACATTTTAGCATACTGGGTGCATTTTTTTATCGAGGACATTTATTATTTTATTTCAAGGTTTTGGAAAATATTTCTTAATATTTACTTTTTGAATGACAACATATATTTTTATTTTTTATTCCAAAGTAGGATATTTTTCGGAGTACTTCGATACATAAAAATTGAACTTTAGACGGGTAGCTTATAAATAGAGTGGAGTAGATGTATCCCGCAAAATTTTAAAATGTTGATCTACTACTCTGCTCATTAATACTTAAAATACTTATAATTATATACTCATATACGATACTGATACAAAATTCGATTTTTATGTAAAGAAATTCTCCAAAAAGTATTCTGCTTTGGAATTAGAAATTAAAAATATATTTTGTCATTAAAAAAAAATGTGAAAAACTTTATACAATGATACGCATTAATACTTAATAATAATGTTATTTAAAAAAAGGTGCTCTGCTGTACGGTAGGTTACAAGTGGGTCACTGTAAAATGGATGGTATTAAATTTGAATTCATTGATATAATATCATTGTATAAAAAACCATTCTGAGCGGAGATATACCATATAATTAGAAAATCTCCCAGACGATGCCGTGTATTACTAGCCAGCCAGTTCTCATCGATCTCAATTATTTGATTGAGTGTGCTATTTACAAATTCATTATTTGCTGGAAATACTATACCTGCCAAATCTGGAAACCCAAAACTAGTATTGTTGTAGGTATAAGATCTACGGGGGCCAGCGTAAGACTCGGGATAATAATATTACCGGGACCCACAGATATATATAATAATTATCAAAGCTGGACAAGTTAACTATTTTTTTTAACTCGTTAACTTAAGTTAATTTAGAAAAAGGTGCTTTGCTGTACAGTAGGTTACAAGTGTGTTGCTGTTTAATGGATGGTATTAAATTTGAATTCAATGATATAATATCATTGTATAAGAAAAACGATTCCGAGAGGAGACGGCATGTCAGTCTATGTATAAGACATATTATATACTTATCTATGGTATTAAAAATTGACCTATAATAGGTACCTATAATAAATTCCAAATTAATCATATCACAATATCCATTAGGTACTTATAACGCGTTGTACATCAACAACAAACCCTGATACTATCATAGATATATAATAGTGTACTTTAGAAGTTTCAAGTACCCACGATTCACGAATAATATTATAAAATCACAACAAAATAACTAAAATAGTTATTCTAGGTTTTTTATTATGTAATTTCGTCCAAATTTGAACTTAAAATGACAATAAAAATAAACTGTGCTTATGTATTTTTTAGATTTTTTGGTAACAGAATTAACTACTTATGTGGAATCTTGTTTTAAATTTTCAATCCTTAGATATAAAAGTTGAACAATTTATACATTTTTAACTACAAAATAATTATTCAATTTTAAATTTGATAAATTTAAAAAAATTTGATCTTTAAATGCTTATAAAAAAAAATTGTGCCTATGTATTAATATTTGTCAACTGATATTGTAACAATATATCAAAAGCCCTGTATTAAGTTTTTACGTATTTTGGCCTAAAAGATAAAACTTGATTGATATTTATAGATAAAAATACTAAAAAATTGAAAACTGAAAATGTCCGTAAATAGCTCAAAAAGAGTCAAAATAGTTTCAAAATTGGATGTTGTATAGGTGATGCTAATATAAACATTCAGTAACATTTTCATGTATCTACAGTTATAGAATTTGAGTTACAACAAAATAAGGAAATCGCTACATGAGAAATCGAGTGAATAACCAATGTTGTAAAAATTTGAATTTCAAACTCTCATAAAAATTTAAGTTGACTTTCTTATGGACATTTTTTTTGATAAAGGTAGATAATCTTATATATGGAATCTTGTATTACATTTTAAAATCTTAGATTTTAAGAGAAACATTTTTGCAAATTCTGAACTCAAAATAGTTTATAATTTTCGTGATATTTCCATATTTTGTCAATTTTTGAACTTTAAATGCTTTTAAAAAAAACTGTGACTTAGGATTTTTAATATTTTTCATCTGCTTTTGAAACAATATACTAGGAGTCTTCTATTAAATTTTCAAGCCTTTTTAACTAACAAATAAAATTTTATTGATATTTTTAGAAAAAAAAATGGAAAATGAAAATGTCCCTAAACAGTTCAAAATAAATCAAAATATTTTGAAAATGTTATCGCGTATAGAAAATGCAAATATAAACAACTAGTGAAAATTTCATGTATCTACATTAATTTGTTTTAGAGTTCACCAAAATTCCCGTTTTTCCCTAATTTTTATGTTGTTTTTCCTGGCGCTTGTGAAAACTATTTTAAAATTTGACCTCTCCAATGCACCAATGTTATTCACTTTCCAATCGAACAAGATACTGAATTTGAAAATCGAAGCTTATTTCGACTTCTTATCGTGTACACAGACACAAAAATAAAAAAAAAAAACACACATCATTGTAAAATCAATACATTCATCGTTCCACTCAGAATCTAAAAAATGTTACATGTAAAAAAAATATTTTAAAAGTTGACTGGTAGTTATACGTTATTAAAATAATAAGCTAGTGTTTTTTGATAAAAAAAAGTCATAATAATATACTCTATAGCCATTAGCCCGCATAGATAACATTTATTTGTAATTTTCTGAAGTTAGGTAGGTATTCAATAGTAATGAGGAATGACTAACAATAGGTTTGTACGTTAAAATAATATGTTTATAACAACCACAGCGGACAGGTGTCTTGTCGCCGTTGGTATTCGCACTATTGATTTGAATTTTGTCGACAGAAAACGGACAGTTAAAAAAATATTTTATATTGGTAGATATGAATAATATTAATATTCGGGTATAATATGAAAATACACGTTCGTATAGTGTTCATAATATTAAATGTATGAAAATGGGATTGCGTAACGGATATACTTCGCGATATTGGCGACGATGATTTATTTCGAATGCGAACTGCAGTGTTGTTACGCCGTGCGCGTTTTTTATTTTATTCAATTTCGGGTTTGACTCGACCGCGTCGGTTTCTTTGTACTGTAGTTGGTGGTGTTTGTTATTCCCGCGGTGGTCGACGTTAGCAGTTTCTCGTCGAATACCACAGAATATTATATCCGACGGTTCTCATCAGTCATCAGTTTCATCGGTTGTCATCGATAGCGCTCGGTTATGTCGCGCGTCACCTCCAACTAAACTCCGCTGTCCATTCGAATATAACACCCCGTCTACTCAAGTTATTTTAGTTATTAACTAAATAGTATCAGTATCGGACGAAAAACTGACCGTCGATCACTCAAAAAAAATAAATATACTTTCGTGCCGGTGCGGCATAGTTGAGTGTAATTTGTGAATATTGTTCAACTAACGATAACCCCGCGTATGGATTTACCCAAGTAAGTACCAACTACACCTATACTCGTGTCTAAGAACTTCTTACAGTATAGGGCGTCCGGATTTAAATAACCGTACAAATTCCCTAAAACAATGCCCTTGAACACGACTTAAAATTATTTTTCACAATAAATCAATTTAATGGTACTTTAATAATTAACGAAGTTTAATATCAGAGATTAAACAATAATAATGTTAATATTGAAAATTACTTAACTGTTATCGTACTTAAAACTTATTATTCATTCTAAATACACAAAATTAAGAAAAAAATTTAAATTCATATAAGTTAAAATTAAAATTAAAAAAAATATGTTAAATTCTGTATTCAACTATTTTATACCTGTTTAATTATGAGAATTTCATTGAACCTAACAATTTTTAAAAAATTTGTAATCACTTTATTATCATTTTACACTAAAAATTCAAAAAAATTTTATATAGGTATACCTCATGAACTTACACTATGATAAAATTACCTATACAAATGCTATATAAAAGCTTAAGTTTCACTTTTGAAGTATGTATTGCAATGTTACATGAATTTAATAATTAAATAATTAATTAAAAAAATGAATAATTATTATGCATTCGGAAGTAGGAACGTACCTGTTGTTCTAAAGCGCCCTCTCCCAAAAAAGAAGATGAAATGCACTGTATTTAAATCCTGGCTCTAATTATTATCAGAAATAGTCGGGACTTAAAACTTAAATTATCTTTTTTGGGATAACAGCTAGATAGTTTGTAGTTTGCACATATTAGAGGGGTGTTGGCAAAAAACACACTAGGTTTTTTTTTATGAATTTGTTTTGATATTTATGTGTACTGGTTTTATTTATATAAAATTAAAAATAAATAGGTACATTTTTATTGATTTATCTAATCTATTAATTCATTACAGTTAGTTTTTAATTTGAATGAGCAATGGACATGGAGTATAATGGTACTACCTACCTATGTATTGAGAGGACTTTGTCTTCGAAACAGGCTTGTGAAACATATACATTATTTTAGCACTCCAACTATATACACTTAAATGTGCGCCTATATGGTACAATCGCTTTAATAGTTTCAATCTAGAATTGTTTTTAAATGCATTGGTTTATCATTTTTATTGTTTGTAATTGCATCCGAATTAATTATGATTAGTCATTACACAAATATAATACTATAGTATTTGGTCCAATTCGACCAACTTCCATATTTCAGCTGATTTTCTTGTTTTTGTTTTGGTACTCGGAAGCTACTGCCTACTACAGCTATATAGTATATATACAATACCTATTACATTATTTATGATTAACTTGAGGTTTAACGTTGAACTGAAGTCTACTACAGTACTACCTATATATTATTATAATTTATTTGATGAATTCATTTTTACCATATTAAAATTCAAGTTTATACCTCCGTGTACGTCGAATTTACAACTGTTTCGAACTTGTTACATGTGTTTTTGTGATTTGCATTTTCTAAATGACATTGTAACTTAACTCTGACTGTATTGTATTTATATATAGACGCATTATAATTGTTGTTCAAACAGAAACGTTATGAATATTAAATTTTATTTCTTACTAAAAATAAAATGTATTACTCGTAATTTTTCGTTATTCGTTATTCGGTGTTCGTATTTTTTTAAATGTAGGTAATAATGATTTAATTTAGCCGTGTAATTTTTGGATTAACGTGAGTTGTGGTTATTTTTAATTGTTACCAAGTTAAATTTAAAAAAGTAGGTAGGTAGGTATATACACCAATATTTAAGAGAAATCAAATTTCTTTAAAACTGGCAAAACTGTGTTAAGGCCATTTTACTTGCCACTTAGGGTTTACGAAGGTTTAGTCTACTGTTTTTACTTTATAATTCAGACAAACCTGTATAGGTACACAGTAATACATGATAAATTAATAATACTATACTAATAATAAACCGTTTTAAAATGTACATTTTTCATTCTTAGTGAAATAGTAGGTAATTTCTATATGTATCCCTGTATAGCCGTACAATGGCGTAGGTATATATATATATATTTTTTTAATAAAGTTACATTAGCGTGTTTGTATATAAGATTTGCTTGATATTTTTAATGGCACTGCAACTCCTAAATACAAATTGTCATACCTACCTACATATTTTGTTATTATTTAACTTAATAAATTTTCGAAGAAGTATAAAAAGGGTTTTTAAATTGTCCCCATAGTCCATGTTCATCCGAACTCTATGATTACTGACTTGGTACATCTAATAATTTTCCAGAAAATTCAGGTTGCTGCTCAAAACATAAATAGACCACAAATATTCCGTCGATAAATAAAAGGAATGTATTCTTCAAAGCGCGATAGGTACATGTATATTAAAAAAAAAAAGAAATAATATGCCATCTCCCATGATTTCATATAAGAACGAATTTTTACGTATCTACAGATTGTATTTTTATACATATAAAAAAAGTTTTATAACTTGATACCTAATAGCTAAAAGCGTTCGAAAATTAATTTTAAAAAATGTATGTTAATTGTCTAAAGTTGTGGTTTGCAATCAGGATGAAGTATAATATTTTGTATATATTTAGGATTTAATATTGAATCAATAAAGTAGGTACTATAGACAGGCCCCCCACGGTCCTGCATCAAATTTTTGGGCCCTGTACTAAGTTTCTTTCGGGCCCTATACTAAACTTCCAAAAAAATACAACCCTATACAGTCCTGGTACTATATTTAATTAACTGTGTAATAAACAATTAAAATATTAAATTAGCATAGGTAATGTTAATCGAAACTGTTAATTGCGTGGATAATTAAAATACAATTGGAAACTAATAAAATAAAGATTAGAGTAGTAAGTATAATATACATTTTGTTAATAATTTTAGGAAGTAGCATTTAATAAAATAATAGGTAAAACAAATAACAATTACCCGTTGTATTATATAAATTATTTTATTACCTACCTACAGATATTATTTAGATGTCAAATGTAAACGTACTAATGTTATACCTCGTGTTATACATGTTTGTATGTAATAATAATGTAAGTACATAGTTATTTTTTTATATTTATATTTATTTTATGATCAAATTCTATTAGGTACTTAACTTAATATAATGTAAATATATAAATACGAGGTATACGTAGGTATATATCATTATTCATTATATACATATAATACATATTAACATTTTTTAATTAGAGGAGAAAGTGTAATAGCGGTCCACGGTTGGCTTAAAATAATCCTAAAATTTAAAATAACGTCTTTTGAGGTGCACTTTCCAAACAATTAACACATATTTTTCAATTATATATGAAACTTGTGAAAACTATTAGCACTGAGCAAAAGAAAATATAATTTTTTTCCTTATCTGATACAATCAACTTTGTTAATTTCGTTTCTTTATAGATATTAAAAAAAAAATTAATTTTTCACTAATTTTTTTATATTTATAAACGTACTTACACAATTTTACATGTTGAATACAGTTTTTAAAAGGTCATTTTTTTATATTTTTAAGGCACTTATTAGAGGTTTCTTGTCATAAATACTTTTTTTGATATTTTGGGGATATAAATCCGAGCCCTAGTTATAACTAATTCATTATATAAATGATAAATACATAAATGGCAATATTATAAAAAAATTGTTTTGTTTTTCAACTATGTAGATTAAAAATAACTTAAAATTATGTAAATAAAATATTTCTTAAACGTTTTGACATAATACAGAGTGTGCACTCTCGTACATAGTATTATGGGTTTCTTAAAAATACTATTTTACAATATAGAACCCAAATGTTGTTCCACCGCGGTTGCAAATTAAACATTTAGAATAGTTAAGTAAATTTTTGCTTGTATAAATGTATACTTAAAATTAGATTAAATTGGAAGAGGTTAAACCATGCTTGTTTGGCGTAAACCGGTCATTACTTTCTCTTTAGTTGACATATTGGGTATCTTGTGTCATGGTATTCAACACTAAAATAGAGTTTGCTTATATTAGGATTATAGAGTATATATTATACACCTCTACATGGTTACTTGTTCCTATAGGACTTGGATTTATATGCAATAATAAATGATAAAAATGCAAAAACAAGTTTTTAGATTATATCAAACTTACTAATTTGTACATAAATTGCTTACAATTATATAGATATTGATCAAAATATACAAAAAACTTGAATTTTTTTAAATTGAGAATGAATTATCCGTGTACATAATATATAGTTGATAACCATTCAATTTGGATTCAAAGAAAAACTCATGCGAATATATAGATTATAGAACATACATATATGTATAATAATATATGCAATAATACAATACCGTATATTCAAAAACAGAATATTTTTCTGATTATTTTAATACATAACAATTGAATTTAGGGCAAGTAGTTTATGAGTTATAAGTATTTAAAGTTTAGATGAGCGGAGTAGAGGACAAACATTTCGCGGGGTAACCCCGTACCACTCTACTCCGCTCATCTAAACTTTAAATACTTATAACTCATAAACTAATTGCCCTAAATTCAATTTTTATGTATCGAAATACTCAGAAAAATATTCTGTTTTTGAATATCAAATTAAAATTAGATGTTGTCATTCAAAAAAGTAAAAAACTTAAAAAATTAAAAGGATAAAAAATATTTAAAAATATAATTTTTTAATAAAAATATTGTTTTTTAACAACTTGAAACTATGTAAAAAATATTTTCTTAAACATTAATACTTTTTGAAATAATGAGTGTTCTTCGATAAAAAAATCACCCTGTATATATATCTTCGCACTCCTTGTATAAAATAAATTAAGCATGAAGTTTTAATGGCGTGTGATAAATTAAAATAGGTATATTTTATATTGTGTCTTGAGTCAATACGCTGTATTTTATATTTATATATAATATTAGCTATTAAGTACCTACCAACCAATGTCCTATATATATTATAAGTAATACTTCGAAACTCACACAAAAAAATTAGATAAGACGCTAAGGTTATTTTTTAATTCCATCTGGACATCTATAGGACCTGATATAGTTTCACTTTCTCAATTCACGAAAACGGCAAGATCTTCGATATTAGTATTAAGGCGACAGTCATCTAAACTTAAAATGTTTACTTATTATTTTTAAAAGATACTTGTAATTTTTAGTCCTGTTCGGAGTAGAATCTTTTATAAAAAGTTATTGCTTCTTCATGTGAGCCATTGGTGATTTTCAAAGAATTATATTTCGGAAAGTTTGAATTTCTGTTCACTGTAGAGGGTTATGACTTATAGGGTTATGTAAGTTTGCAAGTTTATATAAAATACAGTACCTAAATGATCAAATCGTGCTCTTCTATTACATTTATATCAAAAATCAAAATCATCGCGGAGGAAAGATTGTAAGAACAATACTGTGATTAGAAATAAAGAATTATTCTAAATGTTAACACGTTATACCAGTTGTCTCTAAAATGTTAAGCCGGTGGTGGTGGTGGTCTCTTTTGGACCAAATTCTGCTGCGGTGCCCTGTTGTAAATATACTATACGAGGAACACGAATACAAAATTACCACTAGTTCTCATTGATAACCTGCAATTTAAGCTCGTTCTAAACCAGTGTCGGTAAATGATAAAAAGCAGTTACACAAAAAGTCCGGACACAATTTTTATTTTTTAATTGTTAAATATTTGTCCATAGTATACAATTAGTATTAAAGGTCGCCAAACACTGCAGCGGTGGCGGTAAAATTGTGTCCGGCTTAATTTTGCCGTAACCGCTACCGCTGCACCTAACCTTTACTCTTTTTTTTTATTAATAAAAAATTCCCTCGGTGACAGGCCATTGGGATACAAGTATCTATTATTTACATCGAGAACTTATTTCCGATGGTATTAAGACAATTAGTATACATATTTATAGAAGTTATAGTTTGTTTTGAATGTTTGCTTTTATGATGAATTTGAAGGTGGCTGCGAGTGAGGATCTGTGCTGTGATCGAGTGATTCTGAAAGGTGTTTGCGAACAATTTTGGTTCGGAGTATGAACCGCATTCCGTCATTAAGTGTTTAATTGTAGTATTACTCTTATATTAATACCTAAATGGACAAAAATTAATTTTGTAAAATTCAGATTGAAATTATAATACATTTTTATCTTTGTATGGGTCATAGTGCTCTTGGAATGAGCTCACGACGCACAGTTTAGAAACTGCTGTGTTATACCATTGCACCAATAAACCCAATTAACAATGGATGTTTTTATGTCTTAATTAAAATATTATCTACAAATTAATTAATTGTGTACATTTAAATTAGTTATAAAATGTTTTAGATCCATAGATCGTGTATAATTAAATGTCTTGTTTTTGTCGTTTTCTAATACATTGAGGAGATAATATTATACATGAAAAACTGCTATAACCAATGACCAATGGAAAAATTTTATTAAACTCTTATTTTATTTCCTTTTAATTGTATATTATGTCTGGTGAATTTTCATAATTATTTTCAGCCACTAGTGACTAGGTATACATAATTAAAAATGCTCGTTAAGACGTTTTGTGTGATAGTACTTATATGTCGCTGCCATAAAACAATCTTCTTTTATTTTGTATTTAATGATATAATATTATAATATAAATTCATAATAAAAGCAAAACTTCAAAACCAACTGTAAAGCCTATATAAATTGTCCACAATCTTAATCTGTACATCATTATCGAAATAAGCTTCATTAAATAATATAACTGTATCCCAATGGCCTATGTCGCCGTGGGTAATTTTTTATTAATAAAAAAAATATAATATAATAGCAATTTATTATTTTGTCCAATACTTATAAGTTATAAATTATAATAGTCAACGGCCATTGTTATTATCATAATATTATAATATATTACTATTATTAAACTAGAATGGGATTACATTTATAATATACACGTCACTGTAGTAAACATCATGGGCCCCCACACGAACATGTTCAGTGGGGCCCATTGTCTTCTTGAAGAATAAATAAAAAATAAAAACACTGATAAGTATAATGATTGATATGACACTAGACATAATATAAATTACGGTATAATAATGTAATCGTTTCTAAAAACTAAATTATATAAAACGTGGAGCTTACTAAAATATATACGCTGCAGCGGTTGCGGTCTCGTAAGTTATAACAATTATGTATGCATATAAAATATCATGCATTATGCACTTTGTACATACTGATGAATTATAATATTAATTAAATTTGTTTAGTACTCTCGTAATACTCATACACGCCGAATCAGTGTTGTATTAGAGTAGCTACCGGTATTAAAAAGGGTTATTCACTAGACTATTTTTATTCTGGTCGTCAATGATTTAGATACCTCTAAATTTATCCTCATAAGGGCGTCGGTGCGTTTTTTAGTACCAAAATCATGTATAACAGGAAAAAATCTCACGCCCTGTAGAACAGTCGGATTTCGTTAATATTTTTTTACTTAAAAGGAGAACATTTTGCATGTCAAATTAAAGGCCGATTTTCAAAATTATAACTATAGAATCTAAAATATGCATTTGAATAGTACACAATATTTGTTCTTTTCCAAACGTATTTTTCTACCACTATTTAAAATAAAATGAAAATTCGGCCTTGAAACCCACCTGAGGAACAACTCTTCTTTTAAATAAAAAAAAAATTAACGAAATCTGACTATTCTACAGGGTGTGAGAGTTTTTCCTGTGAAGTAATTTTCGTTGAGATAATACACAGTAACAAGCCTCCCCCCCCTAAATAGGTATCGAGCTGTAGTTTAGTGGAAAATTATTATAATTATTAATTAGGGTAGTAACTAAAATATTAAATATAATTTTCAATTTTTATAGAATTTCCGAAAATTGAAAAACCCCGGCACCGACACATTTAAAAAAAATAGATTTATTCCGCTATAAATTTCGGTTATATATTAAAAAGCAATGATAATGGTAATTTTTTATTTTTAGCAATTTTTGAAAGTATACAAAAAACCAGTGTTTTTACAACATTGGTTCCCGAGTGGGATATCGAACGTCGAATTATTGTTATGTCTATCACGATCACAGTGTACCGCCAACTATACCAGCATAATGTTCGGTGTCGGGTGATCGAAGAGCAATTTTTTATTTCAATATTCGTATAGACTATAGATTATATTATTTAAAAATTTTTTTACTCATTGCTTTCACCGGTTTTGCGGGTTGCTCTGGGACAGTCTCGTTGGCGGCGGCAGGTAATCATAACAACTATCGCGTTATCTTTAAATCATCCTGATTAATCTAGCCTTCGCGCGTCGGTCATTAAAGCTGCAGCGGAGCATCTAATAAAATTATATATATTATGGAGTTTTTATTGACCGTCAAACCGCAGCAGCAGTCGCGACGCTGATATCGTATTAAGTGGACGTTACAATGACGTCGTCTGAAATATTAATACCTTTATAACCTTTATTGAGTATTTCATCATGGAAAAATATATGATTAACAATATGACGTGTAATTCGATCGTCTACCGAGTGATATAATATTCTAACTGTGTCGTCGTTTTAGTTTGTCATTGTTTATGTGTTTGTGGTTATTTTTTTTTGTAACGATGTCATAATTCCCGAAGAAGGACGCGAATAATCTGTTTTTTTTTTTGTTATTTTTATGAGGTAACGAATGGGTACTAGTGTACTAAGTTTTGTTGATTTTTCTCATATGTACCTCTATTATTATGCTATTTACGCATGGTTGGTAATAGTACGAATTTTAAAACTTAAAGTTTTACCTTCGATTATAGTCCTCGTGCATTCTGAAAGTCAAGTAAAATGTAAATAAAGTCCCTTGAATATAATCGCTTATTTGAAAAAAGAAAAAATATATTATAAATGTTTTTGTGTTACTTTTTGTATTGTTTTAATTATACTCGTTAATTTCATATTATACAGTATGTCTTCAGTATAATATCCAGAAGAAAATATAATAATATTGAAGAATCATTTTAATTACTGATGACCATTTATATAGTAAGTGTGTATATTATATGAATACACCGTAGACATAATATGTATAGACACTAACTGTTATATTTTATCTAGCTTCATAATTTTTAACATAAACATTTAACGTTATCACTAGGTATTACGACGACGTTTAAATCGAAACTTGTTTATTTAATATTAATATAGTAACCATAAAAAAAGTATTTATTTCAGGGTTCAAAATCAAAAGACTTGTTTCAATAAAGAAAATGATCCCCCAACCGGGCATGGCAGAAACTTACTGGTGCCTAAATAGAAATTCTGATTAATAGGCGTCCGAACTAGGCCTCCGGGCCTACTCCCAGGCATAGTGCCATACGAAAAAAAAATCATATATTATAATATAGGTGTTAAGTATATATTATGTAGACCAGATATCTCCAGATCTACGTCAATTATTTATTTATTTATTTAATTTTAATACGGGCCGCAGCCCAAAGTACAGAATATAAATTTCACATATTATAATTTAATACAGAAATGTGTAGTAGACATAAAAATTAAAGTAGATAAGGAAATAAGACAAAAGAAAAGAATTTCAAAACTTAACTTAAAAACTAAAAGACGGATCCTCATTAACATCATCCTATTTATTTTAGTGGTTTGTTTCGTGAATAATTTGTCGTACACAGTGGAATACTGAAAGGATAGGAAGAACGGACCTGGACCATAATTATCGGTGTGTTTCGTGATAAATCCAAATAATTTGTGTAATAATCACGTTTACTCGTCAGCCTGTACGTACCTAAATACTAATATCTTCTACTCGTATGTAGTAGATACAACCATTAATGAATTTGGGAGTGTTGATTTTTTGTCTTATTGTCTGGCACGCGCAACAAGTAAATATTATACACGTCCAACAATAAATTGATTCGCAGTTAAGCGACGAGAATTGGGAAAAAAAGTTTCATAAATTGGTCGTCGAGTCTACGCGTGAGATCAACCATTCGCGCGCCATTTAAAATGTTCATAATCCCTCTGAAACGCTAAAAAAATGTTTTTTGAAAAGAGTAGAAATTGTCGTATTTTGATTTTTCAAAAGACGTCGAAATCAAAAACTCGCGGGAAAGTCGATCTTGCAGAGCAGACTAGCCAACGGGCAACGACATAATATTATGCCTGTAATTCAAATCTGTTTCAGAATTATTATTGTCGTTTCACTATATAGGTTAAACTACGTTCAGCCGTTACGTTGGAACGAAAACGTGTCGGTAGTGATTTCCCGTTGTCGCCGCGCGGACGTGTGACATATCATAATATTATCATATTACAAACAAAGACGGAAAATCGCCGTTTCCTGCAATTCCCCTCCCCCCTCTCCACGGCCTCAACAATTTGCGTAATTTATTACAGAGCTACAAATATAGAATGATTCCGATATAATATGTACCTCATACTATACCCGCAGTGGTGTCGAATTGCACCTAAAAGGAAACTGTGTATAATTTCGATACCGTAAAACGAAAAAATTAGTCGCCGTTCGCTCGCGTGCCTGCAGCATAGTTCATTGAACCATAATAATAATGTACCTGCTGTAACAACACTATCGTAACGTACTCGTCGTAACGTATACGCGCACAACGTGCACACCGCCACCACGAAGTAGCGCGGTGGCAATATTTTCAAACACTACTTTTAGATTTTCATTACCCATCGACGGCGGCGGCGGCGGCGGCGGCGGTCGCGCATTCGTGACGGCGTGTCGTCGTCGTGTACATCGCCGCCGCCGCCGCCGAGCCGCTCTGGAAAAGGTCCAACTACGATTGTTTTTCGCGGTGTTCCACCTACCTACCTACTTACTACTTGGGCTTATCGCTGCCGATTATCGTATTGTTTACATAATATTGCGTTTTCTGTTTTCACTCCACAAGATCCGACGAGATGGTGGAAGCGCTGGCGACCGGTTTTCAAAATCTCTACAACAAGTACACCCGATCGGAAAACGGGCCGCAGGACGGCGGCGGCAGGCGCGACGTGTACATCGTGCCGGTCAACAACAACACGGCCGTCGCCGCCGCCGCCGACGACGCTCAGAGTCAGTTCCTGTTGCAGCAGCGGTACCGCCCGAAAGCTCGCAAGACGTTCGTGTTCGACGCCAGACACCTGTGTCAGGTCAAGACTGTGAAATGGCACATGATGAGACAGAGCAGATTGCGGGCGTCCACGGGACAGTGTTGTCCGGTCTGCATACCCGTGAGTATAAAATATCCTGCGGCACTCTTTGACTTTTTATTTGAAGGGTACAGGGAAAAAATCAGAAAAGTCACTTTTTTTTTATTTCGAGAAAAACGTGTTTTTAATTTTAAAACTTAATAATTTTTTATTCAAAATAAAAAGTTCGGGTTAAATGACATAATGAACATTGAAAATATGTAGTAAACAGAACAAATTTTGTTTCACACCACACCTCGACAAACGTCGAGCAAAATATATCTACGAAAGGCTTCCTTCATTATATTTTTGCATTTAATACCTAAAAAAAAAATAAACAAATTATTCAAATTATTGGTTACTTTATAAAGACATGCTGGCATATCTCGTCTACAACAGTGGTACTTATATATCACAGTCGTCTATGGCGTAGGCGCAGACTCTGGCTTCAGACCCTTTATGCTGAATGAGATCAATTCAGGCACTTTCCAATAGTATGGCTATAAGTCTATTTTACCGGACATCCTTTTTTTTTTTCAATTTTTCTCCACCAAAATACGTGTATTATACTAGGTATAGGTACACTGAATTAAAGTGTTAGAAAAAATTTGGGGAAAATTATAGTTCGGTAGATACTGTTTAAAAGTTACAGAAAATCAAAGTTGTCCATATGTTACAGAGCTTACCGGTCAAATAAGGTTGACTATTTCTGCACCCGGCCCCCGGGAGGTCGAGTAAAGTCACAGAATAGATAAAGATAGAAAGTAGACTTGTTCTGAAGTTTGTCCTTACTTATAGAGATCTACCCAATGTTGGTTTACCTAACAAATCCAGGGATGTTTTAGATTTTAATTGTTGAGTGACCACGCTGGGTCTATGTATACATTCGCTGTTATGCCTTTTCGCAATATATACTATTTTAAAAGAATCTTTAAAAGCAACAAGTTAATTATTTAGACAAAAAAATAATATGTTCTCGGAAAAAATTTATATTTCATTATAATTTATTTTTTATCATATTTTGTTCATATTCCCGATGGCCCAATCCGCCCTTGATAAAAGTATTCATTATTGTATATATTTTTTATATTCAAGTAAATGAAAGTTGTACTGAATATAATAAATATTATTTTTTACATATTTTAAGTAGGTTCATATATAAATTACCCAACGGCTATTATTTAGTGCAATTTATTGGTCCATCAACCCAGAAAATGACCGAGCGCAACTGGTCCATCGACCTTAAATGTTTTAAGCGCAATTGGTATATCAAAAGGTAATTTTAAGCGCAGTTGATAAGCTCCCATTTATAGCTATTAAATAAATTATCAAAACATAAAAAAGGCTCCGGGGGGGGGGGGGGTTCAGGGTATCTAAAATTCCTATTATTAAATATAAACTTTTTTTTTTGCCACCATTTACGTAGGTATAATTTATATTATATTTGCATAGCAATAAATTGATGCAGTTTGTATTATAATATTATTTTATTTTATTTTCTAGAACACGTCGTGGGGTAATCCAAAAGTTAAGTCAAATTTAAAGAACTTATTGGACATATACAACATTGGTAACATTCAAAAGTCGATGTTTGGTTGTTTCGTCGACGATTTAAAGTTTTTCTACCAGCTCAAAAGCCAAGAGTACAAATATATATACGACGAAGTAGGTACACATGACATAGCGTACTTATGTTGTACATATGTATTGTGTGTGATAATTAATTTATTGAGTTACAACTCCTTAAGGTTCTGGAAGACGAAGTTGTGGAGAAAGCAATTGCTGCAGCCGCACGTAATGCGTGTGCTGAAGATGCGGTGGTTGGGGATAGCCGTCTTGACGAGGAGATGAAAACACAGCAAGCAAACACGAGGCGCATACTAACGGTCATAAGTGCAAATGTTAAAAACTGGGTCTACAAGTAAATTTGTTTGTTTTCCATTTTACTCTGCAATGCATGTGCTTTATGATTGACTGTTTTTTGTAGGGTAATCGGTTGGTTCACATACCGTATGATCTCGTTGTTGGCCACCAGCCTCGTGGTCCAGCCCATGCAAATCGACAGGGTCAGGGAAGCCGAACAGAGTGGCCTACCTGTTATTTATTTACCGTTGCATAAAAGTCACATGGATTATATACTTTTGGGATTGGTGTTGACAGTAAATAACATCAAACCGCCACTGGTAGCAGCAGGAGAGAACCTCAGAGTTTTCTTCATTAGGTACATGGTTCTTCTCTAACAATTATTTTATTCTTATAACAAATAATGTAATTATGAAATGCTAATTGATTTAATTTTTATTTCAGTAAACTGTTGAGTTTCTTGGGAGCATTTTACATCAAGAGACACATAGACACAAAAAGAGATCAACTCTACTGGTCAGTTTTGAGCAGTTATATTAAAAACAGTATGAAAAATGGACACCATATAGAATTCTTTTTAGAAGGTGCCAGAACTCGAAGTGGAAAGTGTTGCGTTCCTAAAGGTATGTTAATCAAATATAAAAATATGTAGGCATTGCATAAGTCATATGTATAATTATTTGATTTCTACAAATAGCTGGATTATTGAGTATCATAGTGGATGCTTACCGTGAAAAAGTTATTGAAGATGCGTGGATTATACCCGTGTCTATGAATTACGACCGAATATTGGAAGGGAATTTTGTCAGAGAACAGCTTGGCCAACCAAAAAAGAAGGAGACTTTCTTCGCCGCAATTTCGACATTCATTAAAGCTATTTGTTCACATTATGGAATAATGAGGGTGGATTTTAATAAGCCATATAGATTACGAGTATGTTTAATAATATAATATAATAACTATCAAAATTATTATTTGATTCAAATATATGATAGAGTCAATTATAATCTAAATAGTTATAACAGAATAAATTATCTCGTTTATGCAAAAAGTGATCAAGTGAAAACTATGATGATTTTAGTTTGAAATTTGAAATTTTTAGTACCTATTTCATAATTATTTTATTATTCCACTTAATCAATTTTTGTATTATGTATTCAATTTTTTTGAATTTGAGGTCAGCTATTAAAAATAACAACATTTTGGTTTAATTA
This sequence comes from Macrosiphum euphorbiae, assembly GCA_949089665.1. NCBI lineage: Eukaryota > Metazoa > Arthropoda > Insecta > Hemiptera > Aphididae > Macrosiphum > Macrosiphum euphorbiae. The sequence goes on from CARXXK010000005.1 coordinate 34,033,049, forward strand.
CATTTATTGTATTGTTGTGTACTATAGTTTTATAATATAAACTTATTCAAGAACATTTATATCTTACAAAAATTAATTTTAAAAAAAATCATGCTGTAGCCTTGATTTATTTTACTTGATTTTTAAATAATTATTAACAGTACATCAGCAGGTATATTTAATATTTTTCTCAAACATCAGATAATTAGATTTCACCAAATATTTTTTGAAACAAATTTAAGCCCTTGAATTTCATTAAAGTGTTTTTGATATAAGTACATTATATTTAAACCTATATTTGTATATTATTGATTTAACTTAGTAACATGTTGTTTTTAAATCATATTTTAGGATTTGTATGAATCGATTGATAAATTGACAAAATTAGAAAACGAATCATTAAATAAGAATGGTATGGAAATTATGTCTACAACTATTTGCTATAAAACTACAGTTGACAGAATGGCGAAACACATAGTTTATGGTAATATTAATTTTTTTGAATTGAAAACTATTGATGATACACGTTACATAAGCTACATTTAAAAATCTAATGTATGTTGTATTATATTTTTGGTTCTTGTTCCAATATTTTGTTATATTATGTACGTTTGAGTTTACCTTACCAATTCTCAATTTAATTTTTTTGACAAGACCTTTCTTTGAGTTGCGCTTCTGGTATTTCTTTAACTAAATTCAGTTAGATTAAATTATGTATCATTTTGACATTTTCGAGCACAAAAAATACATCAATCGAACATTTTTATGGTTTATAAGTTTCAGAACTAATTAAAAATACATAATATATTTAACCAATGATAATATGTATATACTTTTATAGTTTTTTATATAATTGAAGCCATGATGAAAATAATTTAAAAGATATCCTTCTTTCATATTAAAGACATGTAGTATTTTATAGATTGCTGGAAATCAACTCCTATAATGTCAACGCATGCAGTGTGCTTTTTACTTTTGAATAAGCATAGAAATGGTACTACTTTAGAACAGTTGGCCAAGGATTTAACAATGATGCGTGATAAACTTTCTCAAGCTGATAGGGATATCGGTTTCAGTGGAATGTCCATAGAAGTTATCAAACACGCAGTAAGTGTTAAATGAAAACTATAAAATTAAATATTTTACAAATTTTTTATTGTTTCAGCTTGATCTCTTGGGGCCAAAATTAGTTGTATATGAAAATACTGATTCTGGCTGTATTGTTAAACCGATTCTTGATGTACCAGTCTTAATAGAACTCTCATATTACGGAAATAATCTTATTTCCCATTATATGCATCAATCATTAGTGGGTCAGTATTAAATATAATAAAATATTTTAAGATTTTTTTTTAAATATTTCTTTATGATTTTATTGTGGATTAATCATAATATTGATTTTTACAGCTCTAACAATATGTAAACTAGTCAGTCAGGACTTCTTGAACAATGCCATAACAGAAACGAAAATCTCAAGAAAGGACTTGATTGGAGATGTAACATTTCTCACCAATTTATTGCAATTTGATTTTGTTTTTATTAAACCTTGTGATACTCTGGATAATATTGTGGATTCAGTGATTAGACATTTTGAGGAAGAAGAAATTATTTTGATGGATTTGGTATTTTAAAAAACAATTATTATTTCTATTTAGTTAATCATAGTATAATTTATGTATTATATATAAGCATTTATTTTATTTTATAGATGCTCGAGGAAGAGAGGCGTAGCCAATATATGGCGAAAATGTTAGATAGTGATTCTGATGATGATTATCAACGTCCATACGTCGAAATTGATGTTAAATACCGTGTATGTATTTTTTATTGACTATTTTGTATAAGTTATAACAGTTTTTCTATTTTAACTGCTATATTAATTGTGTGTTTTTAGTGTGTATAATAATTGTTTTAATGTATAGGTTAGCACAAATGAAAAAAGTTTAAATCAATTAAAGTTTTATCGCTCAGTTATGATGCCATACTTAGAATGCATGGCTGAAAGTGCTGGAAGTTTTCTTGCTTTGTCAGAAAATTCAGTGACAGAACGTGAACACGTACAAACAATTTTAAACCAAATGCACGAAAATTTGGAAGAGGGAATCCTGTCTTATGGTAAATTTTGTTTGTCAAATTTAGATAAACTCTTTGTATTACAAATATAATCATACCCATTTGTTTCCTATAAATAATTCATGTGTATGTAAAAAATGTTTATAGGTGAAAGTATATCTCTGGATACCATCAAACATTCATTTTTGGCGTTTGAAAAGTTTGACTGTCTACAAATCACAACAAAAGACAATATCAAGACATTGCAGATTATTAATAATCAACCCAGTGAGTTAAATCCAAGTATGCAGGCCATGTCAGATTATATTGAGGAATTTGTTAAACAAATAAATTAAAACTGTAAAGTATTTTGTGCTTAATAATGTTAACACAATCTAAAACTAAATTGTACAGTAGTTCAATTACAATAAATTGGATTAACTGGTTAGTGGATTTATCTTAAAAGTTATGTAGGTAATATGTACATTTTTAAGTATTTATTAAAAGACATTAAAAGCCTCAAAATATTTATGAATTGAATCACATTGTTGTTTTAATTTTAAAAAAGGCATTCAATTATAAATAGTTTTCAAAAACATGCTCAAACTATGATATTCAAAATAATTTTTGATAAACATTTTTTTTTGTTTATCTTTAAATATTAAATTTAAGATAATATATGTGTAAATATTTGTTATTTTTAATGTTATACAGCTGGGATATTATATTTTTAAAGTACTGTGATTGTATTTAAAATTGTATAAGTAGCTAAACCTTCAAAATAAACTATTGTACTCAAAATCTTTATTACTTTGTACATTCATGATCAATTTTTTTCTCAAAATTATTTTTTTAAAGTTGTATGACTATTTTAAAATTAATTACTTATTTTCAATGGAAATATACCTAGTATACTTAATATTATGAGCAATTTAAAATATTTTCTTTTTGCTTAAACACGACATTTTTGTTTATATGTTTTTATGTTGTGATATAAAGTTGTATTCATACACTTTAAACCAGAATAAAATATGAAACTACAATAAGTTGTGTCTGTGTATACATTTTTTTATTCAGATGGGTTTAATAATACTCGATTTGTGAGATAAATATTGATTGTTGTTTTTTTGGAAAATAAGGTATAAAGTTAGTTAATTTAGTACAAATATTAATGGTTCTTATGCCAATTGTACCATATATTTTAGATATAATTTCTTAACACACATTTGAATTTTTCAGGAAGATAACTTGAGAACGACTAACTTTTTTGAAATTAAACTCTTCTACCCTGCGACATTTTGAATATTAAGAATTTTAATTATTATTAACATAATATAAAAATAATCAAAAACCCATGAAAGTTGATTAATTCTTGAAAACTTTAAATCGAATGCAGCTTCAAAGCTATTTTACCCTACGGCCATGACTCCATTTATAATAATATTATTTTATTTTTTAATTTATTATTAATGTCGTCTTTAGGGTCAGATGATAATGGTAGTGCTCTCTGTCGACGTGTTTTTAAAGTAGGTATGAATGATGAGTGAGATGAACCGCAAGCGACCACTACCAGCGATGTAGTCGTAATTTTTTTACCGAATATACGCTTTAATGTGAAACGTATGTAAACATGGGGGGTTTCGCCCATCCACCCCCCCCCCATATATACTACGTTATTATTAATTTTATATTTAGAATTACATACACTTTATTACTACCAGTGCCGGCGCTAGGGGAGGACAAATGGGACATTTGTCCAGGGCCCCGCGCTTGTTAAAGGACCCCGTGATTTTTAATTATCATCTTGATACGAATACTGTGGTCTACCGTCGTATATTGCATTAAACATTTTGATGAATTAATTTATTTTTAATTGATGATTTTATGTAGTTGTTAAAATATATGTAAATTAATAAAATAACCAGCCCTTATGAATTTATTAGCCTACGATTTTCCACTCAAAGGTTTAACTGAAACTCACGCTACGCCAATAATTCTGTGCTGAGCGAGGTTTCATCAGGAGGAATCGCACTCGAATGTGTTGTCTCCGTTTACTCAAGTAGGTAAGGTAAAGTGGGGTAAGTGTGACGCAAAAATTAAAAGTTAATTTTGAATTTGACAATACTTTTTTTGTTTTTAACTTAAAGTTGTTATTGTTCCATAATGTAACACCTCTAGATATACATAATTGGAATTTATAGTCAACAAAGTTATATTATCACTCACCTAAGAATAATTTTTTTTTTTTTTTTTAATTTTAAAACGTCACACTTGCCCCTTTTCATGGGGCAAGTGCAAAATCGGATTGTTTTTGCTATTAGTATTACATAAAATTATACATGGGGCAAGTAAATAACAAAGATAAAAATAAGCTTTAATTTGATTTTTGTTTCATTAAAATATCTTGATTCATTAAGAATTGACAGAGCATTATTTAAATTAAATTATTTACCTATATTATATATAAAAACAGTACTTTTTTTAAAATCCTGATTTAAAAAAAAGCTAAAATTTCACTACTCTCTGAGAACCTAAAGGCTATTACCTATGACCAGGGCCCCGCAATACCTAGCGCCGGCACTGATTACTACCTTACCACAATTGAGCCTCTATAGTTTACAATCATAGGTACTTCTAAAATATATATTATATTATACATTTAAATGTTTTATGATTGACCATGTTAATTTCTTAACCCACCTCTCCCCACTTCTTTTTAAAGTTAAAAAACCTAAATATTTATTAATATTTATAGTCTTATAAGTATACTCGATAGTATATATTAAATTTGTGTGACACAGTGTACACGAAATAATATTTATTGATAAAATTATTTTCAGTAATGCATGTGACCGTGCATGTCGGCGTCGGCAATCGTTATCGAAAAGCTTATAATTTTAGACGTATAACTATGGTGACCAGACGTACTTATTTTATAAGGACAGTACTGTTTTTTGGTAACATGTCCTACTGTCCTAAATAAATGGTCGATGTATACTTAAATGTACTTATTTTTAATAATTTAATAATTCCAAATGGAAATAAATTACCTAAATTCAAATTTAAGGGATTTAAAAAAATTCTGTTATCAAAAATCAATTATGCAGGTTTATACTAACTTTGATGAATCGTGTCATGAAATGTTTAATATGTTGAAAATGGATCAAAAAATACTAAAAGAAATTCATGGATCTCAAAAATATTTAAAATAGTGATATTTCAATATTTGTTCCTTTTTTAATTTAGTTCCTTGTAAATGTAGGTATTAAATTTTGTTTCCTATTAAGTTAAATGTTTGAGTTAAAATATGTTAAAAGTTCTAAAGTTGTTTTTTTATTAAGTATTTATTATTATAAGTTTTGTTTTTCATGAAAGTCACATGAGTTTAGTTACATAAAAACACATATTTTATTTTTCACTCTTAGTAAGATTAAAAATCTGTGATGCATATTTATGTTTAAAAATAAATAAATGAGTTTAAATTGATGTTATATTGTTAGGTATTTATATTGATATATATATATACGCATTATATTATATTAGCCTATATTATTATGTACTGTTTTTTCTTTTTTAATATCTGGTCACCATACGTATAATATAAAATATTATGTGTAATAAATATAGATCCAAACAATGAGGTTAAAAATAGATGTGTAAAATGTAAAAATAATAACAAGGAAATATGTTTGGTATTATTGGTTATTCGTTAACACTGTTTAATGTTTATATTATAGCCATATTATAGTATTATAGTATACCCTTATGGCCGTATACCTGCCTTCACAAATTATATTAAAAGTATACACATCAACCTGGAGAAGTCGTTATACGCCGTATACCCGAGTATACGCCCCACTATACCACTGACCACTACTCGCTTTCCGGGGATAGATGACGCTGCCATTTTCGTATTTTATTCGGTTTTCAAACAATTTTCAACTCTTCCGAATTCATATTTCTCGCCAACAGACCACAACACTTTTTTGGGTAGGAGGTTGATGTTCAAATCTTACGATTGAAAACTTATAAATTATAAATGTGTATATTATATAGCTATAATTAGGGCTCGGATTTAAATGCCCTAAAAATATCAAAAAAATGCATTTATGACCTAAAAACTCTAAAAAATGCCCTAAAAATATCAAAAAATGCATTATTTATTAAATAAATTCAAATTTAATTATTATTAAAAAATGAGGAACAAATAAAATTCTAATAAAAATTATAAATTATATGACAATGTACAAAAAAAAAATTAAATTAAATTTTTATTACGTAGTACTATATTACTATGTAGTACTTTTATTTCAATGAGGCCAATTTTTTTAGTCATAATACGACAAATAGGTCAAAAATGTCCTAAAAAATTAAAAAATTAAAACCGTCAAAAAATGCCCTAAAAATTATGAATTCCGCTAAAAATGCAAAAAAAGCAAAAAAATGTCCCAAAAATTATTATATGGTTAGATTGCGAAGTACTTGAAACATATTTGTAGCTTGAAAAGCATCGCGTAAGATATCCCAAAAAAAAGATGCAAATGCATTGAAATCCGAGCCCTAGTTATAATATATCGATTGACCATTCAAATCTGATGCGTCGAATCTTGTTTTGAAAGATGAGTGTTCGCTGCTCGGACGAATGTACGGACCAATCCTAGAAGATGTGTGCTGAATGATGAAAAATAGAGAAGTCCAGCAAGACTACCCAAAACCCGGTGTAATAACCCAGGTACCAGCTGTTGCTTACCATTTCCATGTACAATTTCGTGGTTTTTAAATTTGGCGGTGGAAGGATTGCTGAGCGAATTCCAAAACTAAACTATGAAGTCTACGGGACTGGTGAGTTATATTTTTGCAAAAAAAAAAATTCAAAAATGTTAGTATTTACTAAGAAAGGGATGGGAAATTTTTGCATTTTTTGCAAGTTGGATTTTAAAGCAGAAGGAGCGTTTTGCGATCATCCAAATTGGGTTTGACTTTTCAGGTTTGATAATACCCATTGTAAAATGTGAATTTTCCACAATAATTCACTCTGAGTTACGGTAATGACTATTGTCTATTGTATATATTCGAAAATAAAAACCACAATATCGACTGTTGTAACTTGTAGAACCAATATTTTGTATTTTCATACTTCGTTCAGAATCTTGTATTTGTATACCATGTTTTAAGTTTAAACGATTACGAACATGACTCGGCCACTCGCAGTGCCGCAACTTAGTTATTTAGGGCCCCAGGGCAAATTTAATTTCGGGCCCTATAACTATAGGGGGTACATAATATTATAAAATGCTGCTATATATTTTTTTTTTTGGATAAAATTAAAAGGCATGATAAATGATAATTATTTTGTATATCTATTTTATTTTATGTTTCTGTGGAAATATTATCTGTATTAATATAATTTATTTTATATATTTAAATAATTTTAATAAACTTAACAATACATTAATTCATACTTAATCAAATTTCATTTTTCTTGCTTTCATATTTGAAAAATTTGTTAATATTTTGTCCATATCAATTTCTTTTGTACGAAGCTGTTCAATATTTAAAATTGAAATATTGGACAGTCGTTCTTGTCCAATTGAATTTCTTAAATAGCTTTTTATTATCTTAAGTTTTGAAAAAGACCTTTCTGCTGTTGCGACCGTTACTGGCAATGTCAAATAAATTATACATGCTCCTAATATATCAGAGTAACTCGTGGCAAAATCGTTTTCGAGAATAAATGAAGCCAGTGCTTGGAAACTATTCAAATTTTTATTATTTATAATTTCTTTGATTGATAGCAGTTGACTCGTTAAATCAGAACTTATATCTGTTTGATACATTTGTATAAAATCATATGATCCTTTATTAGTAATTTCATCTGGTCCTAATAGTGTTTGAGGTTTCAAAAAATTGAAAATGGTACAAACGTTATGTAAACCTTTAAAGCGATCTTTATGTTGACATATTATTGTGTCAACAATTGGTAAAAATACTTTTATTTTAAAATTATCTTGTGTGATATTCAACCGTCTGTCGCCATCTATTTCATCAAAAAACAATCTTGCTTTTTTTTGGCGAGCCACTTTGTCATCAGTTGGAATACCCCATTTAATTGCCAGGTTGCTTGCATTTTCAACTACACTACAATGGTCATTCCTTAGTTGCTGCATACATGTATAGGCATCAGTCAATCTATCAAATGCTTTCTGGAGGTCAATGTCTTGCTTCTGCAAAAGTTTAGAGATACCATGTAAAGGGCGCAATACTCGTGCCCACAAACATAACATAAGTAAAAATACAAAAGATTCTATTTTTTTTTTAATTGAAATTGCCATATGTTTTTCATCTACTTTATTACTTGATAAACTCATGTATGTTAATGATTTTATAACTCCTATATACCTTTGTTTTAATGCAGATACTGATGAATGCCTCCCAGTGAGTAGGACAAACTTTTTTTAATACTTTAAGTCTAATTGTTTTGGAAGTGTCATCACCAAATGCAAATTATGCCCATCTAGGGCAACTAGAACTATAAAAATTGAATATAGTTTGTAATATTGTAAAAAAGTTAGTTCAACTTTCGTCAATTTTGCTGCATCACAAATCATCAAGTTAAGGTTATGTGCGCAGCAGTGTACATAATGTGAATTCGACACAGTAGTCAGTAGAAGATATTCTCTGTTGCACTCCTGAATAAGCTCCACTCATTACTGCTGCACCATCATAACCCTGCAGGCCTCGACAATTTTGGATGCCTAAATTGTATTTTTTCAACACGTCATAAATAAGATTTTCATACCTAGTCCTTTGAGCCATGGTTCTCTAATTCAAAAAACCCAAAAAAAGATTCTTTTACTTCAAATGATTTTGTTTCGTAGTTTAAAATAACATAACGCAGTATACCTAACACTCAATTGATCAATTTTTGTTATATCTTGTGTCGAATCTACTATTATTGAATAATATTTAGATCTTTTTACTTCGTTTGCTAATATATTTAATACTTCTGAGGATAATAAATGAATGAATGAATTATTTTATATTTATAAAATTTATATTATAAACAGGGGCGATCCTAGAGTTTATTTTTAGGGGGGTTTGGAGTGAATATTGCCGACTTTCAATGATAAATCTGCCGACTGTATACTTAATGTTATAATAATTACTTTTTCCTATTGTAATAAATTATAGGGATCAAATAGTTATGAAATTGCATATTTTTAGGGTTCCGTATTCGGTATTTCAAAAGAAAAAAACGGAACCCTTATAGGATCACTTTGTTGTCCGTCCGTCCGTCCGTCTGTCAAGACCGTTTTTCTCAGGAACGCGTGGAGGTATCAAACTGAAATTTCTATATGATACTCAGGTCTACTGTCCCTGGAAGCTGTAGAAAAATCAACCTTCTAAGCCAACGCAATCAAAAGATACAGCCATTTAGGCCGCAAATTTCCGCAAATTTTCGAAACTTCCACGGGAATCAAAACCTACAGGGTACTTCCCGTGAACTTAGAATCTTGAAATTTCGTACGAAGTCACGTCTTATAGTACAGAAATAGGAAAAATTACGAAAACCATAAATTTTTAGTTTCATCATATAAAAATAAAATATTTTTGAAAAATATTTTTGACAATTTTGAAAATTTCAAAGTTACTACTTCTTATCTCATAAACGCGTTGAGGTATTAAATTAAAATTCATATTAAATACTTAAGTCTATAATACCTTTAAACTGTAACAAAATCAAACTTTTTATGTCAACGCAATCGAAAGAAATAATAACAATTTAAGCCGCATATTTTCAAACTCGCGACTACTTGCGAGGGAATCAAAACCTAAAGGGTACTTCAAGTCGATTTAGAATCTCGAAATTCGGCATGAAGCAATGTTTTATCGCACATATAACAGAAAAATTCTGAAAACCTTAAATTTTTAGTTAGATCACATATTTTTTTTTTTCAAATAATTTTAAACTTATTATCCTTTTCCTCATGAACGCGTAGACATATCAAGTTGAAACTTATATTAAATACTTAAGTCTAATTGCCATTAAGCTGTGAAAATAAAACAAATTTCTAAGTTAACGCAAATGTACAACAATTTATACCTTATACTTTGAAACTCGCAACTACTCGCAAGTGAATCAAAACCAACATTTAGATTGAGATTATAAATATAATTGTAGTTACCGCAACTTACCTCTATGTATTGAGAGGAGACAAAAGTTTTCAATCAGCTTGTTACAATAAAATATAACACGCTGAATTACCCGTCGTTGCCGGGTTAAAGTATAAAAACATTAATAATAATTCAGTAAATTTGATAATATTTTCAAATTCTTATTCATCTGTTAAAACATTTTATAATTCGCCCGTATGTAAAAAAATTACCTCCCCGTCACTAGACTTGATCACGTCCCATGGGAATGCATTCCCGTTCCCGTCCCCATCTCAATCCCGTATATATTATATTAAATCTCGGGTATCACGACTACGCAGATTGAGGCGACAAAATAAGTTCCTTCCTTTTAAAAATCTAAGGAACATAATTGTCATTAAAAAACTGTTTTCAATCCTTTTCCTTGTTATAACAAACATTTTTCAAATTTTTTTTTTGCAAAATTGTTACTCGACGGTGCCGTAAACTAACAAGCTCAGTTTTGAAGTTCGCTCGGAAATCCTTCCACTACAAAATTCAAAAAAAGTAAAATTTGTATTAAAAATCCATCAACAGGTCTGACGGCAATACCTAAGTTCGAAAAAAAGTGATATTTTCAAATTTTTTTTTCATTTAACGTAAAGATTTCCATTTAAATAAATAGTACAACGCAGCTTACGTAGCTTCTTCCTGTTTTAAAATCGAAGTAACATAAGCGTTGTTTTAAAAACGGTTTTCAAATCTTTATAATAATTTTCTATTATTTATATTTTTTCCTTAAAAAAAATGTTGTTTCAACTAGAAATTATTATTTATTTTGTATCTAATTTATAAAAACAATGATTTATGTTTTTAAAAAATATTTTGATAACGCCCAAAAATAAACAAAAATGTGAGACCCACTGATTGAGTATTGGTAATTTGTATTTTCTAATAAATGTTTGTAGGCGAGCGGTTTCTCAGAATTATCCTCGGCAATACATATTTATTTGATGATAGCCAGGTCAGTCGTGCACATAATTTCGCACTTGGACGGTTGACGGCAACTGCCAAGAACAGGAAGTGACAGTCGACAGACATCACACACGAGCTTGGAAATTGAATTCGGACTTCGGAGGTTGCTCTACATCATTCGAAGGGACAGATTTGAATGCGTACCTAATGTGACACCTGCAGCGCCGAGTTCGTGGAAAATCATTTTTAGAAAAGTGGAAAACTCCCGAAGTTTTGACACGCACACGTTTGGTCGGACCTCTGACGCGCATTATTGTCTGCCGGTGGCCCATGGTACCTTAAGGTATTGAGTGGTTTTGTGGTCTCGCCACTATTTACACTACTGATGATAGCGGGCCCCACGATTTCGTCATGTGTACACAAGCTCTCGGTTTTGTTGTAATTTGTTTATTTCGGTTTCGTGCAATCGAATGAATAATAAAATGTTGTACAAACAGTGAACATGATCAGCACATGTTATAGCAGTGAGTGAAATCAAAAACCATATACCTATCGAGCTATGCGAGTGCGAAATTTTCAAGGACATACTTGGGATAGCTTTATATAATATTATTATTTGATATAAGTCAACATCGCGTTGTTCCAAAGAGACTTAGGGATTTCTCTAAAAATAAATCATTTTAACGTTTTATATATTATGATGATTATAAATGTAAAATGTCGAGTGCTTCATAATGTAGTATTTAATGCCACGAGTTATTTTAATTTTAGTAATTTAATGCCATTACGTTAGATAATTTTATTAGTGAGCGTGCATAGTTTTTGTGTATTAGGTATCTATATATTATATTTACAATATGTAGGTACTACATTGTACATAAATATTTATGATTTTAAATTTAACTGAAGAGCACTTAAAATTTGGAAATATGTGCACTAATCTTTATTGCGTTCTGGTACCTTATTAGCATTAAATATTTTTAGTACCTACCGTTTAGCATACGTGGAATTTTAATTCGTCAAATTCTACAGGAATTAATTTTATTATCGTTTATCATCGTAGTAAAATAATACAAATACTTAGTGTTAATTTAGTTTAACTTTTAAGACTAGGTAACTTATACACAGCACACTATTGATTTATATACTTAAGTGAACACTATACATACTTATTCATTTATCTGCATGCAATGTTGTTAAAAATACTTTTCAAAAGTATTTCAAATAGGTATTTAAATACTTCAATTAAAAAGTATTAAAATATTTTTTTAAATACCTTTGCTAATAAATATTTAAATACAAATACAAATATATTGAAAAAAGTATTTCAAATATTTTTAAATACATTTTTTTAAGCTTTATTATTTTCTGATCCTTAATTCTTAAAACTAATTATTTGTTTAATTTAATAAAGTGTATTGAATATAGAAAATAATTGTAGGCTTATACAGAATTCCTTTATTTATAAAAAATTGTGAATGTAGTTATGTTTAATTTATGTGATTTATAACATAAACACTATACAGTTATCCTAACTAAATAGTAAATATCTTGTTTGAAAATTTTGTATTTAACATTTTTAAATACAAAATATAATAATAAGTATTTAAATACTATTATTTAAATATTAATATTTAAATATTTAACAAGTATGTCTGCATGATACAATTTGCACGTACCCACAAAATATTATAGTAAAAATAATAATTTCGCAATAAGTGTTTTTAGAATTTATATTCTAAGTTAACTGTTGAAAATTCAATTTTGAATAGGAACATTAATTTATATAACTTTATCAGTAATATGTGTTTATTTTGAAGTGTCCGTCATAGATATATAGTGTACGCACTAGGTCTTCATTTATTGTTTTGGTCTATCACTCGTGCATCATATCGATATCACGCACTGTATTGAGAACAATTATTGTTGAAAATTAAATTTTTGAAGATTATTTGTACATCAATCTCTTAAGTCTAACGTCAAACAGGCTAAATTATCTATCAATATTGCTTTTAAAAATTCTGTTGAAAATGATTAATATTTTATTGAAGTTGTTTCGTCCAGCTTGAATTAGCTGTCACTATAAGTTGTTTAAAACGTGTTAAACTAAAATATTGGGTGACTAATGAGACGAGCACACCGATTATTATTATTTGAGTGCCTATCTACTATTTCAATGATTCGATAGTTATTAAAACGTCATTAATTACGTCATATTGTACTTACCACTTACCCATACTCATTATCTTACTCAAAATAGTATCCATATTGATAACAGCAAGCTACATATAAAGCAGTAAAAAAATAGCATAGCATATAGGTATTTATGTGCTTATAAAAATATTATTTTTAGAACTAATTTAATACATATAGGTAATTATGTATATATTAATTTATATAGATACATAATATGTACACATAATCTAAATAATATCGTTAAAATACTGGTAATATGGTTTCAATAGATTTTATATTAATTTAAAACATGTCATGGTCAAGTCAAAATATTGACTACATTTTCTTAGTTTTTACGATTGGGTTTTGTGTGCTACCCTGTTTTTCTTTATTTCATTAATAAATACAATTATTTTTCATCGTTAATTTTTTCCAAGGTCGATCGTTGATATTCACTGAAAGTGAAATAGTTTGCTATAGCCAAAATCAATTTTGTTATGTATTATGCATAGTAGTTTTCAAGTTATTCACACTGCGAGTATATCTATTTCTTGTAAAATATTTTACTGTCTACCAATGTGTTAATAAATTTTAATAAAAATGGACGATGCGTGAATATTGTGGTTCACTCTGTATATTGATTAGTAGGTACGACTTGAAAATCGAAATCGAAAGTGCACTTGTATATCCCAATTGACCGAAACTGTTACGAATGTCGTGAGTACTTATACCTATATAGATATCAATTACCTACATATCTATTATGCTGATTCCACTCTGGCTAGTATAGATATTAGGCAAATATTTGCCACTTGTAGCTATACTAGAGCAAATTGTAACAGTATAAGTACCTATAGACATTATTCGACAAACAATATATTATTATTTTCTAAAAGAATTTTTGTATAGTTGACTAAACATAAAATTGAAAATAGGTATTAAGCAATATTGTAGGTGATAGATACGTGTGAAAACATTGTGCATATACCTATTATACTTTCATTGACTATAAATACTTGTATATAATTTAAAGTACTTATAATCAACGATTATATTCATTCATAATACTTTTATATTAAAATATATTTGTAAATATAATTCAATAATTTCGTCAATTTCCAAAATCAGAAAAGGGCCTTTTGTGGTGTTCTTTGCTTCAGTATACTGGATAAGGCTAAATAACTAATGGTCGACTGGGAAGCTGGGGGTGGGGGGGCAGAATTTATTTGTCTATATTTACCGTAGGTATAATAATAACACACTATTATTATCGTTTTTATGATACGTTGGTACTTACATAATATAATATGCACACATGAAAACAAAATATACTGCATTGCCCCAGAAGGCCATAACTGGTACATGTACGATGTACCTACTATAGCTGGTATTTGTAATTGTAATGTATAATGAAGTAGGTATACCTATGCAAATCCAGTTAACAATTTTTTGTTCAACATAAAAAGAAACTCATTAGCCATGAGTTGATTATGCCTGCAGTCATAACACAAAATATAAGTAACGCGTTACGTACCTACATAATATGTAGCCGGATTACAATAATTTAAAGTTTTAACTTAATTTTTAATGTTTAATTCGTTTAGTTTACTCGCTCGCAGCCTTTTGCATTTGTAAAGTATACCGGCCCACTTTGTATATAGTCACTGCAGTAGATGAGGTACGTTTCGGGGGGGGGGGGGGGGAAATACAGACCGCCAGACCGGAGTAAAAATGTTTTTGTTAAAGAATAAAGAGACTCTTTTACGACACGATGTCGTGCATACATTTGGCAAATAAAAGTGATCAAACAAAACGGTATAATAATATGTAACAATTACAATATTACGCTTATGCGATTAAAATAGACCTGCGGTACGCACATACATGTCTTGTCCGCCGCCGTAGTGAATTTCTTTTAAAAGAGATTTATACAATCCAAGTGTTGTACACAACTGCAGACATATTATTAAAATATCACATGGTGCTGCAGCTGCAGGCTTGAACGCACCAGAACGCGTATTATAAAAAGTCATCCTGCCTCGACGACACTTTCGCCTTTCGGGGAGAGAGACGGATTTAAAAATTGATTTATGAAATGCAGCTGAATCACCTGCATCCAGACGATATCGTAACGTTTTCGCATCGTGATAATTCATCGTAATATTTTCTCTGTCGAATTGTTTCAGTGAATTCGTGATGTGCACTGAGTTGTGTGTGTCGTCAACCGCGTACGAACTATAATAGGTACAGCAACAAGTTGTCGTAACCCTGGTGTAGGTCGTGTGGCAGTGCAGGCCAGTGGGCATCCATCGTCGGTGCAGCGGTCGTTTCTCTCCCAAGTGTACCTATATGTATATGACACTCGAGTATATAGGTATTATTGTTATAAGACGCCGTGTTGCAAACGGGTTGAACAACTGGCGTGCACGATAATAATAGTAATAATAATAATAATAGTAAAAAAAAACCGAGACGGAATGCGGAGGCGGCGAATGCGCTCATCTGCAGCAGTGCACTCTGTTGCACGTCGACGATTACGTCACGACGAGCTCAAAATAATAATATAATATTACAGTCAAACGGACCTAAGTCGGTCGAGACGATTACGCACAAATAGAGGTATACTTACTGTGTATTATGATAATATAATATCGGTGTAAAGTGTACCTGTACGACGACGTGGTGATGACGACAGTCTTCGTGGAGAATATTCTCGAAAACTGAGAAGAAACGGTGGGTAGGTGATTTTATCTTTTACCTCTTCTTCGGCTATTATAGATATTATGAGTTTTCATAAAATTGCATATTTATTGTAGGTATATACTTTTGCTCGAAAGACGCGTCGTGTACCTATTACGTCGTGACGTGCTTTGATATTGTCGTAGATGGCTAAAAAGCATTATTATTTACATTGTAAAGAAGCAAAGACTTTTTATAGGCACCATAATATTATTATATACACATAGTAGTAATCGTATAACATTTATCACACCGTATATTATTATGCTGTATGTATGTTATATAGAGAACGAAATAATTCATACGTTGTCTTTGGACTTTATTCGGGTGCAAAAAATAACAAAAACGTAATAATTAGTAAAGTAAAAGTAATAATAATAGCTATGTTTGTTCTTTAATTTTCAATCGAGTTCAAAGTATAACTTTTATACGTATTCTTAAAAAATTAGTGTACGTTTGATTTCGAATGGTGTAGAAATGAAATCACTATAGCACCAGTTCCATCTGGTACAACCAGAATATTTAAAAATAATTTGGGTGGGAAAGGGGGGGTGGTTTTCGAGTTAGTCGTCCTGCCTCTATTATTATACCACAAAACATAATATATTTTTTTATATTATTATAGTTATAAAAAAAAAAACAGTGGCCCCCAAAGTGTCGTGGAATATTATCTAGCTTAAAAATAATTTAAAGTCGTACTTTGACTAAGGGAAAGACGGGAAAACTTTCTTTCGAAAAGGATGCCGAAAGGATGGAAACTTTGGGAACTACCTACTGACATAGAACATAAACAAAAAATAATCAATGAGGGGTGAGCGATACAACACCCAAAACTTCCCCTGGCCGGGCCACGCTCGTACCTACATCTCATTTCCGTATTATAAATCGGATGCATAAAAAACACATATCTCACAAACCAAAAAAAAAAAAATCGTTTACAACTCGGTGTCAAGAATATTCCCAGCCAGAGAATTCTTTCGATAATTGGAAACACTTATTCGATGACTCAGTGTATATAATATTGTAATTAATTTGTAGATCACAGATTTTACCTATATTCAAAAGCAGAAACATGGATACGTATATTATAATTTTCTCGTGAACTCAACCGATGATAATATAATTTATTTATAAAATCAAAATAAATGACTCGTCAAGATTTTTTTTATCAAAAATGTAATCCCATTCGGTGACATCGACATCTGCAACAACCTGTATCCAAGGCGATGCGATTTTTGATTACAATCGCCACTGTATTGTGTATTTGTGTTATAGTGTCTATCTGCACGAGTCTGGATTTTTTTGTCGGGTAGAGAGTTGGAGTTCGTACCTACTTGGTATCTTAGTGCCTAGTGGTCTATGTACACCTACCAGAAAAGGTTAAGAACCCTTGCCCTCTATAGCATACCATTATATACCATATACGTATGGCTGCGCGTGATTATTGAAAATCGACCGAACACAGTTTAACCATAATTTATTTTATTATGACTATAATATTATGTAGGTACGCTGCAGGTCGCACCCGACCGTGACCGAGACTTGAACGTCCGCCGACTCGCGGCGACAACACACAACAACAACAAACACCAACAACGGAAACACCAACGATAACTGAATACGACAACGACATAGTATAATAATATTACCGTTCGGCGGCGGAGGCGGTGTCGGTATCGTCGCGGTCGCGGCAGGAACAGGAGCAGGAGCAGTGTCACCGCCGCGGTCCATTGTCTGCGCGCGTTCATTGTGTCGTCGACCGTCGCCGCAGCGGTACGCACATCATCATCATCATCGTCGTCGTCGTCGTCGTCGTCATTCGGCTCGACCATGGACCCAACGACGGTCGCGTTACTATTGTCGTTCTCGGCGCTCGCCACCGCCGCCACTGGCAAACCACCGGACGGCCGCGGCGCGTTCGGTTACCCGGACGACGAGCACGTGATCATCACTCAGTACGGACCGATGCGGTACGAACCGGTAACCGCAGACCAGATGAACCGGCCGTACGACGACGGCGCCTCGAAAACCGCGTCGTCCGGGCGTGGCTATTACAAGGCCGAGGTGATACCGTTGGACATGAACACCTGGAAGCCCGCGGCCGGCGCCGACGGCCGTTGGGTCGGCAGAGCGGCCGCCGGTGGCCGGGTCGACTCGTTCGACGTGCCGCTCCGCGTCGGCTATTCCGTGCGGCCCGCGGCCCGGCGACGCCGACACGACTACCTGTTGATGGGGCACAGGCCGCGGCCGCAGCCGCCCCAGTGGAACCATCGTCAGCCGGTCGCCCCGCGCCGACGCATCGACGCCACCGGCCCTTTGGAGGAGGTACCGATCCGACCACGGTGAGCATGTTAATAATATTATTTACTTACCACAATACCACACACGTAGGCACAATAATAATAATAATTCAAAGTGGACACGAAAAAGTCTCGACTGACTGAAATGCGCACATAGAAAACAAATTGTTTTAAGTTGACTAAAACAAATATATTATGACTAACCATGACCAACACAGTTTTGCTCTTTTGATGTGCGATCGGCCTTCGACTCGATAGTACAGTCGAAAACGTAAAGTAGGTACAATAATACTGTAGTTGATTTGCTCAGCGGTTAACAAAATATTATAATATATTCAACTTTGAAGATGAAATTTGATTGGAAAAAAATATGAACTTGTGTTAAGAAAAATAATTACTACGACCTGGATCCAACATGACCATCGTACGATTTCAAATTTTTTCCCTAACATTCGTCTCACCTAATGCACACTTTATGGCTGAATAGGTATTATCAGGCGATTGCGGAATGTTAAATTAAATTATTGTATTTAAACTAAATTATCAAACCGATAAATGTTTAGTGGGTTATTGTTATCTAAAACCACTGCAGGTTATAGGCGAATTTTTTTATTGAATTACCTCGAAAAGCTAAGTCATTACAACGGTTCGGTTCTGTATTTAAATTAGTTTGGTTATACAATTAATTAGAAAGCCAATTAGTTGTAAAGTCAAAAAAAATTGTTGCAGGACTGTCGCGATGGCGTTTAAGCTTAACTCTTACTCGGTCAAGTCGAGTGAAAAGAATTTCAATATCGCCCAAACCCGTTACTTCATAATATTAAGATTCCCTGTGCCGACGTCACGTTACAGTAACTTAAAATTATTTCTTTCAAACGCATCATTATGCCATAAGCATTGCCAGTCGCAATTTTTATAAATTTCGCCCAAACACGAACCACCTCCGTAGCTCAGGACCGCTTTTGGGTTCATCATCATTGCTTTCAAATCTACGTCGTATAGACGACCAGCCGCTTAACTTCCTCTCGACCAGCTCCTATTTCACTTTATTTCGAACCTGAGGCACGTACTCACATTATGCGTACCTACGTATAAGATACGGTGCGTGGAACCCTTTTGATTTGCTCCGTAATAACAATAATATGATATAATGTCATGGCGGTTAATATAATATATTATTATTATTATGTCTTGTGCAGTCCGACGTTGGGTTCGGGTCCCTTTCCTCTGACTCGATCGCGGTGGTTACCCTGCGGTATATAAATAGAGGTACCTGCATAAACGTGAACGCGTGATCAACCGCGGTCCATCGCTTAATGGTTATCGTTATGCCCCGCGGTAGTCTGGTTGATCGATAAGAAATTAAGAAAAAGAACCAACCCCCTCGGAGACTTACCTCGAGTTTTAGGCGGGCCGACTGTTTCGACCCTCTTACGCGTTTAATGCGCCATATAATATATTATATTGTGCTCACAAATGTTCCAATAACCTTTAATGCGATAGCAGTATAGAGGCCTATCAGGGACGGCGAGGGTGTTGCTGCATAAGAGAAAACTACTGGGCTTACATTATAATATGCTCAACTTTATAGATATTTTAAACGACTTGACGTTACCCTCGACTCGCCCATACCACATTACCATAATATACCGGACCTACCGCTACTTAGTTGCAGCTAATATAGATTCTCCGGGAAACGGACTTTGAAATATTATGACGACGGCCCGAAGTGATATAATAATATCTTATACTATATAATATAATTATAATAATAATAAAACCACTTAAAATCTGTGTATTGTAAACCGGCATACATAATTATATTGTTAACGGGTTTTGCAGCGTTGTTGGGATTAAAAACCTTTATATATATGTAGTGACATATTATAACGAGTGATCCACTTGACGTAAGGCATTAATTGGGTATTTAAAAAACTGTAAACGTTATTAAAAATATTTTTTTTACATTTTATCGAGTCGTTAAAAACACAAATTGTTCTAACAAAATATATATTTTTATCGTTCCTTATAATATTTTATTTTTTTCAGTTTTTTAATTAATATTTAATTCATTATTCCAAAGGAGAATATTGTTTGAAGTACTTCGATGAATAAAAACCGAATTTGGACGAGTAATTTATAAGCTATAAGTAATGAAAGTTTTGATGAGTTATAGTGATAGTAAAGTATACCGCAAAATGTTGGTCCACTACTCCACCCGTTTAAACTTTTAATACTTATGATAAAGTTATAACTAATAAACTACTCGTCCAAAATTTGATTCTTATAGATAGAAATACTCCGAATATAATATTCTGCTCTGAGCTCCCGGAATAATATTAAATTAAAAATGTATGTTGTCATTCAAAATGTAAAGAATTTAAAAAATAATAACAACAAAAAATACGTTTGTTTTCCAAAAACTATAGCAACTCTAAGTTATGCAAAAGAAATATTTTCAAAAACGTTTGTATTTTCTGAAATAACAACGACGAGTGTCTTATACGTTCAATGGATTTCTCGCTCTCCTTTTTCGACTCTGTGTCAACGATAATAATATGTTTGCAATGTCTGCAATGGTCAGGGCAATGTTTAATCACATCGATATTCATATTTTATGATAGTGGGTATAACCATAGTATAATTTTCTATCAGGATGTTATCCAACACAAATTTATGATGCAATAATAGATTGCCGGTGAAATGAAATGACGTCGAACAAATTGTGAAAAATTATTGATTTATTGTGAGTATTTGCAATATAAATTGTTGTAATATTTATCACCAGTTTCACTTATTCTTCTTACCTATACGTATGATATTATAATTATCAATAAACAATAAACAGAATAATGGTCACATTGAGATAAATGCTGCAAATCGTCAAAACGTCAAATTAACGGCTGTTTGGCGCGAAAACGATTACAAATCACTGGGTTCATTGTGTGTGCTGAAATTAATTAATCCGCTTTTGAAAGAAGAACAATTTTGAGGGGGGAAAAAACCTTGCAAAACGATTATCCATTGTCTTGTTTTTCGTTGTATCAAAAGTAAGGCGTCGCGGGGGCGGGATCCTCGAAATTCCATTAATAATACATTTGGCGGCCGAAAGCTTTGTGCTGTAATACCTTTGCACCAACCTGCGGGAATTCGCAAAAATGGACAAAACGATTCGTCTATTTAGTCAAGTTTGGGCTTTAAATGTGTCGGCAAAGGTCGGTACAATGCGGGCACATCTCAAATTAAGACACAGATATGATGAGCGGGGTAAAGGTACCCATAATAATATATAATACACGAACTACTGCGGGAGTTGTCGAATTAGTGATTTCCAGTCCATTAAAAAAACAAACCAAAAGCGACGAATCCCGAGGGTAAAATGAGGGTAAGTGGATGTCACTCTGCTGTGCAGTAGGTTACAATAGTGGGTCAATGGATTGGATTAAACTTGAATTCAATGACATAATATAATCATTGTACAAGAAAAACGATGATGAGCGGAGACGGTTTGTCAGTCTGGATATTTTATTTTGTAACTATTTATTATATCCTGTGAGTTGAATTAATATTATAATTTTTTATTCGTTTCTATGGTGATAAAAAAAGAGTTAGAAATTAAAATCCAATTTTCAGCGGTTTTTCGTAATTTGTCTGTAGTTTTTCCCGTGGCATTACGTAACTATTGAGAAAATTGAAAAATGACCTCTCTAAAGTACCATCTTGATCCAATTTTCTAAAAGATAAGGTACTCTATGTTGAAATCGAAGCACTTCTTCTGGTAAAAAATTTGTATACAGGATAAAAAAAAGAAAAATAACACAATTGCAAAAACCACTAGCTTCCTCGCTCCGCTCAGAATCTAAAATTATATTTTTACAATAATATCATTATGCATATTATAATATCATTGTTATTACTTGTTTGTCAATAATTAGATTGCCATTATGGGTACGTTTTACGAGTGGTTTGTAGATAATATTATTATATTATATTATATTGTATATTTCATCGAAAGTCATAGTGGTGATTGCTGCGATTCGGGTGGCGCATGTTTATAATAATATTGTTTATTCACCCAGGAAACGAGGATGTCAAATTAATCAGAATCTAAATTACGGTTTTCCTGATTTTCTCTTTTTTTTCATATTATTTTCGAGCGAATAACATTAAGTGCCTCGGTGCTTTTTAGGCTATTCAAATTAATATTTAATTTATATTTTATGCTACCTACATAGACATTTTGTGCTCTATTAATATTGTCATTACCCACAAGTCTCATAACTTCCCTTTCATTATTGAATAAATTCGACTACAACATCATAACGTTATTATAATTATAGTTTAATTCCTGCATTAGCTAAAAACCAAAACTCAGTAAAAGTTAAAACAAGTACCTACCTGCCTGTATAGGTACCTACACGTTTTAAAACATTTTGTAAAACAAATTATCAGCTTTTTACTAATAAAGCCTTTGACTATGACAATCGGAATTATATCCACCACGCGTTATAATACAATATACGTAGGTACTATAAAAATGTCTATCAGCATAGTAAGTTTTCTTTTTTTGTATGCAATAATGAGACCAGCCCATATAATATTATTATAATAGTATTATGAAATAACGACGTATCGCATATTTTAAGCACTGTTACTATTTAATTTTCATTGGCAATTATTATTGCTTACCTATATATAGCGGTACATACACTTGACTCGTGATTTGAACATTTAAAATCGTTCTTGACGTATTAAAAGGTATTGACAATAATAATAATTTAAGATTGGGTCATAGAATTTCACTGTTACGCTATGTCCTAACTGAATCCGTGCGTTCCGTGCGCTGCGTGTGTTGCGGGCGATGCGTGCACGCAAATAAAACCAACTGCTACAAAGTACGGACATGTCCTAACTGGCCGTAACATGCGTGCGATGCGTTTTAACGCACCGCACAAAATAGAGCATGTTCTATTTTCCAACGCAACGTTGTGCGGTCAAGACATACTGTCGATTATTTAGATTAAATTTTTGTATTTCAAAAATGGATCTTCTTATTTCCGAAGTACAAAAAAGATCGGTACTTTGGAATAAATGGGATCCAAAATTTAAAGATCGGGTAGTGGCAGACAGGCATTGGGACTCTGTATCCAAAGAACTTGGAATGTCAAGTAAATTAATTTAAAATTATATACTGAATAATGAATAAACTAGCTAAAGAAATATATTATTATTACAATATTATAATTTATTATATGATATATTAATATTTTATGGAATAATAAAAAAATTAAATAATAATAGTAATAATATAATTAGTTCCTATGAGCAATACTTTCCTTAAAATTTAGCGAAAAAATCATTTTTATAATATAAAACAATATTTATCGGTTATTTATTTATTTATCACAATTTATTATTGGAAAAAAAAATGCTTAAATTACTTCTTATATTCTCTGCTGCTCTGGATGTTTTGTTATTTCTCACACTTACTGCTAAATCGCTGGATAAATTATTAATTTGGTTTGATATATCTGAGTCCATATAATTTGCTACTCCTTTTTTTTCCAAATCTATAATCACATTGTGCAGCATACATATTGCTTTTACAATGTGATCAGCATTATCTACCTTTGTCTCTATAGACTTCTGCAAAATTCTAAATTTTGCTGCTGCTATACCGAAAGCACATTCTATTGTCATTCGTGCTCTGGATAGTCTATAATTGAAGTAACTTTTATTTTCATCATTTAGTAACCTTCTTGGGTATGGTCGCATCATGTATGTTCTCAAAGGAAATGCTTCATCAGCAATGAAAGTATATGGACCAATTAAGTTCGAATTTGGTAGTTTTTTAGGATAAGGTAGCTTCAAAGTTTTATTTTCAAGACGTTTTAAAATATTTGAATTTGATAATATACCTCCATCGCTATCTTTTCCATAAGATCCGACGTCAATCATAATAAATTTATAATTTGCGTCTGCAACAGCCATCAAAACAATAGAGAAAAACTGTTTATAATTGAAGAACATACTACCGGATTTTTTTGGACATTTTATCCGAATATGTTTGCCGTCTATACTCCCAACACAATTTGGAAAATTCCAATTTTCATAAAATTCTTGTGCAATTTTTTCGAAATCAGCTATCGTAGGTGTGGGCATATGTTTTTCTTTCAGTATTTTCCAAATTGCTTTACAAATTTCGATAACAATTGAAGACACTGCTGTTTTTGAAATTCTAAAGGTTAAAGCAATTTGCCTAAAAGCTAAACCAGTAGCAAGGTATCTGTGGAAAATAAATTTGGAATATATATTGTATTTAAAATTTTAAAAATTTAACTAGTGGTGTGTCACAGTATTTATATTTTATTTTTATATTTTTATATATTTATTTATTTTATTTATTTATTTAAGTTTTATATTATGTACATTATTATATATAATATAAGCCTCAATTTTTATAACTATTGAAAGCAAGACTTATGGACTACCTTGTATTACATTTTCAATTCTATGAATAAAAAAAATGTATACATTTTGAACTACAAAATTATTTGCAAATATTCATGATTTTGACGAATTTTTTCAATATTTTAAAATAACTTCTATCTTCTTGATTTTATCATATTTCGTAAAAATTTTAACTTTCTACGCTTATAGAAAAAAATATAATCTATTTAAGTGGAACCTTGTTTTAAATTTTCAACCCTTAGCTATAAAAGTTGATAATATGAAACATTTTATCAATTTTTAACTACAATATAATTATTAAATATTAAATTTGATAAATTTTGTCAAAATTCGAACTTTAAATGCTTATAAAAATAAATTGTGCCTATGTATTTTTAATATTTTTCAACTGCTATTGTAACATTATATCAAGAGCCTTGCATTAAATTTTATGATAATATATATATGATAAGATTCAATGTTGTTCAAATAATTGGTACTTATATTGGTATATTAATTTTAATTCTAATAATTATTGGTTTACACATTTTGCACAATATTTAAATTTAATTTCCACAGAAGACGATGTTAAAAAAAAGTGGAGAAGTCTTCGAGATCAATTTTTAAAAGAATTAAAAAAAATCCCTTCCAGTCGTTCTGGAAGCAGTCAAGAATATGCTGCGCTATATCAAGGCAGATGGAGCTATTTTCGTGCGATGTTATTTTTGAAGGACACAGTCACACCAAGAATAAGTGACGGAAATATATCCGATGTAGACGTAGATGAGGTTGAAGAAGACATCAATGAGGAACAAGACGAACTCGAGGACATTGACCAGTCATTAGAAGTAAATATTTCTACAAATGATTATAATATTTCATCACCCCCATCAACTTCATTTACGACAACTAAAAAAAAAAATAAGAGATCAAAAAAACAAGAAACGGGCAATACTTTTGAACAACAACTGATTGATCTTGAAACTCGAAAACTAGCTGCATTAACTGAATCACCCGCTCCAGATGACGAAGATATGCATTTTTTTAAATCCATTCTTCCGTATTTTAAAAAAATGAGCCCCATCCAAAAATTACGAGTGAGAAACGAGATCCAAAATATTTTGATACGTGAAAGTGTACCACCACAGCAATACTTCGGCTCAACAAATTCACATAACCAAAATTACATTATTCCATCAGCCTCTACCGTACATCCAACATACACTTCCATACCACCAAATTTCCAGTATCCAGACGACACACATTCTAGTATTCAAAATTAAAATGTATTTTTATAATTTCTTATTTCAAAAGTTAAAAGTTTTTATTTTTTATTTAATCATTACAATATTAATTTAATACTGCTATTTAGTTATTTTTTATATTTTATTATTTTAAAAGTTAAAAGTTTTTATTTTTTATTTAATTAGTATAATGCTAATATAATACTGCTATACAGGAATCTAGTTTAGTTTAATTAAATTAGTTTTATATTTTAATATATTATGTTATTGTTAATATAATATCAAAACTATTAATCATTTTGATTTGTTATTTATTAAACTAATATGCTTACCTTAAAGTAATAATCAGTCTCTCTTCCACAGAAATTGGTATTTTAAAATTGGTTGTTTTATGGTAACATTCATTTTCAATTTCCTCTTTTATGTAGTCGAAAGTACTTCTACTCATTCGTGTGTAAGAACAGAATAAATTATCATCAGCTCGAAGCTCTGAATACAAATGATGAAATTCGCCAAAATCAAACCTATCTTTATAAATTTGATGCAGCGGATTACGTTTGCGTTTTTTTTTCAAAATAAAAAGTTTAACCGCCAAACTTTCGGATAGTACAATTTTACGTTGTTCGGTGGTTAACGACATGTTAACAACAGAAAATAAAATGTACAACTGCCTACAACTTCACAAGTCACAACCTCCTGCACGTTGCACGTAAGAATTCATCGACG
Organism: Macrosiphum euphorbiae; assembly: GCA_949089665.1. Lineage (NCBI taxonomy): Eukaryota > Metazoa > Arthropoda > Insecta > Hemiptera > Aphididae > Macrosiphum > Macrosiphum euphorbiae. The sequence goes on from CARXXK010000005.1 coordinate 34,059,822, forward strand.
TCAATTTTGCCAACAATATGTTGCATTGCGTGCGTTGCGTTGCGGGCGAACGTATAAACGCAACGCACGGATTCAGTTAGGACATAGCGTAAATCGGCGACGTCGCATACCATTTCCTGCGGGATTTCCACCGTGTCCGGAACGCCGTCAACCGCGGGCAGTTGGCCGTTGCCGAGCTGAAGCAACCAAGACGCAAAGTCCGCGTCGTTGCCCGCGCGCATGTTCTGGACCAGATCGAAGCGCTCCATGACGTTCCAAAGATGGTTGTTCTTGATCGACGACATGACGATCTCGGCTCTCGTCCCTCTCCGGATCACGGGCAATATCTGCCTGAAGTCGCCGGCGAACAGAATGGTATAATATTTCCAATAAAAAATTAAATGATACAGATAAAATGATATTAGCTAAAGAACTTCATAAACCAGTTAGAAAAAAATTTCCTAAACGAAGAATTTTTACTAAAGGTATTGATGATACATGGGCTGCTGATTTAGTTATAATGAGAAATTATTCTGATGAAAATGAGGGTTATTCTTATATATTAACTGTTATAGATACATTTTCAAAATTTTCTTGGGCCTTAGAACTCAAAAAGAAAGATGGAATTAATGTTTCAGAAGCATTTCAAAAAATAATAAAACAAGCTATATCACAAAATCATCAAGCACCAAATTTACTTCACACAGATAAAGGTTTGGAATTTGAAAATAAACATTTTAAAAAAGTTTTGCACGAATATGGAATTAAAATGTATCACACCCAAAATGAAGAAAAATCATCAATTATTGAAAGATTTAATAGGACATTAAACAATAAAATGAGATTACAATTTGAAGTTACAAATTCAAAAAAATGGATTAAAATTTTACAAAGTTTAATATATGAATATAATTTCAAAGACATACATCGATCTATTGGTATGAGACCTTGTGAAGTAAATAAATCTAACGAAGATGTTGTTTTTCACAAATTATTTTCTACAAAAAACAAACCTAAACCAAAAATTAAATTAGTGTAGGTGATAGAGTAAGAATAGCAGCTTCTAAAAAAACATTTGGTAATAAATTTATTAATAATTGGACAAAAGAAATATTTATAGTTAATGAAATTTTAAACACAAATCCTATTACCTATAAAATTATAGATTTAAACAATGAAGAGATTATAGGGAGTTTTTATAACCAAGAGTTACAAAAAACAATATTTAAATAATATGACCTAAGTTAAAGGAAGTGATATCTATATAAACCTCCTTCTAAAATAAATATTTCTTTGTTTTTATTGTTATTAACACTAGGATATAAGGGTTGGGTGGGTTGAAATATTATTTTTATAAAATCTTTCAATGTATTTTTATTTTCACTATAATCTAAAATCTTTAATATTATTTAAATAGATTTTTAAATAAAAATTATTTTTATTAAAAAATGAATGTAAAAATAATAATAAAGAATGGATGGATTAAATAAAATTGAATCTTTAATTAAAGAAATTGATATTAATAATAAAATGGATGTATTAAATAAAAAAATATATCCTGCTAAAACTTGTGATAAATGTAATTTAACAATTGGTTCCAAAAGTTGGTCTGCTCATTTGAAAACTATTCGTCATCAAAAAAATGATATAGATCAAACAATTTTACCTTGTAGACTTAATAAAAAATACAAGGGTATACCAATTAATCAATATAGGCTAAAAATTTTAATTTTTCGAAATTAATGCAAAATGATATAAAAAAAAGTATAAAAAAAAATAAATGTTATGTGAAATTTTGTGCTTTAGAATATTTTGAAAATTCTGAGAATGTTAGATATAATCTAAATGAAATTCCGATTGAAGGAAATATTTTTATTATTAATCAAGGAGATGGAAATCCTTATATTTCTAAACTATTACATTCACCAACTTGGTTAGAACTTTGTCATATAGCCAATGATCAAATTATTGCAACAGGTGATTATAATCACTATTATCTAGACAATATTAAGATTGTTCAAGATTTAGGAAATATTAAAATGTGTGAAGTTAGTATGGGGTCTTAATATTATTTAAATAGAATTTTTAATAAAAATTATTTTTATTAAAAAATTGAATGTAAAAAAAAATAATATTCTATATAATAAAGAATGGAAAATAAAAAGATTGAAATCAATTTTAAAAGAAATGTTAACAATAATCAAATGGATAACAAAACTTGTGATAAATGTAACTTAACAGTTAGTTACAAAAATTGGTCTAGACATTTGAAATCTATTCGTCATCAAAACAATGATCCAGATCAAACAATTATACCTCGATTTAGACGAACATACAGAGGTACAACAACAACAAATGTAAGAACAAGACAAGATAGAATACAAAGACCTGCAGATAAAACTTGTGATATTTGTAATTTAACAGTTAAATACAAAAGTTGGTCTAAACATGTGCAATCTATTCGACATCAAAACAATGGTATAAGACCAAGAATATCAAGAGAGACAATACCCAAACCACATAGAGTTTTCAATTTTAGTGAAGAAATTTTTGAAAAAAACAACACTATTCGACCTTTTTTAAAAAATGAAGAAACAGCATTTCAAAGTAGATTAAAAACTTATATTATTAAAAATAATATGGGTATTAAAGATGTACAAATGTTTTTAAATCGTTTAGATAATCCAGTAATAGGACGAGTTAAACACGAATTAAAGAAGAGAAATTTAAAAATTAATATTATGTTTCTTGCTATATATAAGAGAGGTACTAATGAAGAAAATATGGAATATAAAGAATGTAATTTTAAGACACAAAATGAAATTTTAACACAAAATTCTAACTTAAATGAATTGTATACAAATGCAAAAATTAAAATTGTAAGTGAAATAGAAGATTTTGTAATGAAAAATTCACAATGGAGACTTCATCAAATTTTAAGTTTGGGAATAAATATAAATAAATATGTTCCTTTTAAGGGTTCTTCATATATTCCATTACCTAAACACATTGGAGATAAACATGCTATTATAAATGTTAAAAATAAAGATGATAAATGTTTTCTTTGGGCAATACTCTCTGCTTTACACAATGTTGAAAAAGATGGACAAAGAGTAACTAAATATATTCCTTTTAAAAATGAATTTGATAAAGAATTTAAAGATATTGAATTTCCGGTAAAAACCACAGACGTTCAGAAATTTGTTAAAAGAACAAAAGATATTTCTATTAATATTTATTGTTTAGATAAAAATGTAATTGTACCTTTACAAGTAAGTAAAATCGAAAAAACTAATCATATAGATTTATTATATTTAACAGTGGATGATAAGGATACTGATGATGAGGATAATAATATGAATAAAGGACATTATTGTTGGATTAAAGATTTATGGAAACTAGTAGGAAGTCAAGTTACAAAAGATGGTCATAAAAGATTTTTGTGCAAAATGTGCTTAAATAGTTTTGATACAGAAAATAAATTAAATGATCATAAACATTATTGTGCTAATAATAAAGCTGCTAAAATAGTTCTACCAGAACCTTATGACAAAACTTTAGAATTTAAAAATTATAATCATTCCTTAAGAGTCCCTTTTGTGATTTATGCTGACTTTGAATGTACACTTCAACCAATATATACTTGTCAATCAAATGATACAGAGTCTTTTACAAAATGTTATCAGAAACATATACCTAATAATTTTTGTTATTATATTAAATATAGTAATGCTTATTATAAACCTCCTGTAGAATATTCTGGTCCAAACGTAGCTCAAGTATTTTATGATTGTATGAAAGATGAAGAAATACTTATTTCTGAATTATATGATAAAATAGTTCCTATGGAAACATTGAATGCAGAACAATTAAATAATTATAATAAATCTGATAAATGTCATATTTGTGAAAGATGTTTAGATGAATTACCTCCAGTTTTAGAGAAAAAAATTAAAATAAGTAAAGACACTATTGAATATTATAAAAAATGTAATGCTGAGAAGTATTGTATTAAATCATTTGAAGATAAACTTAATGAAGAAACAAAAAATAAAAAAATAAATATGATTTAATATTCTATATGTAATCTTAATTACCAAAATCCATGTTTTATTCCAATTGTTTTTCATAATCTTTCAGGTTATGATGCCCATCTATTTATAAAAGAATTTGGGAATGATAATGAAAAAATAAAATTAATCCCAAATAATGAGGAAATATATATTTCTTTTTCAAAAATGATGTCACGTGAAGTAAATAGGAAAGGTAAAGACATAAAAATATGTACAGAATTAAGATTTATTGATTCATTCAAATTTTTACCTAGTTCTTTAGAAAAGTTAACAAATAATTTAAGAAATGATTCAAAATTAAATTTAAAAAAATAAATTTAAAGAACTTAGTAAATATTTTCCTGAAGAACATTTAGATTTAGTTACTAGAAAGTTAGCATATCCCTATGAGTATATGGATTGTGAAGAAAAATTTAATGAAACATGTTTACCTCCTATTGAAAAATTGTATAGTTCTCTCACAGATAAAAATATAACTAAAGAGGAATATGAAAGCTCACAGAAAATTTGGAAAGTGTTTAATATACAAAATATGCGTGAATTCACTAGTTTATATAATAAGATCGATGTTTTATTATTAACAGATATAATAGAAAATTTTAGAGATATTTCTTTAAAAAATTACAAATTAGATCCTATGTGGTATTACACAACACCAGGATTTGCGTGGGATTGCATGTTAAGAATGACAAATATAAAATTAGATTTATTAACAGATATAGATCAAATATTGATGTTTGAATCTGGAATCAGAGGTGGCTTATCTCAATGCAGTCAAAGATATTCAAAAGCAAATAATAAATACATGAGAGATAAATTTAATAAAAAGGATGAATCAATATTTTTACAATACTTAGATGCAAATAATCTTTATGGTTGGGCAATGAGTAAATATTTACCTACTGGAGATTTCAAATGGGTTGATAATCTGAATGATTTTGATTTAATGAATATTTCTGATAAATCACGTAAAGGTTATATTTTAGAAGTTGATTTATCTTACCCTAAAGAACTTCATGATCTACATTCAGATTTCCCTTTAGCACCAGAAAGACATTTTGATAACAAACAACTTCCAAAATTATTAACAACTTTGTATGATATAAGAAAAAATATATAATACATTATGAAACACTAAAATTATATATTAATTTAGGTTTAAAGATAGAGAAAATTCATAGAGTATTAGAATTTAGTCAATCACCTTGGTTAAAAGTTTATATTGATTTTAATACTAATCTTAGATCAGAAGCTAAGAATGAGTTTGAAAAAGAATTTTTCAAATTAATGAATAATAGTGTTTATGAACGTACTATGATGAATGTTCGAAATCATGTTGATATAAAATTATGTTCTAATGCAGCCCAACTAGAAAAATTAATTACAAAACCAAATTTTGATCGAAGGACAATTTTTACAGAAAATTTAGCTGCCGTACATATGAAAAGAACACAAATATCTTTCAAACAACCAATATATATAGGAATGTGTATTTTAGATTTATCTAAAATGTTAATGTATGATTTTTATTATAATATTATAAAGAAAAAATATGGAAATAGAGTTAGATTGTTATATACAGATACAGATTCACTAATATTAGAAATAAAAACTAAAGATTTTTATCAAGATATGAAAATTATGTTAGATCATTTTGACACTTCAGATTATCCAAAAGATAATATTTATGGTTTATCTTTAGTTAACAAAAAAGTTTTAGGCAAGTTTAAAGATGAGTTAAATGGAAAAATAATGTCTGAATTTATAGGTTTAAGATCTAAATTCTCATCGAATCTTAGATACCGAAAAAGAAATTAAAAAAGCTAAAGGTGTTAAAAAAAATGTTGTAGAAAATAAAATATGTTTTAATGATTTTGAAAAATGTTTACTAACAAAAGAATCAAAATATGTTAAACAAAATTTATTTAGAACTAAGAAACATGATATATTTACTGTAGAACAAAACAAAAAAGCTTTAAGTGTTTATGATGATAAAAGATTTATTTTGGAAAATGGTATTGATACATTAGCTTGGGGACATTATAAAACAAACATAGATAGAAACGATTTTGTAAACCATCTCAATACACTGATTAGAAATCAAAATCAAAAAGATTAGAAAAATATTTGATATTTAACGTGTGTCCGATTGGACACGCGTTTAAATATATAAGTTTTTTTGCATTTCGATTTTTATTTTTAATAGATCAATTATATTAAAAAATATTTTAATTATTATTGCATTTCGATTTTAATTATTAATATCATAAGTATTATGAAAAATATTTTGGGGGTTTTTGTATTTAATAAGTTTTGTGAAAAATGTTTTTATTATTATTACATTTCGATTTTCTGATCTTTTTGCACATTGTTTTCTTTGTGATCTTTTACTGATATATTATGAGGTGCGCCAGGAATGGTATATATATACTACTCGCGCGTGTAAGACACAAACGTCTTGAGTAGCTAAATATTAATATTAATTAATATAAGAATGCTTAATTGGTTTCATAGGTACATATTTATAATCTTTCAAACAACAATAACTATGAAACATTGTAAAAATGTATTGCACTGTATAACACTAAGTGTTACAGTGAAATTATATGATAATTTAGGGTTTATGCTATACCTAAATCTAAGCTCTGTCGAACCTAACATCAATACAATCTATTGTATTAACTTTTGAAATAATATAAACATTTCTAAGAGTACCACATGTTAAATGATAAATTGCCTATACAGTACACAACTTACTTACCTAGGTCAGTAGTAAGTAGTAGTAGTATTATTTTGTTCATTGGTTGTAAATACCCAACAGAGAGTTAACTGTGACTTACACTACCTATTGCGTAGGAGTGAATATACAGTTTATCATTTTAACAAAATGAATAAAAATAAAGAGTAATTTAATACAGAATTTTAACTTCCAACAATAAAAAGAAGACATTTTAATGGAAGTGTGTTCATTCATCATTAGTATAATCTTGTGTTGGTTACGTATGTGTGACTTTGATTTTAAAAATGTATTTCACTCTATAACAGTTACACTAATAAAAGCATACCTATATCTATCGGTTCCACGTCATTTGGTCCGGTAAATTATATCCGGCGACAATTGATCCACGACATTTGATCCGGTTCAAAAAGAACTTGTACCAAAAATATCCTGCTAAAAAGTGTCCGGTTACAAAAAAATATAAAATATAAAAATATAGTTTTTTTTTAATTAGTTGTTATTTTATTTTCATAATTTTCAAAAACATCATAATAAAAGTAATAATATAGAATACAAATGTTTATAAATTTAAATTATGAGCGATAGCCTTCAAATACGTAATAAATTTATAATATTTATGATAATAAAAGTGATAATATGGAATACAAATGTTTATAAATTAAAATTATGAGCGATACCCTTCAAATACGTAATGATATTTGAAGTTTCATAGTTTTCTACTGTATTTTTAAGACGTTGGTCTATGTTTTTATATATATTTTTTTTTTGTAGGGTTATTTTCCCCCAGATTAATTTTTTCTAGTTTTGCTTCTTGGAGCCCCTGTTCCTGCTTCAAAAAAGATATAAATTTCCAAATAGTCGTATGATGACATCCCAATGATGCATTGAAAGCATGGTGCCAACCTTCAACAGCATTGTTTGTTCGAGGTTGGTCATTACTTACATTGTCATAACAGTTCCACATTTCTATTGGAAATAATGGTTTTTTTCTTCTATTACGAACTGTTCGACCTATCCATGTTTCCTCAAAGTAATCTACTATAGGTTCAAACAATTGTTCATTATCAATAAAATATTGGGATTCTAGGATAGTATTAAAAGATTCTACTACATCAAGGACTGGCACAAATGCTAAAGCACATAATTGTTTAACATGGAGAGCAAACGTTGAGTCTTCTGCATATTTCTTTTGTAACCCAGTAGATTGTACTTTACGCCATACACATTGGCCAAAATGAAAAAAACATCCACTTATATGAGCATTAGGAAAAATTTGTTTGAACGCCGAAACAAAGGATTGCTCAAAATCTATTTTAACAGATTTTGGGTTCAGATCTGGTTTTAATACAAGCAATTGCCTTAAAACTTCAGCGTATCCTTTTGTAAGCTATATTTTTGCCTAACGCGGCAACACTGTCGGACGGCCCTTCCAGACCGTCTCCGAGCAGTGAGTACACTGCTGCTTCCTGTTTCGTCGTATACGCCGGGCTCGACGCACGTGCCCGCGCACCGAACCGCCGTAGCTGTAAACCGTTAGCTCTAAGCCGTCATGTGTTTTTTATAGTTTTCTTAAATAAACCATATTCATCGCTAATTAACTAAAACGTTGTTGATTAGACTCATTATCCTGACACCACCTTCCTTATTATTTATTCGCTTACAATTCAGAAGTGGGATCCGTCTCTTTCGTTCAAGAGCCGATCGGATCCGTCTCGTTAAGTTCGCGCTAACGAAAATTCGCTCCGTCGTCGTGCGTTGTCACCGTTACGTGAAGTTTGCTAAGTGCCGACGCTATCACGTGCGTTGTGTGCTCCCGCGCCATTTTCGTTTTCGTGAAGTTCGACCCGAACACGTGGTTTTTGTGCCGAGTGCCGCCGGTTAACCTTAGACGACTTTGTTTGAGGTTAGCACCGTTACCGCAACCGCGCTCGCATCGTTACCGGAATCGCGACGTTATCAGATAAGAGAACTGTTGGCTGATAAACGGGCCAACAGTGGTGTCATCCCGTACTATTATCTCAAATTGTTTATCGCGTACGTGTTTCGTCCGTGATTATAATCGTTCAATCTCGACTACTCGATGCCGAATCAGAATACCGCTGCGGGTGGCGAAAACCCGTCAAACGGCGTGTCTGAACAGTCGGCACCTACATATCTTGAGCTGTTCAATACTGTAGCGAGTTTGACCACGCAACTCCAACAGTTGCAATCGACTGTCGCCTCGAGGCAGTCTTCTCCCACACCTAGTGCTACTTCGGCGCCGACTTCGTCCGTCGATTACCGTATACTCCCTGACGTCGGGACATCGATTTGGTCATTCACCGGTCATGAGTCCAGCAGCCGGGCGGAAGACTGGATAAGTTCGATAGACGCGTTGGCCCAAATTAGTCAGTGGCCACTGCAACACCGTTTGCTTTACGTCCGTTCGCACGTCACTGGAGCCGCGCGAAGCTGGTTTTTACTTGAAGAGTTTTCGGACTGGACCGTCTTTGTCCAAAGCTTTAGACGAACTTTCGTGCGCACACTGCGCAAAGCCGACCTGTGGCGAGAGCTCGAGTCACGCGTACAAGAGCCGAACGAGCCGACGATCGACTATTTTTATGCTAAAGTCGGGCTGTGCCGTTCGCTCGATCTGTCATTCCTCGATACGCGCGAATACGTCCTCGAAGGGTTGAGGTCTCAACCGCTAACCGATTGGGTGTATAGTCGTCAACACACCACTCGCGACGATCTGCTTTCCGATATCCAAGATTGGGAGCGGATGCGCGCGAAGCGTAAGGAAAAATTCGAGTCGTTAAATTTGTCGACTAACAAGTCTCGCTTGGTCAAACAGAAGTCCACGGATGAATCAATAAGATCAAAAACGAGCTCCGCTACGATCATCGTGTCGCCCAAAGTTACAACTGGGGCAACCGCTAAGCCGCATACGTCAAGTTCCGCATCGACGTCGAGCTCGACGAAAGACCGACCGCTGGTCTATTGCTATAACTGCCGGGGCGCGGGGCACATCTCGAAGGATTGTCCGAAACCTCGACGCCCGGTTAAGTGCTCCAATTGCCATTCGGATCAGCACACTCGGGGTCGTTGTCCGACCGCCGATTCCGACCGCACCGATACCGCGTCGACCGCCGACCAAGCATATCGCGCCGATGCGACGACCGTGAGTGCGAAACAGACAAATCCGTTTATTAAAACCGTGTACGTGAACGGCCAAGCCGTGAATGGGCTGATCGATACCGGGAGTTCCGCCGTGTTAATTCGATCGTCGATTGCCCGTGCTTGTGGCCTTGTTATACGTAATACCGTTTGTCCACTCTACACCGTGGGAAACGCTGTCGAACCCAGTACCATGACGATCGGTGAGGGTGACGGCGATGTAATTATCGACGACGTACTGGCCGCCGACCACCCGCTGAAAGTCGTGACGGACCACTCGTTACCGGTGGACGTGTTAGTCGGTCGAACGTGGCTCAACCTACCACACGTCAACTATTTTAAACAGGGTGGTGAGCTAGTGTTCGAAACGAACAGCTGTGTATCGACTGACGCGCTAGCCGAGACACACACTGAAGCCATACGTCGCCGAAACCGAACCAGTCCGTCCGGCGAAAGAACCGATTACTGCCGACGACGTCGTGATCGATACCGACGTTACCGAGATTCAACGCGAGTCGCTTGTGACGCTGCTGAATGAACACCGTGATGTTTTTGCAAAGAATATCATGGAGCTCGGCTGCACAAGCGTCATCTCAATGGATATCGCCGAGACACCGGGCAGTGCACCGTTTAGCCAAAAACCGTACCGCACGTCGCCCACCGACCGCCGCACAATTGCAGACACCCTGCGCGACTGGAGAGAAGCCGGAATAATCAGTGATTCGACTTCTTCGTACGCTAGCCCGGTGTTACTCGTGAACAAGTCGTCGGGCGAGAAACGTCTATGTGTAGACTACAGACGTCTCAACAAACAGACAGAGACACAGCCGTACCCTATGCCCGACGTAGACTCACAGCTAGCGGCCTTGTCACGCGGAGTGATTTTTACTTCCCTCGATTTGTCGAACGGTTTTTTACAGATACCGCTGACTCCCGCAGCTAAGGAAAAGACCGCGTTCGTAACCGAGGAGGCGACTGCAAAGTTCGAACGAATGCCTTTCGGCTTGAAGGGCGCACCCGGGACGTTTCAAAAATTAATGGGAATAGTATTTAACGACTTGAAAAGCGAAGGCGTGGTTAGTACCTACTTGGACGATATCATACTACCGGCGAAAAACTGGGATCGCATGATGATCGACCTGCGCCGAGTCCTAGGTGCTTTACGCGCCGCGAACCTTACCCTTAAACCGTCAAAATGCACGTTCGGCGCTCGCGAGCTGGACTACCTGGGCTATCGTATTTCGGAAGGAACGGTCAAGCCGGGACGAAAAGTGCACGCGATTGCTGAATTCCCGCGCCCGCGAGACGCACATGAAGTACGTCGATTTCTGGGGCTGGCGGGCTACTTCAGACGCTTCGTCGTGAGCTACGCGGAGATAGCTGCCCCGCTTACACATCTGACTGGTAAAGACGTACCTTTTATTTGGTCTGATGAACAGGAATCTGCATTCGTTAAATTACGCGAAGTCCTATGCGACGAACCTGTCGTACAAATGTACGATCCGAACGCCCCTGTTACACAAGTGCATACGGACGCGAGCAGCCACGCCTTGTCCGGCATCTTACTGCAAGGCTCATCGACTACCTCACTACATATGGTGTACGCGGTAAGCAAGAAAACAACAACAGCGGAATCCAAATACCACTCGTCCCGTCTCGAATTATATGCCATAATCTGGACCCTCAACCGCTTGCGCCAGTTCCTGCTAGGCATACAATTTGTTGTTTACACCGACTGTCAGGCTTTGGTGTATCTGAACATCCACAAAACCTCCAAACCTCAAATAGCACGCTGGTTTGAAATTCTGCAAGAGTTCGACTTCGTGATAAAGTATCGCCCAGGGTCACGTATGGCACACGTTGACGCTCTTAGCCGAGCAATCAACGACGAAAAGGATCCGACGTCCGTCGACGCGGAGGTGACCGAACGACTCGAGGTGTGCGTCGCTCTTACTAAGGAGGAGCGCGTCCGATTCATGCAGCAGGTCGACGAAAATTCCCGTAAACTGATCATGCTCCTTGAGTGCGACGGGAAACTTACCAAGTCGGAGCAAAACGAAATTAAAGACTACGAACTGTTTTCAGGTATTTTGTACCGTCGTTACAAAGGACGGTCGTTACTCGTCATACCGAAATCAATGAGGAAGGGCATCGTCATCGAGGCCCACGATCACGGAGGTCACTTTTCGACCGACAGGACCGTCGCGCGAATTACCGCGGATTATTGGTTTTCGTGCCTACGTCGCTACGTCCGTCAACACATAAAAATGTGTATCGATTGTCTCACGCACAAACGCCCGGCCGGGAAGAGGCCCGGACTGTTGAACCCGATACCGCCGGGAAAACGACCTTTTCAGATCGTTCACGTCGACCACCTGGGGCCATTCGAAACCACTTACTCCAATAATAAGTATTTGCTGGTGTTAGCCGACAATCTCACGAAATTTGTGCATTTGTACCCGTGCCGAACCACCGACGCTAGTGGCGTCACCCGTATACTCAAAAAGTTTTGCAACGAACGAGGTATCCCGGACAGGATTATATCCGATAGGGGTACGTGTTTTACGTCGAAGTCGTTTCAGGAGTTTTGCCGTA